>CM061531.1:232854332-232894367 GCA_030545055.2 Neoaliturus tenellus
CTGCCCTCACTATCAGTGACGCCGCACACACACACGCTCACGCTCGCACCACCACTACCGACATATCTCGACCGTGCCACCGTTACCGACTCACTCAACAACGTCGACTGGGGACCCGTCCTGGACTGTAATGATGCAAATTTATGTTTTGAACGTTTCTGGGAATTAATTAATAACGCAATTAATGGTGCAAAAAAACCGATCGTAAAAAAATCGTCCAGACATAAAAAAATAAAACCTTGGATAACTGACAGTTTAGTTAAAAGTATTAGAGTAAGGGATAAACTGAGTAAACGGGTCAAGAGAGAACCATTTAACATTAATTTAATAAATCATTTCCGTGAATATAGGCAAAATTTGAGTTGTTTAATTAAGAGAGTCAAAAGAGATTTTTATAGGTCAAAAATTCAGCAGTTTAGCGGGAATCCAAAATTATTCTGGGGAATTATTAATGAGTTAGCGGGTAGGAATTCAAAGAAAGATGCATTTCCTATTGACAAATTTGTTAGTGGGCCTTCAATCACTGCGAACATTATAAAAGAACAAGTGGCTGATCCTTTTAATAATTATTTTTCGACAGTCGGAGAAAATCTAGCGGATGCCATCGACTCAGGCGGGGACCCGGTGGTCGACGATACTGATTACAGACTCGACACTAATTTTACTTTCAGACCAGCTACTGAACAAGATGTACTACGGCTCATTACTGGACTTAAGGGAGGCTCTGCTCCCGGGTTGGATGGGGTCTCGGCCGACATCCTCAAGGAAACCTCTCTTTCACTAGCAAAACCTCTCCTACACATAATAAACTTGAGTTTAACAAATGGATTATTCCCCCCTCATTTTAAAACAGCAAAAGTATTTCCACTTTATAAATCCAACGATGTAAGCGATAAAAATAATTTCCGTCCAATATCCTTGCTAAGTGTATTCTCTAAGATTTTAGAACGAATTGTTAAGGAGCAGTTGGTGGAGTATCTTCAAGACCATTCAATACTTTCCGATGCTCAATTTGGGTTTAGGAAGGACAAGAATATCTCCGATTCCCTCTTCGAGGTTTGTAAAGATATTAATGCTTCAGTGATAGATGCAAATCGAACATTATTAATTTTTCTAGATCTCAAAAAAGCTTTTGATTCTATTGACAGAAATCTTCTTTTGAAAAAATTAGAACTTATTGGTATCCGGGGAATAGCACTCAGTTGGTTCAAAAGTTACTTGTCAGACCGATCTCAAATTGTTTCAGTTTGTGGGGTGAATAGCTGTTTAAAATCAGTTAACTATGGTGTTGTTCAAGGAAGTACTTTGGGGCCTATCCTTTTTTTGATTTACATAAATAATATTTCCAAATTAAATATTAATGGGAAACTTTTTCTATTTGCTGACGACACATTAGTATTAATCAGAGGAAAGTCTTGGGAAGAAGTCAGATCCAAAGCATTGAATGATCTTTCATTAATAAAAAAGTGGTTGGATCAAAATATCTTATCCTTGAATGTCTCTAAAACTAAATTCATGCCAATTTCAATTAGCAACAACACTGATTACGATCTCGATCCTCTACGCATTCATTGTTGTGGTAATATAAACAATCTTTCTTGCACTTGTAACAGCATTGAACAAGTTTTTAGTTATAAATACCTAGGGATATTTTTTGATTTTAGAATGAAGTGGACGGAGCATATAGTCTTTCTTAAACAAAAAATTCGAAAATATATTTACGCTTTCAAACAGCTGGCAGAGATTTTAGATGAAAGAGAAGTTAAACTTGCATATTTTGCTTACGTTCAGTCTCTGCTGTCGTTTGGGATTTTAAGTTGGGGGGCTTGTTATCAATCCACTTTAGAGCCATTAATCGTAACACAGAAAGCAATCTTAAAAGTTGGATTTAAAGAAGGATCGGAGGTACTCCACTGACACTCTTTTCCAAGAAACCGGAATTTTATCAGTTAGACACCTTTACATTAAGTTTTTACTAGTTCATATATTTAAAAACTTTAATACAATTTTTTCACCTGTTTCTCATCAACATTTTACAAGATATTCTCAAAATGTTGGTATCTCCGCATTGCATACAAATAGATCAATTTCAACCACAAACTCCTTTTATGTTGCACAATTACTATTTAGAAATTTAAGTCAATTTTATAGAACAACCAATGATTTATTTAATTCAACCTCAATAAATATTTTCAAAAGCCGCACTACTATTTTTTTGAACACTATTTCAATTGAGGAGGCCGAGGCTCTTATCAAACCAAACTATCTAAGACATGCCTCATGACCTTTCCTCTCCTCTTCCCCCCTGTCTCACTCATTTCATTTCATTACAATAGTGAAACAAATCTTGTTAATGTCCGGGTTGTTGTCATCTAACAAATATGCTACTTATGATTTTTCCTTAAACTAATTAAGTATGTATTCAGGTCACGCAGCTCCAGCAATTATTTTTGTTTTTTATATAACAACAAGGTCTACGCACAGGCATCTGCCCATGTAGACCTTTTCCCTAAAATTTTTGCTTAGTTAGATTTTATAACTTTTTTATTTAGTTAAGGATATACTTTGTTAATTTTGTATATTTTGGAAAAAAATAAACTATTTTCATTTTCATTTTCATTTTCACCTCATTGAGCCAGGGCTATGGCGGAAAATTAACCTAACGTAGTAAAATGGCAATCGAGGAAAAACGTGAAGAAAACTCATCACCCAATTCAAGATCAATACAGTTTCAACAGTGTTCATCATACACCATCCTTTTTTCAAACTTGTTTTATCACCTTGTTAGTCCATAAGTTGAATGGATATTTTTCACTCCTTTCAAATTTTTTTACATTTTTAACGCCACCAAATTTTAAAACACCGCCTCAAAGTGGATCGTCTTTACTCACTGTCAATATTCGTCTCTCTTCATCGATAACGCTTGTTTTCGTGTAAACTAAGTAGGATTTTTTAAATCACCATACTTTTTATGGAAAAATTTATACTTTATATATAATTTAGTTGTGAAGGATTTGGACATGTCGCTGATTTTTTCCTTAGTCTTGGGACTAACATCTTTATTTAATGTAAACAAAGTAAGTTTCTGAAACCACAACTCATCGCTCATTGTGCCCGTATCGTTATACGAATGCTTTTTATTTGAATACATTCTAGATTTTGTAGTTTTCTTCTATTTAAATGACAAAGTAAAAATCAGCTGTTAATTTTTAATAATTTGTGAGATTAGTCAACCTCCCAATGTATTTTGTAGTCATTCAACGCCAAAACAAATTTTATTATAGTATTACCACTTTGGGTGATTGTTATTAAATCATCTTCACTTTTTGTACATCACTTGGCTCTTGTTTCAAAACCAAATCAAAACACATGTTGTAATGTACACAAAGCAGACGGTTTTTGAGCCCCCATGTTATTCTTATGGAGGACGTTTTACGTTATATCTCATTTCCTAGTAACATTATGGGCATGCCGATAATTTTCCCTCGTGCACCGAGACCTATAATTTTAGACCTTTCCCATGATCCTGCAATTTGTCAAACGCTCACAATGTTGCTCAAGAAATTTCGCTTGCAGAATTATATATACTAGAAATCGCCTCATGATCGAAATTCGATCAAAATTTTAGTTGATCTGGACCCAAGAAGTTTAAAAATATTTAACTAAAACATCTGTTCTTCCTCTTTTTTTCTCAGTTATTTTTACAACAGCTGTCTGTGAGTAAATCAATTATCCCTCCTCCATAAGATTAACATTGGAACTTTGAAAGCATGTGGGGCATAGCCCTGGAGTCCTATGTGAATTAGAATGGGATTCTGCTCATCTACAGGACTATACCATTCTAATGGTATGCGTAGATTTCTCCTACGACGCGCCACGAGCTGAGAAAAAAGGAGGAAAAGAAACATGCTTGCCTATTAATATACAGTATAGATAAATGAGAACTCCTTCTAAAATTTTCAACCAATTTTCAAGTTTTTTGGTGTTATTGAATAAGGTTCGGTCTGTAGTAGTTTTCCCCAAAATTAATGAGAATCGGACTTAAATTGTTCATAATTGAAATCCTTCATTCAAATTTTTTCATTACAATTATTGATTGTGTCAAGAATTTTAAACCTATATGTTAATTTACAGCTGTAAATAGGTGAAGTTTTAGGCGATTACCGCGGAATTGATAATCAAAATATTGGATCGTACGGTTATAATTGATTCATTAATTTATTATTTCTTGATTTATTTGAACAACTAAATAAAATAAAATAAAAATAATAAATAAAATACAAATAAAATAAATATAATATAATACAATAAAATAAAATAATTTGATTTATTTCGATTGAACTAAACCTAATATTTATGATCAATTTCTAGCAAAATTTGCACTAGTTTCAACTGTATAGTAGTGCAAATTCATTATTCAAGCCTCGCCACGCTTATAATTTGGTTAATGTGGTTGCAGTAAATTTAGTTTCTAATATTCTAACGAAGATATGTGTTCATGAAGCCTAGTTTAAATGAATTAGTTTTTTTTCCTTACAATTAGCGTTCATGTTTGTAAAAATACCATATTCCTGAAGACCGCATCAGCTCCTGCAGAATTTAGTGGACAATAATAACACTTCGATGTGGTAAGCTAGTTTATTAAAATATTTATAGAAAAATTAAAGCTATGTACAAATAGCAAAACAAAATAGGTAAAGCGGTAGGTGCAACTAAAATGGTGCATCTCTACAGCAGGTTTCTAACAATTAAACAATTGGAGTGGTAACATCAACATCACTGTGGTAGACCCCAAGATTTATCTTCGAACACTATATACACTTTCTGGGGGTAAAACCTTATTTTAATTTTTTATGAATTAATCAACTTCCAGCTTCCGGAAACTTCCAGTTATGGAATTTCCGTCGACACTCTTTTTGGAGTTCTTGGCTGGGTTCATCTTGATGTCTTTGGTATCCAGGAGTTTCATATCGTCTAGTCCTAGGAGTCGGTCCCTTTTGACAACGAGTTCATGCTTCCACACGTCTGTAGGCAATAAAGACAGTTACAGAACACAAAATGAAATACCTTGTTTTATTAGTCCCCTAAATATCTGTTTATAATCCATAAAATTAGTTTAAAATATTGTAGAAGGTTTTATTGCCTGGGATATTAAAATTAGTCTATGGTGACGTAAAACGGAAGTTCAAAAATACTGTATTGTTATCCATTTAACAGGAATACCTGATCCACTTCCAAATCTAATTATATTAAAATAAAATTATTGCAAAAAAAAATTAAAAAAAAAAACTAAATTATAACAATTGGAAAATAAATAAAGCATAAAATGTTACCTATCATATCTTTCATGGGAATATCTCCTCCCAATTCTTTTGGCAGGGTCTGAGGGTCAATCTTGTGATGTAGTTCATCCAGCGAGTTGTGAACCTAAATAAAATTCATTGTGGGGATTATAAACAATAAAAAATACATATTTACATGTTGGTCTAAAATTGTCTTCAAAGGTATTAGGAAGCATAGAAATGAGGTTAAAAAGTATTCGTTCTATGTATATTGTATGAACACGTTTCATGGATATCTTTGATGAATTTCTGGATGGTTACAGTAATGCTGTTTTAAATATATGAGTTTGGAAGGTTTATTGGCTACCATACAAAAACATTTAGTTACATGGTGTTCAAATTATTATAACGTTCTATGTACCATGCTTCTCGTTATACTGTTTTCACAAAATAGAATATAACCATGTAGAACAAATGAACACTATATACTGTACAATATTTACTGTATATGAAAAGGTCAAATACTGAAAAAGAGAAGTGGAGAAGGCTATTTGTAGGAATTTGTGAAAAAGTTCGCCCTCTATCAATGAATTATAGAAGTTTGTTCATTTTTTAAAGTACTTAAAAATGCATTTGTATTTCCAATACATTCACAAACACAAAACCTTATTATTTCTATCACACATTGGTTTCCAGAAATAGCAGAAATGGAACAAGGTATTAAAAATCCTAGTTCAGAAATCAAGATAATCTTGCCTCCGTTTTAGATAAATTGAAATCTTCAGTAAGTGTTTCTAGTGGTTTGTAGGATTCAAATGGATTGCATTTTTTCATACAAAATAGATAGTAACTATACGTACAAAGAACCTGTCGCGCATCTTGTTGGAGAACCGGGAGCGGGCGAAGTCGTAGACGTAGCGCAGAGCGGACGGGACATGCACGCAGTGGATCTCCTTGTGGCGCATCGGGTATGATTGCTGCAAATGAGACGGGAAACTCACTCACACGTGAAACTCATCCTTGTATCCGCATACAGTGATCCAAAGTAAAGCATTTATTTACAACAATAAAGACGTGACCGCACTGGCCGAACTTGTTCGCCGAACAAAGTTCTTGCGAACTTTCTTTTGTTCATTGCCAACCTTTTCGAATATAAATAATATGGCCGGCAATTGTTCGTTAGGAATGTTAGTTGATTTTTTTGTTCGCTGAACAAGTTCGCCAAGAATGTTTGGCCAGCGCGGACGCGGCTTAATAATACACCTTTTTCTCTATATGTCCAAATTGTCTTATCTTGTCATAGTCTAGAAATTATTGCTGCAACGCTGAAACTTTAACATAAGCTTGAGCCAACCAACCTTTATTACAAGTAGATCTACCCTCAGTTACAAGTAGATAACCTCATGGCGTAAAGAAATTATAATTTGCGCTTCATATTTGGCTGATGGCGATGTAGAGTAGTATGTAATTGTTAGGTTGGTACTTTTAAGTTAAATATAATCTAAAAATTATACATTGTTTCCCATTGACCTTATATACCGACACCTCTCTTCACATAGTACCCACCTCGCCCCAGCGTATGAGGGTGGTGAACTCCGTGGGCGGCCACAGGGTGACGTGGGCGACTGACACTCCCCTCAGGTCGCCCACGTGGGTGAACCCCATCACCTGACACTCTTCGTCTTCCAGCAGCGTCTCATACGTCACCATGTGCGCCTTGGCCATGTCCCGGTTGTTGTACTTGTACGGGTCAAACCTGTCTGCAATTGAAATAAAAAATAGCAAGGTAATCAATATGATACATTTATTTTATGTTTTTATTTTATCGCAGTGTATGAAATTAATAATAGTTTTCATTCCTAGTCTCGAAAGTGACTTATTACGGGGAGAGATTGCATTTAAGCGCGAGGTGAAGCCCAGCCCCGCAATTACACTTTTGAGACTAGTATTGAACATTATTTTTCATTACGATATTGAAAAACTTGTAAACACAAGAATATTTTTGTTTCTTCAACTTAGTATCAAGAAAAAACTGAACTCATATCGCTGAGTTTTGGTGCTTGTGTCGAGATACACCTGGACGCGGAAACTCAGCGTTATGCAACAGCTGATCGGTCTGCACTGCAAGAAATTCCATTACGTTTGCTTTCCGTGCACAACAAATGCACAGAAAGTAAACGTTATAAAATTTTGCCGTGCTGTAGCGGGAATAACCTATTTTATTTGCTTATTTTCCGTTTAGAAAGTGTACTTTCGTGTGTAGAGTAATGAAAAAAATGTTTTCAACGTCAACTTTGAAAATTGGCTAGTACTGTAAATCTTACGATCGTGTTGGTAGTAACATTAAATGGTATGGAATGGCTAATGCCTCTTAAATTTATTTTTTATTTTATCAGGCAAATATTCAACTGTTACGATTTTTACATCATGATGTCATTCAACTAAGCAACCGGTTATTTAAAAAAATATTATCTATCTATATATATAATTCCGTAAGCGAATCGGTCCCCACGAAATATCTCGAGTTAGGAGAAAGATAGGGCAACGTATTATGGCTCATTTTAAAGCTTGAGGGTCAAGGACGCAAGGAAAAATACCAGAATTTTCAAAAGTTACCTGGGCTTAGCCCCATTGGTCCGTGAAGTTCCAATGTTAATCTTATGGGGAGGAGATTTTTAGATCTACACGTGTGATTAAGCAGATGTTTCAGTGAATATTTTATATTAACTGAACAACTCAGCTGTTTACTTTGAGTTAAGATAACCTTAATTATAACTTTTTAAAATCGGCAATGCACTATAAAAAAAGGAAAACACCAATAGTTATGGAAAAATTACGAATCCACAGTGTATTTCTTCTTCGCGGCCACACCTATGACATTTAGTATATAATCTGGACTGAGGACTAAAATTATTTTGTATGTTGAATAGACCACAACTAAAAGATGCTTAACCTTGATACATTTAGTATAATAGTTAATATATTGTCTTTACTCAGTGAATGACGTTTAGTTATTATGATACTGTTTTACATTTTGGCTATATTTAGTGGTTTAAGAGTTGTACTAAAGTGTTTGTTTATTTTCAACTGAATATTGTAAACTACAAACATTGAATAACCTCTGCGTAAGGAATATTTTGTTTTATACATTCTCTACTTCTTTCTTTACGTAGGTAGTATGGAAACAACCAATGCCCGTTAACCCATACAGACGGGGAGCTAGGCCCTATTCATGTAAATGACAGTATGCGAAAACAAACAATATATAAATGAATGTTTTTCATTGAACAAACAGACAAAATGTACTACAATCATAGCACGAGGGACGTCGATGGAACGGTGGGTAGGAAGCATGGGTGTACATGTACATTGTGGGCATGTTGGGGCATGGGTGGATATAAAGGGCATGGAGCCCATGGCATGGGGGTACGCGGAAGAATGGGGGAGGCATAGAGGACAGGGGGCAAGGGGGCTCGGGGAGGAACGGTGGTCATGGGGGTACAGTAGTATGGGGGGAAACGGGGGCCAAGGGGATATGGGAGAAGGGGGGCGCGGGAGCATGGGAGGGTACAAGGGGCGAGATGGGATTTGGTGGTATAGTGGTAGTTGGGCTTGGGGGGCATGGAGGCACAGGGAAGAACGGCGGGCATGGGGGCACGGGAGAGTGGGGGACAGAGGAGACATGGGACATAGGGGTTGCATGGGACGTTGGGGTGGGGGGGCGAGGGGTGTGGAGGGTACCAGGAGCACGAAAGGCTTTGGTGACACAGGGGTAGTTGGACATGGGAGCGAAATGGGACATGGGAGATATAGGGGTACTGGAGAGAGGCATGGGAGACATAGGGTTACTGGGGAGAACGGCGGGCATGATGGCACTGGGGCATGGGAGAAACGGGGGCCAAGGGGAGTCAAAGGGGCGTGGGGGCATGGGAGGGTACAATGGTCAAGAGAACCTTTGGTAGACCTAGCATGGGAACACAGGAAAGAACGGTTTTTAACACAGGGAGGATGGGGGACAGAGTGGAACCACAGGCATTGGGGTACGAGAGTATGGAGAGAACAGGAGCTTATTGGTGAAGGGGCGGGTTTATGAGAAGGTACCAGGGGTAAGAGGGGCTTTAGTGGCACATGGGTAGTTAGACAGGGGGCACGGGGGAGGCATGAAAAAGGCTTGCTGGACATAGGAGGCATGGGGAA
Organism: Neoaliturus tenellus; assembly: GCA_030545055.2. Classification (NCBI taxonomy): domain Eukaryota; kingdom Metazoa; phylum Arthropoda; class Insecta; order Hemiptera; family Cicadellidae; genus Neoaliturus; species Neoaliturus tenellus. The sequence continues at coordinate 232,863,812 of CM061531.1, forward strand.
GAACGGCGGACATGGGGGCACAAGAGCATAGTGGCGGGAGGGGCACGAGGTGGTACGGTTGGTGCGGGGGCATGGGAGGAACGCGGATCCCTGGCGCATATGGGGTACTAAGCACAGGTCATGCGGGGGAACAAGGGACATGGGGGAGGCATGGGGAACACGAGGAGCTGGGGAGGGGGCACAGGGACATAGATGCACAGGGGTTCAGGCATAGATGCACAGTATTAATAGGCTAATAACCATTTTGTCATGTTTTATTGAAGTATTTGAGTTACGAACTCATCCGTACATGGTTAAGGTTAAAACCATTTTTACTGCGTCGGCAGTTTAGTAGCGTCATGAATTTTCATTTTTCCACAAAATAGACTACTGTACGTAATACAAGGAAAATTATTGTTTCATTGCTGATTTGATACCACCAATAAGTTCTATCAAGATTAAGGTAATATTTTATAAGAAAATTCAAAAGTGTAAATTCACAGTATAGCTTGAGAATAATTACACTAACTATCTGAGCAAGGAGGTGATCAATTGAAACTTACTTTTTGAGATAGCAGCCCCATTTAGATTTTTAGGGGCCTTTGCCCATACAAGCCCCTAGTTATACTTAATTTATTAATATAGATATTGTAGATCCGTAGCTTGGCCAAAATTTCGAAGGAGCTTGGAAAACTGCAGCCCAGTAATGAAATACGCAGTGACGTGGATGAGTTTAAAGTACTTGCTGAATTAGCAAGATACTACCTATCCCGGGTAAGATACCTAGATCCTGTGATAAAGTATGACTCGACACTATCGATTGTACTTCCATTGTTTGTTAGGTTATATATATATATATATATATATATATATATATATATATATCGTATGGCATTAATAGCCAGCCACCAACTTCAGAAAAATATAATACATTCTCTGAGGTGCTTAGCACCTGCGTCAAAAAATTTAAAAACTAAACTAAAAACATAAAGTTATGATCTCTCTTTACAAAGCTAAATCCAGGGCGCTAAGCCATTGCAGCCCAGCTTCACTACTTGCACAATGCAGCCCAATCAATCCTTCGGGAAAAGCACTCAAAGGGCACTCATTGACTATGTGAGTCATAGTCTGCAACTCCGTTCCACAGCGGCATGACTGGTCTTCTGTCATTCCCCATTTGTATTTCCAATGATTACATCTTCCCACACCAGTGCGGAATCGATTGAGAACGGTCCACTGCTTCCGAGGAAGATCCATACCACTTACTGCTAAGGTTGAGTCAGCAATTAAAAATTGATTCCGGCCTTGGAAAGAGTCCCAGGAGGAAGTCCAGTCGGTATGGATGGAAAAGTTTGTGTCCGTCAACTGGGATGCTGTCCGCAGTGGTGGTCTTCGGGACCTCAATCTGCCCGTCTCCTGGGGTAGGTAATCATGGATGGGTAGCTGTGGATTGGATACGATCTTATTATATTCCATAGTAAGTGCCTCCCTTCGTCTTATTTCAGGTGGAGCGATATTACACAGCACTGGGAGCCAGGGTACAGGTGTTGCCATGAGTGTACCACTTATGGCTCTCATAGTCCTGTTCAGTTGGACGTCGATCTCTCTGACATGCACACTGTTCAGCCACACGGGAGCACAGTACTCTGCGGTTGAGTAAACCAGGGACAAAGCAGTGGTTTGCAGAGCTTGTGCATTAGCTCCCCATGTGGAGCCAGCAAGGTGATGGACAATGTTAGTCCTAGCTCTCACCTTGGCTGGTGTCTTTTGTAGGTGGCTTTTGAATGTGAGAGACCGATCTAAAGTGACTCCCAGGTACTGTGGGTGATCATTGTGCTTTAGCTCAACACCGTCAAATACGATTTTAAGCCTTACTGCAGCTTATGACACTGTCTGGAGAAAAGGCCTTCTCATTAAATTTTATAACCTGATTCCTTGCCCTTTCCTGTTGCGTCTCCTCAACTCGATGCTCTCCAATAGGATGATTAAAGTATATTTGGGACGCAAGGAAAGTACTTTTAGGCAATTAAAAGATGGCCTGCCACAGGGGTCAGTGCTTGCCCCAATGCTGTTTAATTGTATACTGCCGACATGCCTGACACTTGCTCCTTAAAGTTTGCCTATGCGGATGATATTGCACTGGCTTATCAGCACAAGGAATTCCGACATGCTGAGGAAGTACTGACAAATGACCTTAAGACCCTCGGTGAATACTTTAAGGCCTGGAAGCTAAATCCAAACCCAACTAAAACTGAGGTATCTTGCTTTCACTTGAACAATAGACTAGCCCACCAAAAGCTTAAAATCGTTAGGTTATAAATTAATATGTTTTAAAAATACGGTTTTGGGTACTCACTTGCTAAAGTTATCACAACTCTTCTTCCATGACGATCCCTCACTGGAGATGGGAAAATGTATCTAAACAAGCAAATAACAAGATTAAATAAAATATTTTAGGTGTCCAAACTGAAGATACAGTATTTTTTAGTCAATATGTTTACCCAGCACATTATAACATGTAAGAAAACGTTACATGCATACCTCCTCATGTCAGAAGAAATAATTTCTATAATAATATTTATAATAAAGTAAAAGCAATGGCTTGTATCTTAGTTCAAATAAATCTTTACATTTAGATTTAGGGAGTAAAATTTTTAATAAAATGAATTATTCCCATCCCAATCAATTGAATGCAGTTTATACTAAAGTTTGATAACATTTAAAGGCTAAAAATATTTTCAAATTAATGCCGGATTTTTGATAGTGGTCTTAACAATTAGATCTTACATAAAGAATATTTTGAATTATTATATATATATAAAAAAATAAAAATACTGCCACTAAAAACATTGAAACAGCTATGTCAAGAGCAGTAGGCACTGACCCGTTGTCGATGAGCTCGCTGACGGAGGTGCTGAGGAAGTCGAGTTTGAGGCAGAGGTGGGGCAGCATCTGGCGCATGTGCAGGTACTTGAGCAGCATCTGCTGGGCCATCGGCACGCTGAACTTCTTCACTCGGAGGAACCTCAGCAGGAAACACGCATCTGGAACGGCATCAAACTGCACTTTGATGTTTTCTGTCGTCTATTTTCAAATAGTATAGTTATTTTCAAAATACGTGGTCTGCAAAACATTTTTTTTTAGTGCAGTACAATTATAATTTATACTTATTTAATACGCTAAGGGTTTAGTTTGTAAATAGAACTTCTCCAAAAATTTCAGCCAATTTTCAAGTTTTTGGTGTCGTTGGATAGGGCTTGGTCTGTATAGTTGTTTCCACAAAAAATTATGAAAATCAGACTTTAACTAAAGATTGAAATTTTCTCATTAGAATAACGTAGCAATTGGGTTGAGCATTTTAAACATCTGTAAATAAATGTAGTTTTGTGTACTGATAATCACAATATTGGATTGGACGGGAGTAATTGATTTAAAGAATAAAAGTAACATATTTATCAAAAACATGTGTTAGTCTATTGTTCAATTTCGAGCAACAAGTTTACTAGTAACTAGCTAAATGGTTTTCTTGCCATGGTAAAAATTAGTAAAAAATAGTGATATTATCAAAACAAAGACAAATTGCCTGCTCATAGCTTGTAACGTTTTTGTTGTAAATAAAAATATTGGTGGTCATGTTCAAAAATAATAATAGTAATTTAATTAAGTACATAAATAAATAGCAACAATATTTTTATTTTATTTATTCAGATTTAAACAAAACAGTATAAGTCATGATGTAAAAGTAAAGTCTGTTAAAACTTGTCAGTTGAGCAAAATCAATCGAACAGGAAAAGTATTGTGTAAAGGTGAACTAATGTAAGCAGCCCTCTGATTGGTTAGATTTCATCTAACCAAGCCTGTCTAAAGTCAGAGTATTTAAGGAAAAACATGTCTTGTCTCTGTCTCATTTTGTTGGTTGAAAGTGCAGTGATCAGTTGTTATGTTAAATGTATGTTAAATGTTAAATCATGTATTATGTTAAATCATGATTTTTGTGCACCCAGGATAATCTGGTATGTAATAATAAATTTCCATTTCATTAGTTCATCTATTAAGATTGCTTTGATGTTAGAATGTTAAAAATAAACGATGCTGGTAAATTTTTCCTCATTTTTGGTGAAATAAATTAAATAATTAAATACATTTTTTTTAATTCTAGGGTTCGAGTCTTTTGGAAGAATAAATTAGAATCACAGTAAAATCCTTGAACATGACAATCAATTTAAATACTAAAGTGAAGAATAAAGCACAGTGTATGAAAAATGTGACTTTTATTGTAAAATCTCACCACCTCAGCTCAACATTAAAATTAAACAATAATTTTTCAAAATTCCAAATGTACCTCACTTAATTAATAATTAATAAATCCACAGTGAGTGTTTCAAAGTGCGCAACTCTGCTGATGTTTAAATGTTGGCTATGGTGAAAGACTATATAGTGTTGTGAAGAATTAAGTTTAATTAAATAAGGCAAGATGTCTTTAAAGGTAGACTTTTTAATTAAAGAAGAACTTGTGTATGAGTTAAAAATAAGAAATGTTGAAGTAGATGATTCATGGACAGTCCAAACCCTTAGGAAGATATTAAGAGCGGTAATTAAGCTGAACATTTCGCCAAATGCCGCAAACATACAGAATAAACTTGTTGTTTCTGATGAAGTAGGAATTTTAAGCAATAAGATTGATCAAGTAGAAGCAGTTGTTGATGATGTCATAGCAAATAATAGGCCTGTAGATATTGTTCGATATGAGGAAAAATTGCGGCATGTAAATAGTAGAATTAGTAACTTACTTAAATTTAAATTAGATGCAAGTGTTAAGGATGAAGTTTCAAAGATGTTGAAAGCCGTTAAGGAGATTCAAAAGAAACTTGAATCTGCAACCATAGACAGTAATGCCAAGGAAGAGGTAGCTAGGAAGTTAAGTGAGTCAAATATCGAAGAGGAGGAGTTAGATGATGTGTTTGACAGTAAGCTACAATTTTCTTCTAGGGCAACTACTGGTAATGAAGGGGACTGTACGGTAGGGAATAAAGCTTCAGAGGTTGGGCTAAATCAATTTTCAAAATTGCAGAATCCAATTGAAGGGCTATTGAAACGGTTTAAAATCACAAATGGATTAAATGTTAATGAATTGTTAGATTTCATACGAAATATTTTAAAACTTAAAGAAACTACAGGTTTATCAGACAGTCAAATCCTTAACCTTTGTGTAAGTTATGCTACAGGTCCTTTGCTAACCAAGATAATCGAATGTAAGAGTTTAAATAAGAGCATTAAAGATTTACACAATGTATTGTTGGAAAACTTTATTCCAGTTGCATTAAGGGAAAATCTTAAGAGGGACTTGGTAACTAGGGCTCAAAGAAAAAATGAAGCTCTAGCTTTGTACATCAGTGAAGTCAAAGAAAACTGTTAAGTTTTAAACTGTAAATTTGAAGAGGGTGAATTAGTTGAAATCTTGAAGCTAGGGATACATGAAGATGATAGAGCAAAGTTGGTATTTATGGGGGACCCAAAAACTTTTGAAGATCTAAATAGATTATGTATACAAGCGCAAAATGTTCGGTATGTAGAGCATCAAAGAAAAAACTTAGAAGCCCGGGGAGGTAGAATGCAGGTGGTAAGTAATATTCGAGATGAGAGGGTTTGTTATAATTGTAACAGACCAGGACACATAGCCAGGAATTGCTTTAGACCCGTTAATAAAAGTGAGAAGCCGGAGTCAAAAAACGGGTATCGAGGGGGAGGCTCCAGGGGTCATCCAAGAACCTCTCCCAACTAACATCTAGGAAGAAATGCAGTGTCGCCCAGTCCGATCAACGTAAGGTTAAAAAAGACATTTATAGAATTAAGAGAAAGTTAAGAAATTTAAGCTTTAAAAAATCGTTTAAGGGGCGTTCAAATAATTACACCTTGCCTACAGTAGAAGTAACTTTTGGTAAAAAAGTAAAAGAAAATGTTTTGTTAGATACAGGGAGTAGTGTCAACTTAATTAATGAGAATTTGTTTAATCAGTTAAAAGGTCAAGGGTTAGTGAAAAGAATTTCACCAGTAAGTGAAACTTGTTTATCAGCTAACAATCAGATTATAGATATTGTGGGAAGGGTTTGTGTAAAGTTAAAGATAGGTAGATTTTCTTGGAGTGTAAAATTTTTAGTGGGTAAAAACATAACTTGGAATGCAATTTTGGGGTCAAAGTTCATTAAGAATACTGGTTTGGTAATTGACTTGCAACAAGATCAATGTTATTTTAAGTTTTGTATGTCTGAGAAAATAAGCTTGGTAAATAACATAACTATCATGAGTAACAATATAAGTCAGAATATTAAGATAGGTTCAAAAAGGGGAGCTGAAGAAATAATGAAACTAGTTGAGAACCATCCAAAGGTGTTTACTAAAGATATAGGGGAAGCAATAGACTTTGAATATGATATTAAGTTAAGCGATAATGAGCCCGTAAACATAAGACCTTATCCATTAAGCCCGCCCAAAATGAAGATATTACAAGGTATTATTGATGATTTGTTAAGACAAAATATTATTAGACCTAGTATTTCTAGTTATGCGAGTCCGACTTTTATTGTACAGAAGAGTAATTCAGATAAGTGGAGAATGGTAATAAATTATTCAAAATTAAATTCAAAGATTGAAAGGGTGAACCATCCAATTGGGGATTTACATGATAGTTATCATTATTTGCAGGGGGCAGAATATTTCACAGTACTTGATTTGTGTAATAGCTTTCACCAGATAAAACTCACAGAAAGAAGTAAACATATAACTGGATTTGTGACTCCCTTTCATAGCTTTGAATTTAATCGAATTCCATTTGGCCTTCATTGTGGATCAGGATTGTTAAGTTCATACTTAAATAAGGTTTTTCATGATATAAAGTTTAAGTATGTCATGAACTTTGTGGATGACCTTATAATTTATTCAAAGAGTTTAGAGGAGCACATTATTCATTTGAAAGAAGTAGTTAAAAGACTGAGTGTTCACAATTTGACCGTAAATCCTGAGAAAGTAAGTTTTGCTTTTAAAGAAGTAAGTTTTTTAGGCCACAAGATCAGTAAAAACCAAATTAGAATCGATCCTGAGAGGACAAAAGCTATAAGGGAATTTCAAATTCCAAAAACTGCCAAAGAAGTAAGTCGATTTGTGGGAATGGTTAATTACTTTTCAAAGTATATCAAAGATTTTATTAAAATATGCAGTCCTTTAAATGAATTGAGGAAGAAAAAAGCTAAATTCAAATGGACAGATGAGTGTAACAAAAGTTTTTTGAAACTAAAAGAATGTATAATGAATCCACCAGTCCTCAGATCAGAATAGCTGACTTTAGCAAACCGTTTGTATTGATGTGCGATGCATCAGAAATTGGTTGTGGGAGTGTACTTTTGCAAGAACATGATGGCGATAGATTACCAGTAGGGTATTATTCTAAGAAATTTACAGATGCTGAAAGAGCGATGTCAGTATACGAAAAGGAGGCATTGTCGATAATTTTGGGAATAGAAAAGTTTCATTCATTTTTGGAGGTACAACCGTTTTTATTAATAACAGATAATAATGCTTTGTCATGGGCATTAGGCCATTTTAGAAAACTAGGGAGATTGGGGAGATGGGTAGAACGGATTTTGAGTTTACCGTTTACCATCGAACATGTTAAGGGTACGGAAAATAAAGTGGCCGACTGTTTGTCTAGAATGTTCGAAGAAAAACAAGAATCTTGTAACACAATGGTTAGCACTAAGTGTAAAACTAAGAGAAATGTAAAGTGTAAAAAGTCAAACAAGGTGTGTAAAGAAATTTTTAAAGATGAAATTAATGTTGTCAGTGATTTTCCGTTGGCTTTCAAAACAATTGTGGAACACCAAAGTAATGATAAAGTAATACAAGACATAATTGATAGTATTAAGAGAGGGAAAAATTCAGATAAGTTTTACATAAGTAAAGGTGTATTGATGTGTAAATTGAATGACAGATGTAAAGGAAAAATCTATTTGCCGGAAATGTTAATTGATATGATTTATAATTATTATCATACAAGTGTATTTGGTGGTCATCCTGGTATGAAAAGAACGGTTGCTAAGTTTAGTGAACACTTTTATAGACCAGAACTTGTAAAAGAAATTAAATTAAGAGTGTCTAACTGTCGTAAACCAGCCCAAAGAGTGTATGAAGGTAAACTAATTGCCACACATGCAAGTGAAGCTATGGAGCGGTTGTATATAGATGTATTTGGACCATTAGTGAGATCTAAGAAAGGAAATAACAATATTTTAATAGCTGTTGATGATTTAAGTAAGTATTGCTGGCTGATTCCAATGCATAATTGTAAGAGTGAAACAATAATAAAGAAATTAGAAGAAATTATATTTAATAATTTTTCTTGTTGCAAACAGATTGTATCAGATAACGGTATGTGTTTTAAGAGCATTGAATTTAAGAACTTTTGTTTTAAATATGGAGTGGAACATCATACTATTGTACCGTACAAGCCGTCTGGTAATCGGTCAGAAAGATATTTAAGAAATGTGAAGTCAATGTTACAGGCATTTTATCACGACAAGCAGAATTTGTGGGATAAAGATATAAATTTCTTGCAAATGAGTCTTGACACTTCGATCAATGAAAGTGTAAATAGCACGTCTTTTAAGTTAATGTTTAATAGAAATCCAAACCATGGATTAAGCAACTTGTGGAAGCTTAATGAGTTGGTGGATAGCAAATTAAGTAAAGAGGAGGTGAAAGAAAATGTTAAAAGAGCAATGTTAAATGTAAAAAGATCAGTTGAAAGAAATAAAAGAGGTCAAAGATATGCTCAAGAAAGGACAAAACATCCATTCAAGGTTGGAAGTAAGGTTTACTTAAAAACTCATTTTCTTAGTAACAAAGCAAACAAATTTCAGAGTAAACTAGCCTTGAGATACAGTGGAGTATATAGAATAGAGTATTTCCTAAATGATGTAGTATGTTTGGTTCAAAAAATTGATGATTTACAAGATGTAAGGAGAGTGCACATTAGTCAGTTAAAACTGGGCTAACGAAATGCAGTAATATTTTGGGGTTGAATATTTTTTCCTCAAAAATTAAATGTATTGTAAATACAGTTATAAGAAATAATGTAAATATAGTTAAGTTGTAAATATAGTTTTAAGTAGCTTAGAAACCGGTAATAATGAAACTTTCGCCTTTTGAAATGGGTAAAAAGGTGTCTGAAAATGAGTACAAGATAATAAAGATGTGATTAGGTAAAAATTACATGGATTATCTGCAATGTGTACCAAATGTAGTTTATAAAATATCTGGTTTGTGTGAAATTTAAGATTTCAGGTATTACAGACCAAGATAAATATAAATGAATGGACTATAATGTGGAAAATAAAAAAGCTGAAGATGAGAAGGGAGTAAATATTCATGAATAAAGGAAAAGTTAATGTGGTAGTAAGTATGTATTGAGAGGTATGACTAATAATTTTGTTTCCAGAGAAAGGGAATGAATTCCTGAGTTAGAAAGCAATAAAAAACAAAGTGTGTATAGTTTTCATTGCAGAAATCTGGAAGTAATCTAGTAAATAATAGCATTTGTTCTAAAAAAAAAAAAAAAAAAAAAAAAAAAAAGAATAAGGTGACGGTTTAAGTTAAAAAGATTGTAATTTAGGGAAGGTAATATTTAAAAATCAATTAATTTTTGTAAACTTACATAATTTTGTTGGAGTTTATAAATCCATTAAATATCCATTGATCTGGGGTAACAAATTATCACTACACTTCACTGTACTCACTTAATTTCCACTTAACCAACACTGAATGAATGGGGTGTGATTGGCGCGCAAAAAAGGTGTGAATGATGATTGAATGATGGACTTTTACTTCACACAGACAGACTAACTACTCAAGATTTCCCACTGACACACTGACCAAGGACAAGAAAGAAAACTGGATTTGTTATCTCGGGGTCAATGTACTCTGGTATGCTGGAGGCTGTAAAAATATTTTAGTTTGAAAAGAAACTTATCTGATATATTACCTGACCTACAAAAGTTGTTTTGACTGATCATATCTGCTGTTTCAAAAACATTCATGAAATGATTGTTAACGGAAATGTTTTATTTTTGTTCACATAAAGCAAAGAAGGAATGAATAATTATATAAAAAATTAAATTTATTTTCTTTTGAAATGGGAATTTGGAGTTATATCATTTTCTTTTATGATTTTTGGATAAATATTAAAATTTTGTTAAAATAATGTTTAGTAGTTGTGTTCGGGTCATGGAACGAGATGTCTTGCTGTGGCTCAGGCGTTGTATGCATCGTCGAATCGAGATTGAGTCGACTCCTCGTCTGGAGCGGGAGCGACACCTGATGAGTACCTGTTCAACTTCACACCTAGCTGACGCGGAGCATCTCCCAAGCACTAGAGGGGCCCAAGTCAATAACAATGTCTTAAAGAGAATTTTTTTTGTTTAAACTCTGAAATGGAGGTGGGAAGATGTAACGTTTTTGTTGTAAATAAAAATATTGGTGGTCATGTTCAAAAATAATAATAGTAATTTAATTAAGTACATAAATAAATAGCAACAATATTTTTATTTTATTTATTCAGATTTAAACAAAACAGTATAAGTCATGATGTAAAAGTAAAGTCTGTTAAAACTTGTCAGTTGAGCAAAATCAATCGAACAGGAAAAGTATTGTGTAAAGGTGAACTAATGTAAGCAGCCCTCTGATTGGTTAGATTTCATCTAACCAAGCCTGTCTAAAGTCAGAGTATTTAAGGAAAAACATGTCTTGTCTCTGTCTCATTTTGTTGGTTGAAAGTGCAGTGATCAGTTGTTATGTTAAATGTATGTTAAATGTTAAATCATGTATTATGTTAAATCATGATTTTTGTGCACCCAGGATAATCTGGTATGTAATAATAAATTTCCATTTCATTAGTTCATCTATTAAGATTGCTTTGATGTTAGAATGTTAAAAATAAACGATGCTGGTAAATTTTTCCTCATTTTTGGTGAAATAAATTAAATAATTAAATCAATTTTTTTAATTCTAGGGTTCGAGTCTTTTGGAAGAATAAATTAGAATCACAGTAAAATCCTTGAACATGACAATCAATTTAAATACTAAAGTGAAGAATAAAGCACAGTGTATGAAAAATGTGACTTTTATTGTAAAATCTCACCACCTCAGCTCAACATTAAAATTAAACAATAATTTTTCAAAATTCCAAATGTACCTCACTTAATTAATAATTAATAAATCCACAGTGAGTGTTACAAGCTGACTACAGATAGATTATTCTCTAGAAAAATTGCTAAAAAATGACAATTTTACATTTATTTTACTCTTCCATGATAATTGCATTGGTCCGAAACTTTAAATTGCTATTTGACTTAACCCTAAGAAAAATTGTACATTTAAAGGAACTCTCCAAATACATCATTCCCATTATTTTGACATTAAAACCGCAAATAATGATACAATAGAGAACCCAGCGTTTCAACCGTGTATTAATATATATTGGGATTTCAAATTGTGTAAACATGCATAAAACCGGACATAACAATAATGAGTTAGGGATATATTTTGTCAAAGACATCTTAGAGCTGAAAGGAGTTTCCTGCCAGAAAGTTGCGTTTCATTATTTTTAACTCATTTTAGTGTACAGTCAATCTTGGACTTAGAATATGTTGTTAAGTTTTCAAATGACACAGTCGTCATGGTTCAGGAATACAAAATGAAGCTCTCTTAAAAATATATATTTGACGTTCGTTTGACGCGACTGTGGAGTTAGTTACACAGTCAAAACGAATCATTTGACTTTTTTAAGAACTATAAAAAACAAACCCCCTCTTATACATCTAAAAATTAAAATTTATTTCTGGAAAAAAAACCCTGATCTATAAGAAAACAAAATGCACTTATTATTGGTTTACATGATTAATAACTTAAAACACGCAAACTTCTTATAACTGAACTTCTTTGAAAGAGAATTTTCAATAAGATATCATTACACAACGAACCCAGGATAAACCATGGTTTCGGCTTATATACAATTATGGGAATAGCAGAAGAAAATTTTTACATAGCTGCATCCAGGAAAACAATGTTGCAACACCTTCTGTAGGAAATTACCAGTAATCCCATACATTAGTGACCCATAAAAGATGTTGGAGAATAGCCTGAGTTAAAACCAGAAAGGGATCGACCAACACGCACTTGCGAACTTAGTGAAAGTAACGTTCACACATAAAGATAATGAAGCAGCTGATTCCTGGTGTTTTGCAACGTGTTTTAGTTTTAGAGAATATCAACCTAAAAGGAGAATCGCAACTCCCTTCAAAGATCACGTGATAAGATCAGGGTATTATTTTATGGTCTATTGAGCATGAATGAAAGGGCACGGTGCCGGGCAGGGTTCAGCGTCAAATTTTCATTGCGTAACCAGTCAAAATAAATTTGACTATTGTCCTCTTGTTCAAAATAGAGTAATTTAGTTTGGATAGTATTTACCATTTACGATTGTGTATGCAGCTATATTTGCTAACATTTTTATATTTTTTGGCTAATTTAACGTCAAAATGTCAAAGTTAAATAGATAGTAACATAATTTTTTTTATTGAACATTTACTTGAAAAATATTTCAAACCATGGTATATATATGTTAGATGTATGTGGCATATGTTAGATGTATGTGGCATATGTTAGATAAAAAGTGGCAAGATAAGTTAACTATTCAAATTCAATTAAACCCAATTATTAAGTTCAATATATCGATTTATGACAGATACAAAATGCATTGAGTTTATTCAAGTTAAATATAAATTACCCAAGTTCATTTAATTTTCATGTGATGTTAAAAATACATATAACATTCAAATTATGTAAATTTTCCACACTACAAAACCTTTGAAATATTTTAAAACCCTGAAAATGGTCAATTTGTAACATTTAGTACACCAGCGAAGGCCGAATTGTAAATGTCTAATTAGTAAATAAGAACACCATTTATTACAGTTCAGGGCCTCAAGAAGTTTGAGCACAAATACAAGAGTGAGAGTTTGTTGCTCTAATTCCAACACATGCTGAAAATTTTGCTCAGTTTTATTTCCATTCTTTCAATCTGTTGGTTTTCAAAAATGCATTAATTTAAAAATTTTAATAAAAAAATAATAATTTGAATTTTGTTGTAATATCAAATGTTTGACGTTTTTGAAATTTATTGTGTAATATAATTTGATACTTATTTTACGTAACATTTAGTGATGTTTGCAACTTGATTGAATTTTACGTTTTAGAATATCAATTTGATATTGAAATATAAAAAAAATTCCACATTTAATTTACGTCAAATAAATGTTCCGTGCCAGTTGGAATGTTGGAATGTTGCGTCACTAAATGGTGAGTGGCCCACATGGGTTGTAGGCCTTTTCCATTTGGATGAATATTTACCAATTTATTTACTTGGATCCTATTTGTACTACATCCATCCAATGACACAAAAAATATTAAAAGAAGTTGAAAAGTTGAAAACTGGATGAGAGTATTTTTTTCAAAAAAGTCTCACACTAAAAATGTAAAATAGATGCTGCACAATGGATTGCAATCTGGTTCTGACTATATCATTTTTAGCAGAAAATAAAGAATTCAAATATTTAAAATTTACTTTAAATGCTGAACATAAATCGTGTTTATTGTTGGGTAAGTAAATAAGTCAAATGCATTTTTTGGTGGTGGGAGAAAAATTAATTAATAATGTAGGTGTTTTAAAATTAAAACAGTATCTCTATAGCGCCTGAAATAATTTAAGCTGCAATGTAGACGCAACCTTGCGTTCGATTGCCGTGCTAGGTTAGCAGGCACTATGTTCATTATACTTCTTTGTGATTTACATTTTGAACGTAGGCTAAGTTATTTTTAATGGGAAGTTTTTTATTATTTTCGTATTTAAAAAATGTTGTTTGCGTAATATAAATTTATTTAGAATGTAATTGTAGCATGTTATTCTTAGTGGATACGAAGACAATAGGATACAAAATTAGAAACATTCACCAACTATTTTGGAATTTAAAATATTTATAACAGGAAAATATATCTAAAACAACGGTTTAATTACAAAATAATGTTACTATAAAAATAAAATTAAGTTAATGATAAAAATAAAAATGGAGTTAATCCGCATTTTGGTTGTTAAGAGGAAAGGATAAAAGAATAGCCTTGGTTATGAAGGGGACTAAAGGGTTAGAGCGATTATTTTACTTGTGCAGTCGAGTGGCCGTTGCGGAAACCTTTTGCCATTTCGCATTTTCTTAACCATACTGAGGGCGAAAACAATACATACAGTATTCGGTGTAAAACACTTTGATTAAAAAAACGCTGCTGCACTTCTGCACGTATGAGACTTAAGACTCAGGTAGACGATGTTGAGGGAGGAGATTTGGCCGCGGAAAGTAGGCCTTTTATTAATAAATGTTATTCATTGAATACGTAGGCCTACGCGCCCAGCAGTTTAAGCGTTTAAGCGGCTGTCAGTTTCGGGGGTCTCGAGGGTCAAAATTCATCGTGCAGTGAACCTACTCCCATTTTGCGCCTTTTTAAAAGTCTCCTAAAGGGAGGGGTTTTCAATGAAAAATAAAACCTTTGGCTATTCAATTTGCTTTTTGATTATTTTATGTTTAGAATCCATATTAAGCTGTAATAGTCTAAATTTGATAAACTTTGAGCCATTATAGATTAATAGGAATTCAAAATAAAAAAATAAAATAAAAAAGTGAATACAATAGCAAATGTCTTAATCTTTAATTTAAAACACCACTCATCTTTACCGGACTTAAAATACCTAAAATGGGAGGTGAAGCACTGCATGAAATTTTTGAGAGGGGCCCTTGAGCCCCCTCTTAAGTAAAATATGGGTCTCCTCAGAATACAAAAAAATGTATAGGTTATAAATAAATTATTCGCTGTTCACATAAAACGAAATAATAACAACCCTTTTAGCCTACTCACAACAAGTTGCAATTCAAATTATCTCCGTTCTGCCATATTTGGATTCAATTTTTTGTCCACGTTACAACCTATTGATGTTCCGCCCACCAATTAAGTCAATTCTCCATACAGGGAACAATCCTGACTAGCGGCATAGGAATGTGGCTGTTGCTAATGTAACTAAATGACTACGTCAGACTTGTTCATAATTGCAGAAGAATCTTTAACTTTCTCTTTTGTGAATAGAGGTATTCTTTGTTACGTGATAATCGACACCACCTTACAAGGTTACATAAATAAAGGTTACCAAAATAAATGTTCAGTGTTGAGAATCCAGGAATGAAACATATTCTAACCACAAAAAATAATGAAATAAAATTACCTTGTCAATCACTGGTTGTAAATCACTGGTTTTCAAAAGACTAAACAGTGATTGGACAAGGTAATTTTATTTCATTATTAATATTTTCAATCCAGGGTCACGATGAATACCGTAAACAAATTCTAAAGAGGCAGGAATGGTTAGACCAGGGGTTAAATCCCATACTTAACTATCAACCTAACAAGTGAATTTGTTAACGAAAATCGGGCTGTTTTCTCAAGTAAGCAGAAGTCTTCGGTCGTTGCTAGACCGAAAATTTAAATTTGTTTTGCTCCAAACACTATTACGAAAACTACTATTCGTTGTACTACTCACTGTACTAAATTGATTAAGACCAATTATCACACCTTTGCGAGGCAAAGATCCACATCGTTAATTAGAAGTACCTTCAGAATTATTTCTTATTATCAAAACAAATAATAAAAATATTTCATGTTGTCATAGGAGGCACTTGCTATATACCGAGGTGCTCAGAGGTGGCGAGAGAGTATACGTGAGTTCTATTTACTTAGTTTATATGTTCTTCCTCTATACCGTAGAATGTGGAGACAGTATTTTTCGTTAGAATTTTCGAATTTGAGTTATTAGTGAAAATATTGTGTTACTTTGTCCTCTTGGCAAAAACTGTAACTTTAAGAACAATGCTTGTCTGTGTGTGAGTATGTTGGAGGGGGGGGACTTATCTTGGGTGAGAAGACACCAAGAGCTCTATTGTGATGGAGTTCTGAATGTAGGACCCTATCTATATCAACTCCAAGAGTCCTTTTTATTTTTTATTTTATCCCCTCAAATCGTAAAAATGTGATAGACTCAATTTTACAAAAAACGTCTATATTTTTCTATTGAATAAAATAGGTCGTATAATCGTTTACAGATGTGTAATGAACAAAATTACACTATCCGCATGTCTCAGAAAACCTTGGCTTGTGGTATCTTGGAGTGGCAGCTTGTAGCAAACTGTGAGATTGCTAATAATTAAATTTTCTAAAATAAATGTACAAAGTGTGAAAAATTATTGGTCAGGTCAGGGAGAAGGTATGTGTCTGTTTATCTAGGCTGGACGTTGTAGGTAGGCTACTGACCGGTGCGGCAGTTGTGGAGGTCCCTGTTCTTGCTGATCCAGTCCTGCAGCTGCCTCAGCGCCTGCTCCCTGGCGCTGTCGTCCTCCCGCAGCTCGCGGCGAGCCACTCCCTGCACATCGGCGCCCAGCGGACACACGTAGCCACCCGGGTCGCTCAGCCCCAGCCAGCACCCGGACATCAGCACCCGCGTCGTCGTCATCCTGCCAACACCACGGGGAAGAAACGTAAAGTAAAGTAGATTGTTGTACCGATCAATCCCATCGTCATGCCGGCTGGCTTGACTGAGGCCTAGTTGGCCTCGTTTCTAGCTCTTTTGACGAATAGATGAAACATTAAACTGGACTGCGTTAGTGACGAGGCCAACTACGTCACACTAGCAGACATTACACACATCCTCTTTTAGCGAATTTCCCATAGGGAATAAGCTATTACTGTAGGTCTCATGATAAGACCTAAGCCCGGGACCATATTACTTTTTCGTTTTGAGGTGCCCAGAGACCAAAAATAATAGTCATTAAAATTTATATATATATATATATATATATATATATATATATGTATATATGTATATATATATGTATATATGTATATATGTATATATATATATATATATATATATATATATGTATGTGTCCCTAGACACGATAACTCTCGTAAAAATGGTCCGATCGACACCAAATTTGGTAGAGATGTGTAATCCTACGTTTATTCGGATGAGTTCGTAAACCAAACATATCGACCTACCGGAAGGGGTGGTTTTAGGGGGTTTTTTACCCCAAAAATGGGTTTTTTGCATTTTTCATATGTAAATTTTAAAAATTTCAAATTTTTATTTTGACCATTGGATTTAGCTCAAAAAAACACACAATTTAGTATTTTGAAGCTTTGCTCTATCTCCATTGGTTACCGAGATATTACAAAGTCTAAAGACAGTACGTTGTATTTTGAGGCTCCAATGTTAATCTTATGGAGAATTGGGATGTGTTAATATTTCACTTATTAACCAATGTTTTTGGATGAAATTTGGTATTCAGCTTCATTTGGTTGAGATTCATCTATTTATGGTAAAAAAATCTTGGTTTTAAGCTTATCATGGCAGCAAACCTGCATACTCTTTTCCCATGTTAATCATATGGAGAATAGGCAAACTCCTTTAGCAATGTACACTTGTACAGATATTGATGAAACTTAGTATATGGCTTTATATGGTCGAAATAAATTGTTTTTATGCTAAAAACCTACTTTTTAGTGTTCCCCATGGCAGCATTCCTGCATAATCATTTTTTTTCTTTTTAGCGAATTTCCCATAGGGAATAAGCTATTACCGTAGGTCTCATGGTAAGACCTAAGCCCGGGACCATGTTACTTTTTCGTTTTGAGGTGCCCAGAGACCAAAAATAATAGTCATTAAAATTTATATATATATATATATATATGTATATATATATGTATATATATATATGTTCCATTATAAACACATACCCCTGCATTTTGACACATAGCCCTGCATTTTCGCGAAGGGTTAAGTCCCCAAATTGCAGGGATAAGTGTCATCGCGATTGTACGCAGAGACACATGCCCCTGCACGATGGTGGAGGGATATGTGACCACACTTACCCCTGCACGCTTACCATTGCTGCCAACAGAAGATTACTAAATAGCACAATGTTTAACCGTGAACTATTTGACACTTAACCCTACTTGGTATGCAGGGCTAAGTAACCCTTATTCATAGGAGGTATTATCAATGAGGGATATGTGTCAGGAGAAGGGATAGTTCTTCCAAGAGGCAGGCCCAAGTATACTCCACGAAGGGATAAGTGATTGAGCAAATTTGAAGTTGATGCACACGATTTATGGTGTGTGATATCATTTAGGTATAATGAGTCAGTGGTAGTGATAATTAATCGCTGAATTTAGTGTGGCCCATGAATAATGTTTTAAGCTTATTTTGTGGTGTTGGTATGAATCAGTTTAAGTCAATAAATATTTAAAAAGACATAATTACAAATTATATAAATTATTATTCTATACTTTAACGAACAACAGCTTTAGTTATTGTGATCAAGATCTATGAATTTATGATTTCCGGGTTAGGGACTGGCTAGCAGTAATATGTGTGTCTTATATGTTATTCAGGCTTTTAGCGTGAACTAATAGAATTTAAATATTTTTTAAGCTAATTTAAAGTGACCTGAGTGACACATATTACTTCCTTGGTACAAAAGACTATACAGGGTTAGGCAAAAGTCTGGACACCCCCAGTTAACTTTTTAACGCGTTGCAGTAGGAAAACCAAACTTGGCACATGTTAACAACATGAAAAACTGCACTTTTTCATCAACTACACAACTTTGCCCCTGCCCCCAAAAAGGGGTATTTTGGGGGCAGCCCCAAATTTTCAAATGTAAACCCCTATTGAGTGACCCCTCATTTTAAACGGTGTATCAAGACAAATTAAATGGCGCAAACCGGAGGTCGATATCTCACCCCTAACCAAAATGGCAGCCATTTCAAAATTTGAGTTGGGCAAGCAAGTATAAGTCTGGACACCCCCAATTAATTTTTAACACGTTGAAGTAGGAAAACCAAACTCGGCGCATGTTAACAACATGAAACTGCACTTTGTCATCAACTACACAACTTTGCCCCTGCCCCCAAAATAGGGTATTTTGGGGGCAGCCCCAAATTTTCAAATGTAAACCTCTATTGAGTTACCCCTCATTTTAAACGGTTTATCAAGAGAAATTAAATGGCACAAACCGGACGTCGATATCTCATTTCTAACCAAAATAGCAGCCATTTCAAAATTCGAGGAAGGTAAATTGACATTTGTTGAAAGTAAATCAGAAAATAGCTTTTTTAGAATTGAGAATATCTGGAATTATTTTAGAATTGAACTTACTAGTTCATTTCTGCTACTAGGTTCAATTGTAAAATAATTCTAGAAATTATAAATTCTAAAAAGCTATTTTCCGATTTAATTTCAACAAATGTCAATTTACCCTTCTCGAGTTTTAAAATGGCTGCCATTTTGGTTAGAGATGAGATATCGACATCCGGTTTGTGCCATTCAATTTCTCTTGATAAACCGTTTAAAATGAGGGGTCACTCAATAGATGTTTACATTTTGAAAATTTGGGGCTGCCCCCAAAATACCCCATTTTGGGGGCAGGGGCAAAGTTATGTAGTTGATGAAAAAGTGCAGTTTTTCATGTTGTTAACATGTGCCGAGTTTGGTTTTCCTACTGCAACGCGTTAAAAAGTTAACTGGGGGTGTCCAGACTTTGCCTAACCCTGTATAATCATCATCAATCATGCAGAGGTAGTGTCAGGGGCCGGGATAAGCTTTTTACAAATGTAGGGCTTAATGAAAGGTATTCGTGTAGTAAGCAAAATTAAAGTTGGTTAATTTTTGAACAGACATGCTTAACATGTGACATGTAAAGTAAATCACGCATGGACTGGCTGTTTAGGCAGGGCTATGATATCGCACCCTTTGTAGTGGGTGATACCATGCAGGGGTATGTGTCACAGGCAGGGATGAGTTATCAAAGAATGCAAGACCTATTATACGTTTTGCAGGGATTATCGTTGTAATGCATGATAATTATAAGTAAATTAAATCACACATAGACCATAGACCTGCTTTGTATGCAAGGCTATGTAATCAATATTATAAGTGGGTGATAGCATGTAGGGGTATGTGACAGGGGCAGGGATAAGTTGTCAAGGAATGCAGAGTCAAGTATACGTTTTGCTGGGATTATTGTTATGTTTTGAGCTACTTTAAAGTAAATTAAATCACTTATAGACCGGGTGTTTATGCAGGGCTATGTAATCACCATTCGCAGTGGATGATTTCATGTAGGGGTATGTGTCAGGAGCAGGGATAAGTTGTCAAATACTGTAAGGCCTAGTATAAGTCTTGGATGAATTATTTTTATTTTGTGAGCTAGTTTAAAGTAAAAATTAAATCACACATAGACCGGCTGTTTATGCAGGGATCTGTATTCACCATTCGTATCGTATGGTATTACGCAGGGATATGTGTCTGGGGTAGGGATAAGTTATCAAAAAATGCAGGGCCTAGTAGACGTCTTGCAGAAAATTATTGTTGTGCTGCTAGCTAACTGAAAGGAAATTAAATCACATATAGGCTTGCTTTGTATGCAAGGCTATGTAATCAATATTATTTTGGAGTATAGCATGCAGAGGCAGGGATAAGTTATCAAAGAATACAGGGACAAGAATACAACTTGCAGGGAATATTGTTACGTGTTAAAATAATTTAAAGCAAATTAATTCACACATAAGACCAGCTGTTTATGCAGAGAACTGTAATCATTCGTAGTGGATGATACCATGCAGGGGTATGTATCAGTGATAAGGGTCAAGTTATCAAGAATGTGGTGCCTAGTAAACGTCTTGCAGGGATTATTTTAATGTTGTGAGCTAGTTTAAAGTAAATTAAATCACATATACACCTGCTTTCTATGCAAGGCTATGTAATCAATATTATAAGTGGGTGATAGAATGCAGGGGTATGTGTCAGGGGCAGGGATAAGTTATCAAAGAATGCAGGGGCCTATTATAGGTCTTAACGGGAATATTTTTATGTTGTAATTTAATTTAAAGTAAATTAAATCACACATAGATCCGCTGTTTATGCAGGAATATGTAATCACAATCACAATTCGTAGAAAATGATACCGTACAGGGATATGTGTCAGGGCCAGGAATAAGTTATTAAAGAATGAGGTACACCTCCAACCAGTTAACCTAAATTAAAAAAAATTAAATTTAAATTAAATTTAAAGTATTAAATTTAAAGTAGGCTACGTTTTGTGCACTCTGGTATATATTTTAACAATAATTCCTGCTAGACGTTTACTAGGCCCTGCATTCTTTTTTATATTATTCTTGCCCTCTGACACATATCCCTGCATGCTATCACCCACTAATAATATTGACTACATAGCCTTGCATAGAAAAAAGGTCTATGTGTGATTTAATTTACTTTAAATTATCTTGCAGCACAACAATAATCCCTGCAAGACATATACTAGGCCCTGCGTTTTTTGATAACTTATTCCTGCTCCTGACACATATCCCTGCACAATATCAACCACTACGAATTGTGATTACATATCCCTACATAAACAGCCGGTCTATGTATGATTTATTTACTTTAAATTAACTTACGACATAAAAATAGTCCCTGTAAGACGTATACTAGGCCCTTGCATTCTTTGATAACTTATCCCTGCCCCTGGTTAAACCACCTGAAGGAGGAGTGAGCGAAGTAAAATAGCTCTTCTTGAATAGAAACAAGCATTTTGCACTTTGCAATTTAGCTCACTGTTTGTTACTACTATTACTATAAAGAATTTTTAGCGAGAAAATTCTCTGGCCCCACGCACTGCTTTGTTACACTTACCAAACTTAGAAATAATAAAGCAGCTTTTGTAAAGTAATAAATTATAATTTTATGTTTTAATTTTAATTATGCCCTTGCATTCTTTGATAACTTATCCCTGCCCCTGGTTAAACCACCTGAAAGAGGAGTGAGCGAAGTAAAATAGCTCTTCTTGAATAGAAACAAGCATTTTGCACTTTGCAATTTAGCTCACTGTTTGTTACTACTATTACTATAAAGAATTTTTAGCGAGACAATTCTCTGGCCCCACGCACTGCTTTGTTACACTTACCAAACTTAGAAATAATAAAGCAGCTTTTGTAAAATAATAAATTATAATAATAATAAATTATGTAAATGAAGATGAGTATTTACAAACAAACGAAAAGTAAGTTACTAAACCCCAATATGAACAAATAATATATTTTAGATTGAAAGAATTCATAAACTCGTTTCCGAGTCCATCCATATTTGACCGATCTGAAAGTTTTATGTTAAAAATTAAAGGTTTCACATGCAGATGACGCAAACAACATCAGCATACTTTTACCTTTCGCCTAACTCAACTTATATTATACGCAAAAGATATTCTTCCACATGCATTCCTCATATGGGAGTTTCTTTTTGGAGTCATGTTTTAAGATTGTTTTTTGTATAGTTCCAAATGAGGTGCATGGTTTGTTATGATCTAAGAACACTCAGTGCAATACGTTCTTACGTTTGAGATATAAATCATTTAAATTTGACGAGTTTGAGCCGAGTTATGCACACACGACCAACGTTAATTTTACTCGATTTGAGGGGCTAGAAGGTTAAAGTAAAATATGGACATATTTGTTTCAATTTAACATACGTTTAATAAACGCGTGCTTTAAGATTGTTTGAATTGTACAATTATTCGTCATTCTCCTGTCTTTACTTTTTGTTATACTGCTTATTTATTTAGCAGTTTTTTGTTTAGTAACATATCTGCTACAGTTATTTGTCTGATTCATGATCAATGACGATTGTTTAGAGGTTTCAATTATGCTTTTTGTAACTATCTTTGTCAATTATATTAGTTTAGGTTTATATTCAGATCGATAGGTTTAACTATGGTTCTTGGTAGGAAGACCAAAATTATGCTAGGCTAAGTAGAAAAATGAAAAATGAAAAGAATAAAGTGTCAATCAGTCTTGGACCAGTACCTGATCTCATAAAAGATTCTAAATTAACAACAAAAACTCAATTATCTGTGAATATTATTTAGTTTATAATGACTCGGAGGGGCAGGGTCGAGGAGCGCCGATGGTCTTCCTGTTCTCCATGTTTTGCTGCCACGTTGTTACTAATTCATTCAAAATTAAAAATAAATGTTAGGTACGGTATGTTGTTATTTAAACTGTGGGAAAAGCTCCGTAAATAGTAATTTTTATCATTATGGCGAAAAGCGAGTTTTTCTGTGCTCATTTGAGTTTCACGATTAATATGGTTATTTTACGTAAATTGAAAATCCCTGTATAAATAGTAATTTTTATCTCTAGAGAGAAAAGCGGGTTTATTATGGGTAAAATGGCGCAAATTAACAGAGGACAAATGTTAACATGTTTTGAGCACTCTTATCTATTTAACCTCGTTGTCTACAATAAATGCCACCTTTACGGACTAATTCAACACCAACTGACTAATAGGCCAAAAAATGACTGTTTAGCATGCAGTCTGATGAAAAATGAGCAAATGTTTTTCGTTCATTTTCAAAAGGCTACTTTAAATGCCAAATTTGTTGACCATTTCCACCCCTGAAAACCGATGTTTTGTATGTAGTGCGATAAAAATACAATTATTGAAGTAATCGATAAGACAAACAATTATGTCCAACTACCATATTATATATAGTCTAAATTAGCAATGTATTGAAGGCAAATCTCAAATTGACCATTGGCGCACCTCGACCCTGCCCATAGTTTGCTGAAGAAAACAGAGACTCATCTACAAATATAAAAGTTACCAGAGTACATTAACTGAAATCATAAACCAAATTATCAATCAACTGATTATGGAGCTCAGATTGGTTTGGTTGTTTTTAAAAAGGTGAGTTAGGGGAGAACATAAGATAATTGTTAGTGTTAAAAGGAAAAGTTAACATGGCTCTCCAAGCATACGGAAACTGATAGTTTAGCCGCTATGAACGAAAAGTCTAAAAAATTGAATTTAATTCATATCTCACGAACCGCACGCTCGATTCTTACAATTAATGAGTCTAATGGTATGTTTTCACACCTGAGGAGTTCAATGGAACTGTTTCCAAACATACGAAAATCGATAGTTTCGCCGCTATGAACGAAAAGTCGGAAAAATTGAATTTAATTTATATCTCAGGAACCGCTTGCTCGATTCTTACAATTAATGAGTCTAATGGTATGTTTTCACACCTGAGGAGATCAATGGAACTGATTCCAAACATACGAAAATCGATAGTTTCGCCGCTATGAACGAAAAGTCGGAAAAATTGAATTTAATTCATATCTCAGGAACCGCTCGCTCGATTCTTACAATTAATGAGTCTAATGGTATGTTTTCATACCTGAGGAGTTCAATGGAACTGTTTCCAAACATACGAAAATCGATAGTTTCGCCGCTATGAACGAAAAGTCGGAAAAATTGAATTTAATTCATCTCTCAGGAACCGCTCGCTCGATTCTTACAATTAATGAGTCTAATGGTATGTTTTCATACCTGAGGAGATCAATGGAACTGTTTCCAAACATACGAAAATCGATAGTTTCGCCGCTATGAACAAAAAGTCGGAAAAATTGAATTTAATTCATATCTCAGGAACCGCTTGCTCGATTCTTACAATTAATGAGTCTAATGGTATGTTTTCACACCTGAGGAGTTCAATGGAACTGTTTACAAACATACGAAAATCGATAGTTTCGCCGCTATGAACGAAAAGTCGGAAAAATTGAATTTAATTCATATCTCAGGAACCGCTCGCTCGATTCTTACAATTAATGAGTGTAATGGTATGTTTTCACACCTGAGGAGTTCAATGGAACTGTTTCCAAACCTGCGAAAATCGATAGTTTCGCCGCTATGAACGAAAAGTCGGAAAAATTGAATTTAATTCATATCTCAGGAACCGCTCGCTCGATTCTTACAATTAATGAGTCTAATGGTATGTTTTCACACCTGAGGAATTCAATGAAACTGTTTCCAAACATACGAAAATCGATAGTTTCGCCGCTATGAACGAAAAGTCGGAAAAATTGAATTAAATTCATATCTAAGAAACGGCTTGCTCGATTCTTACAATTAATGAGTCTAATGGTATGTTTTCACACCTGAGGAGTTCAATGGAACTGTTTCCAAACATACGAAAATCGATAGTTTCGCCGCTATGAACGAAAAGTCGGAAAAATTGAATTTAATTCATATCTCAGGAACCGCTCGCTCGATTCTTACAATTAATGAGTCTAATGGTATGTTTTCACACCTGAGGAATTCAATGAAACTGTTTCCAAACATACGAAAATCGATAGTTTCGCCGCTATGAACGAAAAGTCGGAAAAATTGAATTTAATTCATATCTCAGGAACCGCTCACTCGATTCTTACAATTAATGAGTCTAATGGTATGTTTTCATACCTGAGGAGTTCAATGGAACTGTTTCCAAACATACGAAAATCGATAGATTCGCCGCTATGAACGAAAAGTCGGAAAAATTGAATTTAATTCATATCTCAGGAACCGCTCGCTCGAATCCTACAATTAATGTGTCTAATAGTATGTTTTCATCACACTACATCGACATCACCTGTTTTTGACCCTCCTTTCTACCGTCGAAACACCTGTTTTGCCGGCCTATGCCGGCAACATTTTCCGGCCTAGGCCTGCAAAATCAGCTGGCCCTTATCAGACCTTACATAAAAACATTCACAACACGTTGTATCACAAAAACATGTGACTGCAACAATGAAATGAATTGGTTGCCTAGCAACCGGAAACTCAAGCAGTACATCTCGCTCGGTTAGTTGATGTTATGTTTTGTTTGTTATGAACGAAAAAGTAATGTTTTCACTTGTTTAGAATTTATTGAATTGTGTAGTGTGATGAAAAAATATTGTTCGTAACTCGGGCCGAAAGCGTTTTGCCAACCCTCGATCGTTTCAAGTTCTCGACTTCGTCTCGAACTTGAAACACGATCTCGGGGCCCGCAAAACGCCACTTTCGGCCCTTGTAACGAAATATACTATTTCATCACACTACCATCGATATCACCTGTTTTTGACCCTCGTTTCTACCGTCGAAACACCTGTTTTGCCGGCCTAGGCCTGCAAAATCAGCTGGCCTAGACCTTACATAAAAACAATACGTTGTATCACAAAAACATGTGACTGCAACAATGAAATGAATTGGTTGCCTAGCAACCGGAAACTCAAGCAGTACATCTCGCTAGGTTAGTTGATGTTATGTTTTGTTTGTTATGAACGAAAAAGTAATGTTTTCACTTGTTTAGAATTTATTGAATTGTGTAGTGTGATGAAAAATATCGTTCGTAACTCGGGCCGAAAGCGTTTTGCCAACCCTCGATCGTTTCAAGTTCTCGACTTCGTCTCGAACTTGAAACACGATCTCGGGGGCCGGCAAAACGCCACTTTCGGCCCTTGTGACGAAATATACTATTTCACACCTATATTAGTGTTCCATATTAGTTTTCTGTCTTTTATTAGCAGGTTTTAATGTATTCTAAAAGGATTTACGTTAAATTTATCAAAAATGAAAAAGAAATTTTTCTTGTAAACATGGGGAAAAGTTAAAATTATTCAATCCTTTGGACAGTTTGTCTGAGACTTCTACTGGACCGAATTACATGCAGTTTGTATCAAATAAAATAAAAACTTTGATATTCTAGCCGATTTCATTTACTTAACGTCACCTTATTTCCTCATATTACAAAGATCGAAACTTAAAAACCCTTACAAATTTATTTTATAACTCTTCAAAAAGCTGATTGTAAAAACAAGAGGTATTTGTCTAAATGCAGTAGAAGAGCAAAAGCTCGAAAGAATTTGGTTTATTATGGACAGTACCAAAAACGTATATAATTATAATGAACTTTTGTTTGAATGGAATGAAAAAATAATACAGAGTTATACTATTGAAACTACAATTGATGGATTACAAACTATACAATTAGCATAAAAACGTTTTGATTCTTGAATTGTTTAAAGTTATTTATTTTTTTTAAGCAGCTGATTAATTGAGAATCTAGAAGTTTATTTGCCATTAAATATACAAAGATACAAAGGGCATTGTCAAATCTTCATAACATCAGTTATATTGAATGTCTACAGTGCTAAAATTCATCCACTGTATGAGAAACTCTACTCTTAAGCCACTTTTCAATAACATTACAAAATTAGTTTCTATCGGTAATAGAATATCATTGCGTGGCAACTTGTTCAAAAGCATAATTTGTTGTTATTTAGCTGTTGAGATATTTATCAAGTCTAATATTCGGTTTAAGCAGGTCTTCACCATATCTTGTATTATGATTATGAACAAAGCTTTGATTACTGAAATCCTTTAAATTATCTTGAACAAAAATAAGATTACTGTAAATGTACAAGCAACTGTCATTATACTGTAATAATGAAAAACAAGACTACATGAGTCTGTTGATTTTAAACCTGTTTAACT
Organism: Neoaliturus tenellus; assembly: GCA_030545055.2. Lineage (NCBI taxonomy): Eukaryota > Metazoa > Arthropoda > Insecta > Hemiptera > Cicadellidae > Neoaliturus > Neoaliturus tenellus. The sequence continues at coordinate 232,891,347 of CM061531.1, forward strand.
GTTTGATTTTAATTTAAAGGAAGCTAAATCGTAGTTGTTTTACAAAATGCAGGATGATGGAATTAGCATTGACTATGTACACTAGGGAACGTGAGTAGACTTCTCGGTGGAGCGATCTCGTGCGGCGTCCATCGAAGTACACGTAACATATGATAGATAAATCAGTATTACCACTCTTCTCAACCAAGGATGAAACATTTTATAACTGAAATTAATGTTTATGTTTTGGTAAAATGTTTTTGCAGCACTGTAAATTCAGCTGAATAATAACATCATCGATTGCAGCGACTCTGGTGCCACGTCCTCCGAACTTCCAATTTTTTGCCTCAAACTAAATGCATTGGATGAGAGGTCTATTCACGTTAGTGTACAAAGTCAATGGAATTAGTCTCAAATTAAAGGTCTCGGTCCCAAGAATGATACAAAAAAATCTACGTTCAACGATTAGTAGGAAATGACGTAAATAATCCATAAGCAACTTGATTAGAAAAACGTTTACTGTTAAAAAAAACCTAAGGTTTATTTAAAACTAGAGCCAGGTGCTAGCATCGAGTGAAAAATATAAGAAAATTAAAACCAAGAAATGCAATGTTTATATGCCTATCATTTGCCTATATTTATATTAAATGGGTAAACATGTTTCTTTTCCTTATTTTTTCTCAGCTTGTTTGCATCGATTCCCGTTTTAATAATAGACTCCACGAATCACAAAAAATGTGTAGTTGGGTTCAGTACAGGGTTGTAATGAGTGATTTGGAGGCGTTTAATCTGGGCAAACAATATCGTAATACTATCATAAGAATGTAATTTTTTGTACACTCTCTTGGTGAAATACTGTTAATCCGATATGGTATACACTATTTAAATTTCATATTTAGGAGCTTTTGTCCCTGTAAACCACTAAATTACAATAAAAAATAGGTACTTTAGATGGCATCAATTGTATTATTATCATACAATTACAATTATCATTGATGTACACTAACCTATTACCTTATGATAATACTAATTTAACTCAAATTAAAATTACCAAACCCCTCGGCATTGTCACGGTAGGTTATTTATTTGTTTTAGCGAATTTCCCTATAGGGAAAACGCTATTTAATTAATAGCAATAATTTAACTATCACTCATGCTGAAGCACATACAGCACATAGGATATATCTTTAATATTGTTTTCTATTGCTATGATGCCAATTAAATGTTCTGCATTAATTAATTAATATTATTAGTGAAACTAAGATCATGTTTATTTCTTGTTGGTTATTGACACAAATGTAGCAGGGAAAGAAGTTTTTTATCTTTGATTAAGGAAAGAGTGTCCGCGACGAAGTTGTAAGAGTGAGTGTTTATAGTATATTTCACCACTAGTCCGGAAAGTGACACATTTCTTGGAGAGATAGTGTTTTACCGCGCGAGGCGAAGCCGAGCGTGGAAAACACTATCGAGCCTGGAAATGGGCTTTCCGGACGAGTTGTGAACGATACTTTTTATCACGACGCAATTATTAATAAATGTGGAAGTTTTAAAGGAGGATTATTTTTGTAAATTCTTCACCATTGGACAAAGTAAACAAAGCTGGAATTCAAAATTTAATTAGTTTTAAACCCAGCTGATTGTTGCTGTACGGAAAAGTTTGTTTGCCTTGGATGGAAAGTAATGTTTACAAACATTACTTTCCGTACAGGTCAGTAAAATCAGCTGACGGTGACAGTTTGGGAAATGACTACTTTCCAAGGTCTTAGCTGTACGGCAAGTTGTCACTTTCGTATACGGAGTGATGAAAAATATTTTTATCCGAGGTATTTTTTGTAACACTATCCGTTTACGCTACATATGATTTTATTTAGAGTATTTAAAATTTAAGGATTAAGCTTTTAAAGACGCTGGTCAAGCAACATGCACAATACCGTACTATAGTTAATTCTACTCTTAAATATTATCCCTCAATAAAATAACTATACAGTATTATATAAATCACATAACAATTTTGAAAAAATATATCTCACGCTGAATAAATGTTATACGTTATTGATAGAACTTTATCTATGAAGTACAGATATTACATCCTTTTATCCTTATTATATTAAATTAATTAAGACGATCAATTTATACGATCAATTTGCCTTCTAAGAGAGCAAATGTTAAAGAAAATATCTTTAAACTATACTAAAAAACTAAACGCCAAAAGGTTATTAAGTCTTATCCTATTACCCACGTATCTTTTTGAAACCATTATGTAATATGCTGTACAATAGTAAGTTACTTCCCAATTTATTTGCAGCGGGGATGTACTGCTTTATCACAGCCCATACAAATAACATAATGACATAATCAGATGCGCGAATCTCCGCTCTTCCGCGCAAGTTTACGACGCTCTTTTAAATCTTCCAGCCAATGGGGGACCTCACAAATAAATGATTCAAGAGGGAAATAAAATTTTGAATCTTCGCTTCAACATTCCCACTGACAGCTTTTACTTGACCAACAAAAGTAAAACACTATTTCACATCCTACATACTTCATTTGATTATTCAATTGATTTAAAAGTAGTAACTTTTATTAAACTAGATGCAATCATAATTCATTACACTTCTTCTTAATGCTATTAATACTACAAGAATCCCCTTTCCAACTGAATCTTTTATCAAGTAATCATTCGTTGTTTCAGAAGGTAAAAAAATAGGTTTATTGAAGTGTTGTTTTTATTTCCGTCGCTCGGTTCCGCGGCCTTTTTCCACCCAATGGGTCCCGTGAAATTCACTATTTTCACCCATTGAATATGCAGTCCAGTGAAACTTAGTCCAAAGAAAAGCTTAACTCACCCCTAAGGGGGCCGTCCGGCAGAACAAAATAGGCTCGTAGAAATGTCGGTAATATCACAAGAAGATTGCATGAGTTACCTAAGTTTAAACGTAGGATACTGGCTTTACCTAAATCTTGCTGTCGTTTTAAAATATTTTGAGATAAAGATGACAAATAAGCAGTAGTTTAGAAAACTGAGAAAGCTGATCACAAACA
>CM061531.1:232894467-233225068 GCA_030545055.2 Neoaliturus tenellus
TGTATTCATTTAAGATGTACCACGAGAACAACACACCGACAGTCAAGAAAGCAAAAGGAGTGAAGACATCTTATTTGAAAAAACACGTAACATTTGACCACTACAAGACTTGTTTGTTTGAAGATACTACGATATCAGCAACATTCAACAATATCCGAAGCTTCAAGCATCAAGTCTACAGTGTCACCGAAATTAAAAAAGCACTGTCAGCTCGGGATGATAAAAGACATATTTTGCCCGACAAAATCCACACTCTTCCTTTCGGCCATTACTCCTTAAACCCTATCAACTAGTAACCTATTCTTCGTCCTTCTACAACTTCGACCTTATTCCTTTCTCCTTCCGTAAAAAAATGGGGAACACGGCAAGTCCAACGCCGTGTTCCCCATTTTTTTACACAAGTTTGGATGACCTTGACCCATATAAATGATGTGAATATTTAAAACAGCATTCATTGTGATTATACATGTGATACAACAAACATTGAAACCTGCAATATGAAGGACTTGAAGCAACAAATTGTCAACGAACTTCATAAACCTGCAAGAAGAAAGTTTCCACGAAGAACTACGGTGATAAAAGGAATTAATGATTTATATCAGGCGGATTAATCGAAATGATTCCTTATAGCAAACAAAATAAAGGATATAAATACATATTGACTGTTATTAACTGTTTTTCAAAAATGGCAGATGCTTTACCACTAAAAGATAAAAGTGGCAAAAGTGTTACAAAAGCAATGGAAACAGCTATACAAAGAGACAAACATACTATTAAACATTTACAAACAGATGATGGAAAAGAATATTTTAATAAGGAATTTGCAACTTTAATGAAAAAACACAATATAAACCATTATTCAACCAATTCAGAAGTAAAAGCCTCAATAATCGAAAGATTCAATAGAACTTTAAAAAGTGCAATGTATAAAATGTTTTCCAACAGAGGATCGCACATATGGATTGATATGTTACCAAAACTTATAAACGATTACAATAACAAATTTCATAGGACTATCGGGATGAAACCAAACCAAGTAACTAGTAAAAATGAAAACCTTGTATTAAAACGTATAAAAACGAATACTAAACCAAAAGTTGAAAAACTAAAGCCTAAAAAATTTAATGTGGGTGATAAAGTGCGAATAAGTAAATATAAAGGTGTATTCAGTAAAAGATACCTGCCAAATTGGACCAATGAGGTTTTTACTGTATTCAAAGTACAACCTACAGTACCTGAGACATATATTTTAAAAGATAATAAAGGACAATTGCTTGAAGGAGGGTTTTATGGACATGAAATGTTAAAATCAACAGTAGGCGATGTATATTTAGTTGAAAAGGTGTTGCAACGGAAAAAAGATAAGGTCAAAGTACGATGGTTAGGATTTAATAAGACGGAAGATTCTTGGATACCTAAAAAGGATTTGATATAACGATAAAGAATCATTTTAGGTTGAACCATTACAAAGGATGGAGATAGTACCACAAAAAGAGAGTTTTACTATTAATAATATAGATGAACTCACAGTGGATAATTCAGAATTCAATAGTGGGAAACATGGCAATTTGTTACCAAACACCGTTCGTTGTCTGGTTACCGGACCTTCCAACTGTGGAAAAACTAATGTAGTATTCAATTTGATTACAAACCCTAAAGGATTACGATTTAACAATCTATATGTATTTTCAAAATCACTACAACAACCAAAGTATCAATTATTGGAAAAGATACTGACTAATGTGCCTGAAGTTAAATATTTAAAGTTTAATGCAAGCGAGAGTGTCATGCAGCCACAAGAAGCTAAACCATTCTCCGTGTTTATATTCGACGATGTATCTTGTGAAAACCAAAACACAATAAGGAATTACTTCGCTATGGGTCGACATAACAACATAGATAGCATTTATATTGGCCAAACTTACAGCAAAATACCTAAACAACTCATTAGAGACAATGCAAACATGTTAATTGTATTTAAACAGGACGAAACCAACCTAAAACATATATATTTTGATCATGTAAATGCGGATATGACATTTGAACGATTTAAAGAGTTGTGTGGAAAGGCTTGGGCTGAAAAGTATGGGTTCCTAACAATTATGAAGGAACAACCGCTAAACAATGGTCGATACAGGATAGGATTTGATAAATTTATATTAATACATTAAACGCGGTATAACACATTCATTGTTGTACAACACGTCTTGCTACAAACATGGTTAACCAAGAAAAATTAGTAAAAGAAATAAAATCACTTAGTGATTCTATTCGGGCTAAAAACAGAGCATTGAAACTAGGTATTAGCGAGAGGGAGAAATTCCTTGAATCTACTTTTAAACCTATTACTGAACCCTTGAAACAATTAAACAAAAAATTTGCTAAACCTGTATTGGAAGGAGATGCGATTGCACCTATTACGAAGTTTGAAAGAGAAAATGTAAAATCAGAAGAGTTTAGTGATGAAGACCTGGAATCCTCTACGTATAGTGGTTTTACCGGTGGAGAACCCGAAAGAGAGCTAGAATCACCGGACTATAGTGGAATAAAAGAATTATATGAAGTAAAAGCCAAAAGAGGACATGAAGTTGTATCAACTGCTAGTGAAGAGGAAAAAGAAGAAGAGACAAGGGAAGGTCCGTCAAACATAAGCTTGTTGGGTGAAAACATTCATAACAAAGGACCTTTAGGAAGGAAATACATGGTAAAAATGTTACTCAGAACAATTCCTAATAAGAATTACCATAGTTATGGAGCGAGATTAACAGAAGACGGTTTAATGATAGGTAATAGCCCGTTAAATGTTGACGAACATGATAATATTGTCATTGGTGATCAAAGATATAAGGGCACAAAAGGATTATTTGAATTATTATTTGAAAATAAGCCTTCAGTATCGTTAGTGAAAGAAAAAGACATGGAAGCATATAAAAATATTTTGGAACAGACAAATGCATATAGGAGAAAGTATTTACCTGACCAACCTCCTTTTAGATCTAAGTCTTTAAAATATAAAGAATTTGTATCCAAGTTAATACCAACTAGAAGACAAACAATGCCGTTAACACAAAGAAAACCTGTAAAACGAAGAATTATGGCATCCACTTTGGATGTAAGTGCTCAGGAACGAAGAAAAAGAAGTAAGTCCGTTACAGGTACAGGTTTAATGAAGAAATTGTATAACACAAATGTGATTTATTATAATAACATCAATATATTGGTGGATAGAATGAAACTAATACATGAAGCTAAAGAAGCGGGTCATACTGGATTGGAAAACGAATGGGTGGCTTTAGTGGATGAACTCCGAAACCGTGGGGTAATCTCATAAAAATGCGTTACTCCTTAGAGTACTATTCAGTTGCACCATGAGTGTTGACAAGTTCGGACGTTACTCCTCGGATGGGTTATATTATGCGAATAATTTAAAAAGAAGTGCTGGTTTACCACAAACACCTGATGGAGATTATGATATGAGTAATAAAAGGTTAAAAAACATAAAAGATCCTTCGGATGAAAACGATGCAATAAACTTAAAAATATTAAAGGAAAAGATATCGCCAACATTAAAACTACAAAATAACACATATGACGCGGAAGATCATAGAATTATCAACGTTGGTAAACCAAATGAAAATGGTGATGCGATAAACAAAGGTTATTTGTCATCTGAATTAAAAAATACGTTAAAATTCAATGGGAAAACGTATAGTGCCAACAATAAACGTATATCCAACGTAGATGACCCTAAAGATGCAAAAGACAGCGTAAATAGACGCTATTTACATTCTTTGATACCTGAAAAGACAAAAGATGGATTTTCTTTTTATAAATTTGTTATTAATGATATAGGCTATCCAAAAACTGAAAACGATGCTGTAAATCTAAAATATATTAAAGATCATTGCATCATACGTGATGTAGGGGTTATAGATTGTTTTAATAATTGTTTAGCAAATGTTAAAGATGGTTCGGCGCCATCAGATGGTGCAACAGTGGGTCAAATGATGGAAACCTTAAAACAAGAAACAACCTCTTTTGTAAAACAAGATCAAGTAGTATCGAAGCAAGGGGATGAATTTGTTCAAGGTAATGAAAAATTTAATTTATTAACATACAAAAATGATGCTTGGGATTGCATGGATAAAAAGTTATCAAATATGGGATGGGGTTATGAAAAACATGATGCAGCTGCTTTATCACAAACCGTACATCTAGATCCAGATAAATATTTTAGATGGTTTACATGTAATAATAGAGTGATAAGAGACTTGGCACAAGGAAGAGAAGCAAATGATGCTGCAACTGTAGGACAGACCATTACAACATCATTAAAGGATAGTAAAGTGTATGATTGTAATAATAAACGTATAACAAACCTTAAAGACCCTGAACATGTAGATAATGCTGTCACTGTTAGTTTTCTTGTAAAAGTTTTAGGTAATGCGATATTTGATTTACACAATCATTTCACACCGGAAGTTCTTCGAGGAGGGCCAGGTCATAAAATTTGGGATGAAGCCTCGAGAGGTGGTTGGATTAAACGGGAAATTTTTAAAAAGTACTTTATTCACCCTAATACACAACAGTTTAGATCATCAAATTGGGGTGATATTGATATTTAATAAAAGAACACAATAAACAACTTCATTTATTTCCAACTCGTCATAGAGTTAACACATGAGTTGCACATTGCGATTATAAAAGGACAATAATGACGTTCAAGTACATCAGTCCATATCGAGACACTGCAAGGAAAGGAGGTGGGATCACGTCCACAGCGGTTTCTCTGTTAAGTAAAGCTTTAAAACAAATTCCAGTAGGATCCATAGTAAATAGAGCAATAGACGCATTACCATACGAATTTCATATACCAGGAGGTTATCAGTATTGCGGACCAGGAACTAAATTGAAAAAACGACTGGAAAGAGGCGATCCTGGCATAAACAAGTTAGATCAGGCTTGTAAAGAACACGATATCGCATATTCCACGTTTGCCGATTCAAAAAATAGGAGGAGAAAGAGAGTAAAAAGGAGGTCAACCACAAGAAAACATGGAGGAAATATAAAAAGAAGACGACGATCTACAAGAAAAGGTAGGAAGAAGCCCACCGTGTGGTCAATGGTAAAAAACGGGGCAGGTCTTTACCTAAGACCTTATCGTGCATATTAAATGAAAGAAATCAATTGGTCATACCACATAAAGCATTAACCAATATTGAATTATTTAAATATATTTCCTGTTTAAAAATACCATTTTTTCGCGGTGTGTTTATGAAAGACAGTTTACCAAAGAAAATGTGGCAAAATGAGACTGGAATTGTAAATTTGGATAATACTGAAGGGCCTGGCACCCATTGGGTTTGTTATAAGAAACTAAATAACAATGTATATTATTTTGATAGTTTCGGTAATTTGCCACCACCAAAAGAACTTCAAAATTACTTTAAATCTGCTAAAAACATATATTATAACTATAAAAGAGAACAACCTGATAATACTTCAATATGCGGCCATTTATGTTTGGAATTTCTAGCTAAAAGTATCAGTCACTATTGAGATGTCTTCCTATACGGTATCATTAACAGGAAAATCGTCCAATTTACGAAGTATCCTTTTTCCAGCGTTACGCTTGCAAAAAGGAAGGTTTTGGGAGGCGGCACTATTGGATTTTACAACGTACAACTCTATTCCCAATGTTACGGAAGGTAAAAATAACATATTGCATTATTATAAGGGAAAGGATGCCAGTGGAAAATTTACAGACTTACAAGAGTGCAGGTTACCCACAGGTTCTTATGAAATTGATCATATAAATGAATTTTTGCAAACTAAAATGGGAAAAGACAATATAACATTAAAAGGTAATAATAATACGATGAAAGCTGAAATTACTTCCAAATATTATATAGATTTCACTCAACCAAACTCAATTGGTGATTTATTAGGATTTTCCAACGATGGGCCTGTATTAGAACCAGATGTAACACATTCCGGTAAGAAAACAGTAACAATATTAAAAGTCAATAGTATAGTCATAACTTGTAACATTATACAAGGTGCTTACAGGGATGGGGCTAACACCCACATCATACATACTTTTTACCCAAGTGTACCACCTGGATTTAAAATTGTTGAAAAGCCACAAAACCTGGTATATCTACCGTTGAACACCACTTTCATTTCAGACATCGTGTTGAGCGTATTGGATCAAGACGGTAACTTGGTAGACTTCAGAGAAGAGCCTATTACGATTAGATTACATTTAAAATCGACACTTTAATACAAAACCATGGGTTTAACATTTAAAAGCGAACAACCTACGGGAAACCGCATTAGTAGCTCTTCAGCTGTGGAGGAGTTAACACGCGAGAACATTCGTTTCTTAGAGAGAATTGGATTAAAATTAACCGAGTATGGATATACTGGATATAGCGCAGGGTCCAACATTCGACGAAACCCTATGGGAAAAAGAATATCACACCCACAACCCTTACACTTCATCGAAATTAAACAATAACGATGAAATTCGTATTCCCATACAAAATCAAGACATTTACACACTACCATGTGAAAGTTACTTGTATATTGAAGGACAAGTTACTAAAAAGGACGGTACTACTGTTGGTACAACAGTTCCATTTATAAATAATCCTATGGCTTTCCTATTTGATGAAATTAGATATGAAATATCAGGTGTAACAGTTGATTCCACTAAAAAAGTAGGTATTACGACAACTTTAAAAGGATTAACATCTATAACACCCAATGAAACCAATTTACTTAAACCTGCCGGATGGGTATTACCTACGATTGACACGATCACTCCAAATCCAAATGGATATTTTGATTTTCATATTCCATTACGTTTGCTGCTTGGTTTTGCTGAAGATTATAGGAAAATAATATTAAACGTTAAACAAGAATTAGTTTTGTTGAGATCTTCTAACGATAAAGACATTATTAAAGCTGCAGATGCTACTACAGATGCGACTTTAGAATGGAAATTAAAATTAGACAAAATTGTATGGAGAGTTCCACATGTTAAATTGGCTGACGAGCATAGAATGCTACTTTTAAGAAAATTAAAAGCCGATCGTGATATTGTTATTCCATTTAGAAGTTGGGAATTTCATGAGCATCCCAGTTTACCTACTACGGATCGACACACTTGGACTGTTAAAACATCGAATTATGTAGAACGAGCCAGGTATATTATATTTGGTTTACAAACAGGTAGAAGAGACGCCATTACTAAACATGCAGGACAATTTGATCATTGTGACTTGAAAAATATTAAAGTTTATTTAAATTCACAATTCTTTCCATACGACAATTTAAATGTGTCATTCACTAAGAAGAAATACAGTATATTGTACGATATGTACGCGAGATTCCAAAGTTCATATTACGGTAAAGCAAATACACCTTTATTATCACCTTCAAAATATTACGATGCCTACCCAATAGTTGTAATTGATTGTTCTAAACAAAATGAATCAGTAAAATCATCAAGTGTGGATATAAAAATAGAAATGGAATTCAACGCTGCTATACCGGCTAATACAACTGCATACTGTTTAATTCTACATGATAAAATTGTAACATACACACCTTTAACTGGAATTGTTAAGAATGTACTGTAAAAACCAGTTTTGTTTCATTCCGCGAGTATAAAAGCAGAGCGTACAGACCGCTCCTCATCAGTTTGTTGCCTACTGTTGTATGGGTAGCATCGTATTCAATATGGCTTCTCCTAGTGGTACACCTGAAAATGTGATAGATATTGAGAAGGAGATATCTGAGTTTTTAGATCCTCAAGGTCACCAGGAAGGAGGTGAACAAAACGTTTGCGGACAACTTCACGCCAGTAATAATGTTGAAGAAAAAGGTAAAAGAAGAAAGAATATACAAAAGAGAAAAAGGGATATTGAAGATAATATTTCTCCAAACATATTGAGTGAGGTATTTTTGCGAATATTTTACCCAATCTCTTCCAGTTTGGACAAAAGTGTTTTAATCGGTGTTATGAAATCTACAGATTATTCCCCTACTGTAATTTTAACTCATGGACCCAAAATGATTTTGTTTACGGACAGTGCTTGGGAATCATTTATGAAACACTTGCATCTGCTAGAATGCTATTTAAGTAGTAACATGTTTGGAAGGAAGACAAGAGTAGGACTTTTAGATTCAAATGTGGAAATTGATATTATTAAACAACGTGGTGATCATCAGCTGCGGTTTAGAGACACAACAAGACATGATAACAAAATTCAACTTAATCGAGAGGAGTTTTTCATTTTAACTTGTGCTACTGAACCTATAACAAGATACTTGAGACAACTGGTGTTTTCAAGTTCGATTATTAAAGATTATCTGGAAGACACTTTGGACAAACAACCGGACGCACCTATATTATACGGACCTGTGGATACTTCTATATTTAATAGAGTTCCTCATGAAGTACAGATGTGGAGACAATTGGAAAAGTACGCTCAACTACATAAGAAATCAGTAAAACAGGAAGAAGAGGAAGATGGAGGAGAAGAATCAAGTGTTAGTGATGAAAATGAAAATAAGGAAAATATAAAGATGGAAACTTAAATGACAATGGTTAGTTTTTAAAACAATAACCAACATTTTGTGGGGTTAGGCCTATTGGGGACGGTGCCCACGTTAAATATACACCAACGCGCCAACAACTGTACGGCCTGGTATAAAAGTAGTACCTACCGTGGTGTGGAAATCAGTTGACCTCCTGACTTCGTAATGAGCAGACGTGTGACCTTCAAAATGGACAAGGGAGAAGAACAACAAGTAAAGTCCAAGCCTGGTATTATTGAGTTTCAAGCGTTTCGTGGTAATGATGATAGATTCATTATAAAAGAACTTGTGTTTTTGGACATGAATACAAGTGTTCCTTATTCGTTTTTATTTAAACCACCATGTTCTTATTCGTCTTTAACTAGTAAAGCCGCTACTACCAACAGATGGATTTCAAAACACTTCCATCATATCGATTGGTATGATGGTTTTACAAGTTACACGGACTTGTATCACATTATGCATCACTTTTCAGACAAGTTTACCAATATTTACACAAAGGGGCTGGAAAAGAAAAGATGGATCGAAGGATTTACTCATGTTCCGGTTAATGATGTGGAATTGGATAAGAATTATCAATACATGCTGGAAACCATATGTATTTGTACAAAAAGCCCAGAACATGATAAAGATAGACATTGCGCTTTGAAAAATGCCTATAAACTCGCCTCTTACCTTCAAAGTGGGGAATTGGGGAGTGGTGGGGGTAACGGAGAGTATATAAGTGGGGAGCAGACAGGGACCTGGCATGAGTATTACTCGAGATTCCGAGACGACAACATCTCCGAGCAAGAAGACGATCTGTAACCTGACCATGGCATCTCACCAGTTCCTTCAGACTTTGGTCGAGCAGTTCAATGCTCACTCCAAGTCAACAATATTACCTGTAAAGAAGTGCTCGGAACTAAAAGACAAGAAGCACTACATAATCCATGCTATGAAGAAGATGGAGACTACAGTTGGGGAGGCCATCTGCTGCAGTCTCAGCGAGGCACCGTTTACTCCGGGGGATGAACCAAAGTTCCAGGTGTACCTGCCCAAGAGATTCGTCCATCTTCTACAAAACGAGGATCTTCGCTCTATTCAACCCGGGTGTCTATACCTGGTGTCCCACGGCTGCACGGGTAGCAATTCTACAGAGTTGACCATCCACATCGCTGACAAGCAGCAGTGTTAGATTTAAGTTTTAATGTTGTACATATGTTGTTGTTGTAATGTTTTATAAATAAACGAATCATAAAAGACAAAAAAAATAAAAAAAACAAAAAATGCAACATATCAATATGTGACAGACTTCACGTATTGATATGTTGCATTTTTTTTTTAAACTTCGCGGGTGACCTTGACCTTTGACCTTTGCATTTCACAATTACCCCCACTACTGTAATTACCCCCACTACCGCACTAGGATTCAAACTTGCTTGGATGCGAAAAACGGTCAGTCTGTTGCCAACTAGCAAACGATGAGCACCTTGTACGAGCTTTGCATACAACGAGTTATAACTCACAAGGACTTGTTCCCAACATGTTTACAAGACAATATCCCACTAACAATAAAAGAAGATGTCAAACGCTACAGGAGGGAAAATACAGGGTATTCGGAATACTCCTGGTATAAGTTCCACGATGGGGAAAAGTTTTGTAGGCCTTGTGGCGAGGCCGCCGTCAGAGACCTTCGGCGATTCGTACAGGATGGTGGTATAAAACAATTCGGATTTCTAGCGCCACTGTTTCGATTTGAAAATTACAAGGACACCTGCGCTATTTGTTCCATTCCATTGTATCGATGGAAAAAGTTTAGAACTGTTTAATTGGATCTTCTATACCCCCACCACTATTACCCCCACCACTTTTTCATGTACCTCCAAGCGCTGTGCCTCGGCTTCATTTCTACTCCAGCAGCCAACCTAGCAACATCAAGATGTCTCTGAACGTTAGTTGCGCAAGTTACGAGGAGGTGAGCATCAAGACTCAGCAGGAGCTAAACGACTTGTACAAGGAGTTGCAGCTGATGGTGGCACGAGGCTACCGTATAAACGTGCAGGTTTACGCTTGCAATATACGGAACACCCGGCAGCCAAAGGAAGAGCCTGGACACTCCTCGACAGCTTCCTCACCGGCGTCGATGAAGACCGAGCCAGACAACTTGGACTACTTCAGCTGACTAGCAGTTGTCTTCCTTGTTCTTACAATAATAGAATATGTATATTTTTTCATTATATTAAAGAAGTAAAAGAACAAAAACACCTATCTTGTTACTGACTTATAAGCTCAGTAACAAGATAGGTTTTTTAAAACACAATTTGGATGACCTTGAAACTTCCCCCTCCACTGCTTTGCTACCCCCACCACTTGACTATTGATGTACATGGCACATCACAATTGGAAACCTCATTCCATCTTCAACAGCCAAACCGACAACATCAACAATGGCAAACCTACCAACGGATAAAACATGTCCTCACGTTTGCTGTGACTTCGTCCACGAGTTGGAGAAGAGGATGCAGGAGAGGGCGATACGAAGAAAGCAGATACACTCAGAAAATATCATGATAGTCAACGGCTATCTTTTATTGTTCGGCCTTATTATGGTTGTACTTTTCATACTGTATGGCATAGTCACATGTGTCGGCAAGGTTGCAGAAGAAAACGCTCGCCACCATCAATTGGAAAGTTTCAATGTTACTTTGTAGGTTTTCTTTTTTTTAAAACTCCGTTTGGATGACCTTGAAAATTCCCCCACTACTCCACCACACCCCCCACCACTTCACCATGTTCCTGCATGAGCATCACATCAACCGTCATTCCTTGTCCGACAAGCAACCATGGCAGACAACAACACCATCAGCCAAGCTGACTCCACTACTGATGTTGGTACAAGTACGGGTTGGACACTGTCGATCGATAGTGTACACTATTTGGAAACAATTTGCGAACGGATGAAGGAAATACTGCGGGACAACCCTGGGATCATAATACAAATGAATTTAAATTATGATTGGTCCCAAGTTAGAATGCAAGGGGACGATAACAACGGTCAACAATCTCCACAATATTCGCCCATGTCCCCGATCTACCCTTACGGCGAGTCTGACGTCGATGAAGATGAGGCTAATGAGGATGTGGGGGACAACGAGGCTGAAGAGGAGTAACCTTCATTCCTTTTTTTTTAAAACCCAAATTGGATGACCTTGAGAATTCCCCCTCCACTATTTCCTTTTTTTAAAACCCAAATTAAATGACCTTGAAAATACCCCCTCCACATACTTTTGGTTTACCCCCTCTACTTTTCAATACTGTTACCACAGTCTGTAGCTCACATCATTCCTTGCTTAGCTATCATGGCGGACAGCACTCTTTCTCGAGTTGACTCCACTACGGATGAAGAATGCCCATTTTCCTGGAATGTTCATCTGCAAGACTCGGCAGAAGTGGATATGTTGCATGAGAAATTGGTGTATGTATTAAACGAAAACCCCAACATTGAATGTAGAATGACTATGGATTTCGATGCGACAGGGGTCCACACTCAACCTTCCACTTCCAGCCAGCCTGAACCTCAGCTACAGCCGAAGAACTTTACACATCTTTACACTCCAATACGGCCGGAGGATGTGGTTATCAGCGAGGCAGACTCTACTACAAGTTATATTGAGCCAACGAATTGGAAGCTTGTTGTTGACACCTTACACAAGGTCGACTTAGTATGTGACAAGTTAAAGGACTTGATGATGCAAGATCCTGGTCTTCGTTTTAAAATTGATTTGTTTTTCATCTGGGGAGCACCTGCACGGGGCTCTTCGTCTGACAGCTCTCCAAGTACAACGGACGAGGAGGAGGAGGACGACTAGTTATCTTTTTTAAAACTCCGTTTGGATGGCCTTGACCTTTCCCCCTCCACTGAGTTTATTTAAGGTGCACTCTCAATGACTGCAGCATCATTTCATCGCGCACCTTCACCACAGCAACATGGAGAGTCAACTCAACTACTGTTGCGAACAGAAATGTTTTTCATGGCCAAATGACATTGATGTTGCGGATGGCCTGGCGTGTAGAAAATGTGAAGCTTTTGGTCAATGCATGTGTAAGTGCAAGTCTTGGAAGAAGCCGAAACCAGAGTTGAAGACATTCCATGTGTACCAGATGAGAGGGCATAAGTACACTTGTTGCCCTGAACGTTGCATTGAATTCACACTAAAACAGCTAACTGGCTGCAAATTGTGCAACAATCATTTTGCAGGTTTTGCAAACATTATTTAGGAGCCTGTCAGTACAGATCAACTTGGCATACAGAAGCACTCACTATCAATGAAATCGCTATAAATACACAAGAGTAGTCTTTCTACTCTTTTCTTTTTTAAAACTCCATTTGGATGACCTTGACCTTTCCCCCTCCACTCACCTTAGTTTATATAAACCCCATTCCCACTGACCACAGCATCACTTCATCGTGCTCCCTCGTCAAAGCAACATCAGCTATGGAAAGTAAGCGCATCTCATGTTGCGAGCATAGGTGTTTGGAGATACAAGGCGTCACATATTGTGCAAAGAAGCGTTGGGAGGAAGAGACGGGGACAACCTATTGCTGTGAGGATAAGTGTTTCCTCTTACCAAAGTGGCAAGTGGATGGGCTGGCCTGCCGGCAATGTGAATGCTTCGGATGTTGCAGGTGTAGATGCAAGAACCAACAGCTGCCACCACCGGTACTACAAACTTTCAAAATCTACAAATCCAAATACTTTTATACTTGTTGTCCGCAGCGGTGTATTAAATTTCACTTCTCCAATCTTACCAATTGTCGGAAATGCTACGGACAACCTGATGGGTGGTGCACCTGTTTTCTGGACTCCTGCCGCTACAGATCGGATTGGTTTACAGATCCGTTGGAAATTGATGAGGTCGCCCAGGAAGCACAAGAGTAGTCTTTCTACTCTTCAACTTTTTTAAAACTCCATTTGGATGACCTTGAGATTTCCCCCTCCACTTCTCCATATACCTAGAGTACACAGAGCCTGACAGTCAGTCACTCGGTGGCTGTCGTGGGGTGCGCATCGGTGTCGGCGCTCCGTTGTTAAGTTTTCAAGGTCACAGTAATATGAAATTGGGGGTGTTGTGCTTGTTCAAGGTCACCTGAGGGATTACCGATTGCCCATTTAGGCAGAGTCATGTCAGAAACTCGGGTTTAACTTGGCACTTTTGCCGTTTCTCGTCCAATATTCGCTCCAAATGGTCAAGGTCACGGGGACTCGGACTGAAACTCGGAGCGTAGTGCGAGAAACGGCAAAAGTGCCAAAAAATTTTAAGTTTCTGCGTGACCTTGACCTTAGTGGCGTCGGTGACGTCGTTTTGATGACGTAAGGGGTGATGACGTCATCAGCACGTCATTTCTGTGACGTCATGGGTGTGACGTCATCGAAATGACGTCATTAGTGATGACGTCATCGATTGCGTCATCGATGACGTCATCGATGACGTCATCGGTGAGGTCATTGACCTCGATGACGTCATCCCTCAGGTGACCTTGAACTGGGCCAGCATCCTCAATTTTGCACTACTAATATACTAAGAATCAGTGACAATGAGAAGGGAAAACTGTTCCTAATACGGCGAAAGGTTGGTGATGAGAGAACTTTATTGATGATTTACGTTTTTTAAATCTTAAGCCAGATTTTCACAAACGATCAAGCTCCATTTATTATCAGCATTATACCTTATTTTTGGAGTAGTGTGTTTTGGTTACTTCTGGCCCGGAAGTGACGTCACCGGAAGCCACATGCCACGGCACGCAGCTTCCGGTGGGCCAGAAGTGGGGACAATAGATGTCGGGGTGGAGATGGCGAGAGCGTCGGCGGTCGGTTGAGCGAAGAGTGCGCATAAAATAGAAGTTAGTTCAAAATTGAAATTCGACGGTGTTAATAAAAACTCTAATAGTTGAACGAAACTAGAAGTTAGTGTAAAACTGAAATTCAAAAATCGGGGTGTTGAACTAAATTTGCGCATAAATTAAAAGTTGGTTTAAAACTGAAATTCAACGATCGGGAGTTGAACTAAATTTGCGCATAAATTAACCGGGGTTGAAGTAAAACTTCGCATAAATTAAAAATTAGTTCAAAATTGTAATTCGACGGTGTTAATAAAAACTCTAACAGTTGAACGAAAATAAAAGTCAGTTCAAACATAGCGCAGTCATAACAAGAGAGAGAGAAGGTAAATAGAAGTGTTAAGTTCCGCAGATAGAACGAGAATGAAGAATGAAACATGACGCGTCGAAATATATGCGTGACTGTAGATGTCAGTTAATGGGGGGTCTAGAGCTTCCGGCCTGTCAGATGGTGTATTAATCAATGGGGGGAGTGGAGATGGCGCTCGGTTGAACTAAAATTGCGCATAAATTAAAAGTTGCTTCAAAACTTAAATTCAACTTGATAATGTGGGGTACGGAAAGTATGTCAAGGTCATCCCGAGTAAGTTTTAAAAAAGCCTATCCCGCTACCACAGGAAATAGTTCTGAGAGTTGAACTACCCGGTGATAGCGGGATAGGTAGAAGACTCTTTTGAACTTTATTCGTAAAAACAAATACAATCAATGTGCAAAAACAAATACAATCAATGTGCAATACAGGTTGAATTTTTGTGATGAAATACGGAGTTGTAAAAGTAAACGCCGACGACGAGGATAAGGTAAAGGCAGAGTCCCCAGATGACGTATTTGGCAAGTTTGAAGAAACGTAATATCTCGAGTTGGTTTTCCCGTTCCAATCGTTTAATTTCCAATTTCAATTTATCCTCTTCCATTCTAGTTACAAAGGGAACTTCATCCATCATATCCATCATGATTGTGTTAGTGTTTGAAATTTTAAAAGAAGTTATGTTGATAGTACAAAAGTCGAAGACGGAATGAGGAGTGAAAGCGAGAAATGTTAGTTAAATAAAAAAGTGGTGGGGGAAAAGATGAATTACAAAGAAGTGGTGGGGGAAAGATTTTGCTCTTCATTATTACCGTCAGTAGTGTCAGATGGTGCAGGAGTTAGATTTAGTAAACTGTCTTCGTCCGAATTTTCAAACTTATCACAAATAGGACAATCGTATGTTATTTCCAAATTCATTTTGATAGTTGTAAAATTATCTAAAAGTTCTTGTAAAATATTAAAAATAGCTTGTAACTCTTCTTTAGAGTTTATTTCAAAACTAGAATTCATCCGTGCCAATGGAGAGTTGTTCATCGTTGGAGAGTCGGCGAGTAAATGAGGAACGCCGCCAAGGGAGGGGGCTTATTTAACGGCGAGCTTATGATTAAATAAAAAGCTAAGTTCTTCTTCTTCGTCTTTTAATTCAAATATCTTAGCTGGAGTATTTGCCTCGTCCTCCTCACTCTGTGATGATGAAGATAATTCACCAGGACGTAAATATTGAACATCAATTCTGATCCATCTCATATAATATCTATCCATTATAGCAAGCAAGTTTTGAAACAATTCTTCCATTTCTTCCCTCTCAGTTATTATATAATGAAACCTGACAAAAGGTGTTCCCATGTTGTTAGTTAGAATGTTGGAAGTGAAATAATTCAAAGGTGGATTCAATAAGATACAAAACTTAAACTAATGGTGGGGGAAATTTAAAAGACTTATGGTGGGGGAAATCTAAAAAAACCAATGGTGGGGGAAATCTCAAAGTCATCCAATTGAAGTTTTAAAAAAGAGTGTAAAACTGAAATTACACATTCGATGGTTCAACAGGATCTGAATACCAATCCGACCTGTATTTACATCTTTTTATCATATGTGTACAAAAATCATCTTGATGAGACTTGGTGCGTTGACAGTAAGCTAGATCGAGAGGATGAAATTTGAAACATCTTTGAGGACAGCATGTATGAAAATATCTTGATTTGTAAAATTTGAAAGTTCGCAATTCCGGCGGCGGTAGTTGTTTTGTTTTGCATTTGCAGTAACAAGATCCGAAAAATTCACACTTAGTGCAAGCTAACCCGTCCACCATCATTGGTCCTAAATCTGTACACTGTTGTTCACAACAGTAACGAGGTTCGTACTTGTAATTTTGTTTTTCCATGTTGACGCTGCTGAGTCCAGTGAAAGAATAAGAGTGTATAGTGTTGAATAGTCAGTTTTATGTACTACGAAAAGTGGTGGGGGTAATTTCAAGGTCATCCAAACGAAGTTTTAAAAAATTATACCTTACTAATGTAAGGAAAATTGATACTAAAGAAGTTTGTTTCTGTTTGTTTTCTTCAGACTTTTTCTCTCTCTCCTGTTTGTTTTCTTCAGACTTTTTCTCTCTCTCCGCTTTAGCCATAGCGATAAGTTCTTCAGTCGATAGTGGATGTACTTCGGGAAATTTTAAAATTAATTTAGCCTGATATCCTTCTCGGGTTAATATTTCTAAATCTTCTGTCATTTGTTCAACGGTGTTGTAATCTTTTCCATAGATTTTTCCATCAAGTTCGATCATCATTCTGTATAACATCTTTAAAATTAGGTGTTGACGCAGTGAGAGTCGGGAAGCGAATGATTAGTTATACAAGTATCATTCCCTTTTTATCAACTTGACATTGATCACGTGATTCCTTAGTTTTATTTGTTAAAAGTTATTTAACATTGGTAATACTTGTGGAACTTGATGTTATGTTGACCAGTCGGCGATGAAGATGTTGTAGGTTGTGTAGAAAGAAATACTTCATCATCACAGTATTTTGTTTTAGTAAACATCCTTACATTAGTAGCACTAACATCAACAGTTAAGTGATAACCACCGGTAAGTAAAACTCGCATTTCGTTGGTTAAATCTTCAAGTTGTTCAAAACTCGTAATGGTGTTGGTATCGTAAGATGCACACTTGACCTTTAGGGACATGTTGAAGTTTTGTATTTAGTTATAGAGAGCGAGATGTGTACGGTACGAAAGCTAGTCGTAGACTGATGAATTTCACAAGTTGATTTTCACTTTTATTAACACACAAAATTGGGTCAAGGTCATCCCGTGGAATTTTTAAAAAATGCAACATATTGCTATGTACAAAGACATAACAATATGTTGCTTCTTTTATTTTTTGTTTTGTTTTATATCATCTTTATTGAGAAACCATTACAAACACATATATTTACAATGTTATGTACAAACTAGTTAGTAGTAGGTGTTACATGAATAGTTAGTTCAGTTGAGTTGTTTCCACTCGGTCCGTGTGAAACTAAATAGAGTGCGCCAGGTTGAATAACTCGAAGATCTTCATTTTGTAGAAGTTGTACAAACCGTTTCCGGAAGATTTGAAACTTCGGTTCGTCACCAACTGTATACGGCGCCTCGCTCAATGTGCAATTAATAGCATCACCAATTGAAGTGTCCATCTTCTTGATTGTATGTATGATGTAATGTTTTTCTTCTTTTAGTTCAGAACATTTCTTCGTCGGTAAGATTGTTGATTTAGAATGAGCGTTGAATTGATCAACCAAATTTTGAAGAAAGTTCTGCGATGCCATCTTGATGTTATTGTTAATCTTCTTGTTAATAATAATGTCCGTCGGAGATGTTGTCTCTTCGGAGGTTCGAGTAATACTCATGCTGCGTCATGGTAGCGCTCTCACTTTTATTACCGACATTACCCCCACCATTCTGTTGAAGGAAATTATACAATCACATAAATGTTTGTTTTCAACTTGTTTTTCACAAACGAAATTCTAACCTCAAAATTGAGGCAGATAATTCTAACCTCAAAAATCTGCAGTCGTTGTACTAATTATTTTTAAAGCACATTCTTCACAATTCCGGTCAGCGGTGTGTAAGTAACTATTTTATCATGTAGAATTAGACAGTATGCCGAAGTTCCATCCGCTACTGGTTGTTCAAATTCCATTTCAATTTTTATATCCACACTTGATGATTTTACCGATTCATTTTGTTTTGAACAATCGATTACAATTATCGGAGCCTTGGAATAATACTGGTCAGGTGATAATAGCGGTGTATTAGTCTGTCCATAATATGACGATTGAAATCTTGCATACATATCGTATAAAATGGAAAAACGTTTTTTGCTGAACATGACATTCAAATTGTCATAAGGAAAGAATTGAGAGTTTAGGAAAACTTTACAATTCTTTATTTTACAGTGATCAAATTGACCGGAATTTGCAGTGATAACATCTTTTCGCTTAGTTTGAAAACCGAGTATTATGTACCTTGCTCGTTCAAAGTAAGTTGATGTCTTGACGGTCCATGTTTGTCGTTCTGTCTGAGGTAGTGTAGGATATTCATGGAATTCCCAACTTCGGAATGGCATCACAATATCACGATCAGATTTTAACTTTCTCAATAATACGATTCTATGTTCGTCGGCCAATCTTACATGAGGTACTCTCCAAACAACTTTATCCAATTGTAGTTGCCATTCCAGTTTATCTTCCGTAGTTGCAGGGTCTGCAAGTATCAAGTCCTTGTTAGTTGAAGATCTGAGTAATACCAATTCTTGTTTGACATTTATTATTATTCGTTTGTAATCTTCAGCGAATCCCAAAAGCAATCGTAAAGGTACATGAAAATCAAAGTGACCGTTGGAAGCTGGTGTTATAGTGTCTTTATCAGGGGCAACCCATCCGGCGGTGACTATTGAATTCTTCTCATGCGGTGTTAATGATGTTAATCCTTTCAATGTCGTTGTTATACCAACCTTTTTTGTCGAATCAACTGTTACCCCTGATATCTCATATCTTATTTCATCAAAAAGATATGCCATCGGGTTATTTATAAAAGGAACTGTTGAAGCAGTTTTTCCATCCAATTTTAATACCCGTCCTTCAATATATAAATAACTTTCACACGGTAATGTGTAAATATCTTGTTGTTGAATGGGAATCCTTATTTCATCGTTATTGTTTAATTTTGATGAAATGTAAGGGTTGTGCGTGTGATATTCCTTCTCCCATAGTGTTTCGTCGAATGTCGGTCCTTGAGATATATCCAGGATATCCATCGTTGTTAAGTTTCAATCCAATCTTCTGTAGAAAACGAATGTTGTCCGATGTTAACTCTTCCAATGTCGAGGAGCTACTGAGCTCCCGACTCTTCCGTTGCGGTTTAAATGATAATCCCATGTTGACCTTTATGTTGCCGCTCTGATGTGTATCCGTATAGTTATCGTTTCTCCTCTAAAGTCAACACTAACACCGTCTTGATCCAATATGTTCAGTACGATGTCTGAAATGAATCTGGTGTTTAACGGTAGGTATATCAAGTTTTGTGGCTTCTCAACAATTTTAAAACCAGGAGCCACAGTTGGATAAAATGTATGTAAAATATGCTGATTCACTCCTTCTCTATACGATCCGTGTATAATATTACACGTTACATCGATACTATTGACTTTCAATATTGTAACAGTTGTATCACCTGAATGAGTAGTTCCAGGAGTTAAGATTTTCTTTTTTGTATCTGTAAATCCAAGTAAACTGCCAATGGAGTTTTCCAAGCTGACATCGATATAATATTTTGAAGTTATTTCTGCTTTTAAAGTATTATTGTTTCCTTTAACGGTGATATTTTCTTCTCCGAGTTGTTTTTGTAGTAATTGGTTTATATCATCGATTTCATAAGCTCCAGTAGGAAATGTAATTATTTTTAATTCTGAGTATTTTCCTGAAGCATCCTTAGTTTCATAATAATGTAGTAAATTGTTCTTTCCTTCCGTAACATTGGGAATTGAGTTGTAGGTAGTTAAATCAAGTAATGCCGCTTCCCATAATCTTTCCTTGGATAGACGCAATGCTGAAACAGCGTACTTTTCAATGTGGATGAATTTCCACTCAGTGACACTGTATACGATGACATCTTAAAGCTGACTGACACTCTTCGCTAGAAACTCCAAACATAAATGCCCACATATTTCAGTATTGTTAGGTTGTTCTCTTTTGTAATTGTAAAAAATGTTTTTGGAGTTTCGAAAATAATGTTGCAGTTCTTTCGGCGGTGGTAGATTGCCAAAACTGTCAAAGTAGTAAACGGTTTGTCCGAGCTTTTTATAGCATACCCAATGAGTGCCTGGACCATAGGTGGAATCCAAATTTACTATTTTAGTTTCATTTTCCCATATTTTAGTTGGTAATGCATCTTTCATAAAAACTCCTCGAAAAAATGGTATTTTCAAACATTTTACATAATCATTTAACTGATGATTTGTTAAGGCTTTATTTGGAATTAGCAATTGATTCTTTTTATTTAGTACACACGGTATGGTCTTAGATATAAACCTGCTCCGTTTTTTACCATTTGCCAAACAGAAGTCTTCTTTACATTTGCCTTACGAGTTCTACGATGTCCTTTTTTAATGTTTCCACCTCTTTTGGGAGCGCTTCTTTTTGCAGGTCTTCCTCTGCGACGTCTTCCAGCACCTAACTTTGCTTTCGTCTTCATGGCTGTAGTTACTGCCCAAGCCGCTGCTTTTTCTGCAATACTTGCGTCACTTGATTTTACTCTTTGCCAAGCTTTTTCCGCTAGAATTTTATCCGCTATTGATCTATTTGTTGAATCTTTATACTTTGAATATGCTATATCGTGTTCTTTGCAAGCTTGATCTAATTTATTAATTCCAGGATCTCCTCTTGCTAAACGTTTTGCCAACTTAGTTCCAGGTCCACAATATTGATAACCTCCGGGCAGATGTAATTCGTATGGTAAAGCGTCTATCGTTCGATTCACAACAGCACCAATTGGAATCCGTCTGAGCAGGGATAATGCAGCTGATGTTAAACCACGTCCTCTCTTGCCGCTGTCTTGACGACGACTGAGCGATACGGTCTTCATTATGCTGTTTTATGTAACCAACGTCTTCACTCTATGAAATACTTTATGATAATGAATCCTTTTTTGTGTATTCCATACTTAAATATTCATAAGTTTTACTAGTATTTATCAATGATTTCATCTTTAATCCATTGGTTTCTCTGAGAATCTTCGATTTTATTGTGTTTCATCGATGTATTAATCAAATGATTATGCATATCAATAACTACATTACCTACAAGATTCGTTACATACTCGATATTAGTAGCATCTTTGTCATATGTAGGATTATCAAGATTTGTGATACGTTTACCATTACATGTATACACAGATGGATCCTTTTTAGAGGTTGCTATAACTTGATTAATAGTAGCAACATCATTCGGAGCTATTCCTGCTGATATGTTAGATATTCTTCTATTTTTTCCATCATATACGTTATTTATTTTATCTAAAACTATAGTTTGTTTTACAACAACACAATCCTGATCATCTTTACCAGATTTAACTTGGGTTAATCGTTTACCTTTACATATAAAATTTACACCAGTAGCTGATAGTTGTGGTACTTGTGTTAAAATAACAGCATCATGTTCTTCCGTGCCTAAACTTATATTTGACAATCTTTTATTTTTTCCATCCCACTTGTCATTTTGTAGTTGTAGTAAGGTAAACTTTTCACTTCCTTGCATAAACTCATCACCTTTCTTTGACACCACTTGATTTTGTTTAACAAAAGTGGATGTTCCTTTCTTCAAGCTTTCATTCATTTGTCTCACGGTAGCAGCATCCGATGGAGTTGAACCATCTTTCAGATTGGACAACACTTTTCCATGACAATCAATAACAGCACCATTATATAAAATACAATTATCTTTAATGTATTTTATATTAACACCATCACTTTCTTCTTTAGGATATCCAATATCGTTTATAGTATATTTATAGAAGGAAAATCCATCTTTTTTCTTTTCTGGTATTACAGAGTGCAAATAACGCTTATTGATTGTATCTGTATCCTCGGTTGGATCTGCCACATTAATTATTTTATAATTTAAAGCATTGTACTTTTTTCCACTTTTAGTCTTTTCCAACAGTAAAGCGTATTCCATCGCAGATAGAAAATAGCCTCTATTAACAACATCTCCATTGTTGACTGGTTTTGCAACATTAATAACCCTGTGAGATTTTGCATCATACTGTTGGTTGTTGTCGAGTTTTAAACTTGTAGATGTTTCCTCCTTTACTGTTTTTAAATTTGTTGCATCTCCATCTTCTTCTGGGTCTTTAACAAACTTTAAACGTTTATTATTTATGTTATAGTCACCTTCGGGTGTTTGCGGTAATCCACTTCTTTTTCTGTTTTCTCCAACTTGCACTCCTAACGCGGAGTATCGTCCGAACTTGTTGACGCTCATGTTAGAACTGACACATTATACGCCTGCAACTCTTATATATCCGCGGACAATTATACGATTATGCCGCGATTCCTGAGTTCGTCAATCAGAGCTACCCATTCATTATTTAAACCTGTATGACCGGCTTCCATGGCTTCATGCAATAGTTTCATTCTATCAACCAATTTATTGATGTCGTTGTAGTAAATCACATTCGTATTGTATAGATTTTTCATCAATCCTTTGCCAGATGTTGAAGTATCTCCTTTACTCTTTTTACTATGTTGTTCAAGAAGTGATAAATCCATAAGTGATAAAGATTTTCTTTTCAGTGGTTGTCTCACCGCTGGTGCAGTACGTAATGTTGGCAATTTTCGTGGAGGAAACAACTTTTTTATAACGATGTTATATTTTGTTGCACGTAAACGATTAATCATTGCATTCTTTAAGTAGTTCCTTTTATGAGCGTTAGTATTTTGTAGAATCTCCTTAAAAACACTTAAATCTTTGGATGAATACCTTAGTGGTATGTTTTTTAAAATTAATTCATATAGTCCTTTTGTTCCTTTATATCTATGCTCACCAATAATGATGTAATCGTCTTGTGTTATTTCAAGCTTTGAATCGCCGATCTTTAATTCATTCCCATCAATTCTTGCTCCGTATACGTGTGATCTACTCAAATTTGGGTTTTATTTCATATCATGTAGCATTTTCATTATATATTTTCTTCCAAGAGGTCCATGTTGTAATATATCGCTACTCAATTGAGTTAAATTTGGAATAGATTGTTCAGCTTCAGATATTGGCTGTTCTTCTTCCTTTTCAACAATTGGTTCTTCCTCTTCCTTTGTATCTTCTTGCTCACTAGCACTTGTATATGAATCATCATCTTCTTCTTTTTTTAATGCTTGTACTTCTTGTTTAGAAACTGGTAGTAAAACATCTCCTTCATAACGAGGTTTACCGATAGTTTCTGATATCTGTTTTAAAGGTTCCGTAATAGGTTTAAATGTAGTCTCTAGAAATTCTTCTCTTTCACTTAAACCCATCCTCAATGCACGATTCTTCATCCTAATAGAATCACTGAGTGATTTTATTTCTTTCAATAGTTTTTCTTGATTCACCATGTTTACACTGTGAGGTTCAACGTGTAACTAAATGTAGCATCGGTAGTTCAACGCATTAATACAAGTTTATCCAACCCTACACGATATCTACCATTTTTAATATCTTCTTCCTTCATAATAACGAGAAAGCCATATTTCTCATTCCATGCTTTACCACACATCTCTTTAAATTTCTCAAATGGCATATCCGCATTTACATGATCATTGTATATATGCTTTAAATTTGTTTCATCTTGCTTGAAGATGATCAACATATTTGCATTGTCTCTTATTAGTTGTTTTGGAATCTTACTGTATGTTTGACCAATATAAATGCTATCGATATTATGATGTCTTCCCATAGCGAAGTAATTCCTTATAGTGTCGTGATTTTCACAAGACACATCGTCAAAAATAAAAATAGAAAATGGTTTTGCTTCATTTGGTTGCATAATTGTTTCACTGGCATTAAACTTGTAGAAATTCACTTCAGGTACACTTGCAAGTACTTTATCCAATAACTGATATTTCGGTTGTTGCAATGATTTTGAAAAAATGTATATATTGTTAAAGCGCAATCCTTTAGGATTAGTTATAAGGTTAAAAACAACATTTGTTTTTCCACAATTTGAAGGACCAGTTATTAAACATCTTATCGTATTTGGTAGTAATTCACCATGTTTACCATGATTTAACTTATCATTGTCAACCGTCAATTCATCAATATTATTGATATTAAATCGATCTTTTTCTTGTACAATCTCCATCTTGTGTCAAGGTTAAACACACAATGAGCTATTAAATTACTATACCAAGTCTTTTGAAGGAATCCAAGAGTCTTCACTTTTATCGAATCCTAACCACCGGACTTTAACCATATCCTTTTTCCTTTGTAATACCTTTTCAACAAGATATACATCACCGACTGTTGATTTCAACAATTCATGTCCGTAGAATCCACCTTGAAGTAATTCACCCTTGTTATCCTTTAATAAGTAAGTTTCAGGTATAGTTGGTTGCACTTTATAAACTGTAAATACTTCATTAGTCCAATTTGGTAGATATCTTTTACTAAATACACCTTTGTATTTGCTTATACGAACTTTATCGTTGACTTTAAACTTTTTTGGTTGCAACTTTTCCAATTTAGGTGTTGTATTATTTCTGATGCGTTGTAATACAACCTTAGCATTAGCGCTGTTTACTTGGATAGGTTTCATTCCGATGGTACGATGATATTTGTTGTTATACTCTTTTATAAGTTGTGGTAATATGTCATACCACACGTATGATCCTCGTTTTGAAAATTGTTTGTACATTGCTCCTTTCAATGTTTTATTGAATCTTTCAATTATTGAAGCTTTAACTTCAGAATTTGTAGAATAATGATTTATTTGATATTTCTTCATCAAAGCTCCAAAGTCTTTATTAAAATATTCTTTTCCATCATCAGTCTGTAGATGTTTGATTTTGAATTTATTTCTTTGTATCGTTGTTTCCATAGCTTTCGTAACACTTTTACCAATCTTATCCTTCAATGGTAAAGCGTCAGCTATTTTAGTAAAACAGTCTATAATTGTTAAAATATATTTAATACCTTTGTTTAATTTACTGTGCGGTATCATTTCGATGAGATCAGCTTGATAAAGATCATTCATTCCCTTAATAATTGTACTTCTTCTTGGAAATCTTCTTCTTGCTGGTTTATGTAGTTCATTTACAATCTTGTCCTTCACACTTTCCATCTTCAGGTGTTGCTTGCACACCGCTTGTAAGAATACTAATCCGTAGAATAGTTCATTCTCTTTTATATAGTTTTGAATATAGGTCAAGACCATTTCATATTAGTGTAAAAAGAAAGAATATAGCATTGGGCTCGCCATATCCTCTTTTCTGTACAGAAAGGAAAAAGGAAGAAGGTAGAGGACGAAGAATAGGTTTACTGGTCGATAGGGTTTAGAGAGTAATGTCCAAATGGCAGAGTTCTTATGTTGTCTTCAAGGATGTATCTTTTGTCATCCTTATAGCTCAATGACGATTTGGTTTGCTTCACACTGAAAATACGATGGTTGAAGCTTCTTATGGTGTTAAATGTTGCAGTTGTTTCAACATTTTCAAACAAACATCTTTTATAATGTTCAAACTGTACGTTCTTCTTCAGGAAAGAGGTTTTTATTCCTTTGGCTTTCTTCGTAACTTGATGTTCGTTCCTTTCGTTTATGTACAGTTGAAACGAATACAGTTTGGACATCAATGCTACAATTTCCATCATTGGCACACCATTTGTTTCATCTTTAAATTTTCCCAATACTTTCTTGTTTCTGTCGTAGTCGTAATTTGGATGCTCCTTAGGATAATCGGAAAAGTCGAAATCATCTTTATATATAAAGGTCCGTAGATCTTCGTACATGTCATTTGTTTTAATCCAGTAAATGAGTGCAACCGTATCCATATATGCAATACCAATGTTCTCTCTTCCATAACAGTTAACCATCTTCTTATAATGAAACTCGTACATGTGTGTTTTAGAAATATCCAAGATTGACATTCCAAGATACAAAGGACGATCCATTGTAACTGACTTCTTGTTCATGGAAATAAGAACTAGATTTTCATTAATAATTACAGATGTACCAAAGTTTGGTTGTTGCACTAATTTCTGTAATTTTACTGGATCAGTTACCAATTTTATATCCTTATGTTTCCTTTTGTTTTCCAAAGTCTTGCCAAATATTGCGTTGTTCATTAGTTTGAAAAAATCTTTTTGAAAACTTGATGTAGCAGCAGCTCTTCTTCTTGTGTTGTTGTCAATGTACGGTTTTAACCAACAAGATTGAGAGAATTGTAATACTCGATTAATTTTTGTAATTCTCAATCCCAAGTCTAAGGCCTGTTGTATCATCCAGTAGTGTCCAACATACCGAGACTTGTCGGTTAAAGTCATCATTAATTTCGGCCATCTTCCAGTTGGAGAAATTTCGGTCTTCGGAAGCAGTGGTAAATCATAATGTTGATCGTGAAGATGTTCGGGATATTCAAAATCGACGTCAAAAATATAACCTGTTTCACCATGCTTCGGTATATCCATTATGTTTCCAATTGATTCAGGATCTATCCATTTGAAATTATCATATGGAAGGGGATTCGACATTGCCCATCCGTATAAGTTATTTGCATCGAAATAACCCAGGAATGTTGTTGGTTTTGATGCATCATAATCGGGCAAATACTTGTTGTTTGCCCTGACATGTCGTGTTACACTTTGCGTCAATCCTCCTCGAACTCCTGACTCTAACATCAAAACCATATCTATATCTGTAAGAAGTTGTATTTTACAATTTGTCTCTTTCAACATGGCTTGCCACGCTAGTCCAGGCGAAGTGTACGAATGAAGAGGGTCCAATCCATATGCTGCAAAACACGTATTTCTAAATTCTTCCATCACATCACATAATAAAGTCACATCTAGTTTAACATAAAAATCTGAATATTCTCCCAATGTTCTAAATCCTAATTCGTTCCATACTTTGCATGCGTGATTATAATCATCTTGAGATATATCCATGTCGTACAGTTTACTTTTAAATTCTTCTTTTGGAGGTAATGATGTTTCATTAAATCTTTCTAAACTGTCTATGTAATCATATGGAAAAACACCTTTTCGAAGTACCAGATCCAGTTTGTCGTTGTTTACAATCTTCTTCTTTTCGATTAAATCTTGTTTCCTTAGGTTTTCAGAAAGTTTGGACAAACTCGACGGCATAAATCGGTAGGAGTCCAAGAATCTTAATTTGAGGTTTCCAACTTCTTTGGAAAAACTTATGAGCTTTTCTGAAGTTTCAGCTAACACATCGATTTTACCGTCGTCTCTTCCTAATTCGGGTATTATAAAATGAGCGTCGTACCCACTGAGGTTATGCAGAACCACAGGAATAAATAGTGGTAAACGATAGCTCAAGTTGCATTTATTACAAGCAGCACCCCTGTAATAACCTGTGAGGTGGTCGTGATCTTTAATTTTATAATTCTCAATAGTAAAATCATTTTTGCACAAAAAACAGCGAGTTGCATTTTCATGTTGAATTTCTTCTTCTTCGTCCATCGGTTTCATTGGTACAATATTTGTATATAATCTTTGTGCATTTCCAGCTATTGAATATAGGTGATCAAGAAATATTTTTTCCGCATTTTCCCCACGATATACTAGAGGTTCTGAAGTTAATCCATATCTGTTTAAATGTTCTTCTGATAATGTTGATTTGACCATTAAACAAAAACTGTTTGGTTTGTGCATTTGATACTTTACACTTTTTCTTGCTTCGCAATTTTCTTCTTCAACTGGAACAAGTGTTGATTCAAAATCCGCATACACAACTAAAGGGATACGGTATTGATGATGAACTTTTTCAAATGAAACGAATGCTCTGTTTTCCGCAGGTAAATTAATCTTTGCTTCATAATTATTGTTACATAATCTTTTGTGCTCTTGTAACCATTCTCTTCCTTGTCTTCCTTCTCGTTGAAAATTAAAACATCTCTTGCAAATCAACTTTTTGTTTCTATTTTTTGAAAGTTGCTTGTTAACAAGACGATCGAATTGCTTTATGTACACATAGTGAGACACATCTCCTCGTGTTAATAGTAGTAAATCCGTATGATCTGGTAGTTCTTCTTTTGCAATACGTAAAGGATACACTTTGTTTGAACTATCTAATGCAAAAACATTGATAGACGTACCGGGATTTTTCTTCTCAAATTTTGATATATCTTCTAGTGATACAGGATAAGTAATTCCTTGAAAATTGTACTTATTTCTTTGATTTTCATATTCCTGGTCAGGTCTATACGCATTATTTGGTACAAATTTAGCTGTCATTGCATAACGAAAACATTCATTGTCTGCATTTCTAACATTAATACAAGATTTTGTATCTTCAATACTTTTAGGCAAAGGAATGTAACTAGATCCCCTTACTCCATATCCGTGTTTTTGAACTCTTATATCTAATCCTTCAATACTTGAAAGACTCCATCCGGATCCTCTTCCTTCATGTTCCTGAAATTTGGTTAATATTTCTTCTATACAGTTCTCTACTATTGAATCAATGTTTGAACTTTCCATGATGGTTCGGTTTTTTGTTATGAATCCTCTTGGTGATAATTCTTCTTGTACATTTAGAAACATAGCTTCTAGTAGTAAACTAAATTTAAGAAAGTTTAATCTTTTCAATTCTTCTTTTAAAGTTTTACTTACGATTGGTTTTGCTTCTCTAATAAATTCTTCTAAGTTCAAGTTTTCATTTTGAATCTTATGATGCATTACTACCTTACCGGGTAAAGCAAATACTTGTAGATTCGGTAAAGTAGTTAAAGATGTTGCTGTTATTTCTTCTTGTTCTTCTTGTTCTTCTTGTTTTTCTTCTGCGTTGTTGTGAATTAGTTCTTTATGACAGTCTAATAGAATTTCATCGTGAAACGATTCCGAACATTTATCACAATGATACATGTTGAGATGTTTACTCTTCGAAATTTCGCCGAGAAATGAAATGGGCTCTCACGGTCCCGCTTTTATAACGGTTCCCCCACCACTATTTCATCTTCTTCTTCTTCACTACCCAAGGAAATCAAACGTTTTCAACAAAATATTAACCTTCTACAAAATTGATTGTCCATTTATATTTTTTAATACCAGTTTGAATTTTCAATATTGTCCTTGTTTAACTATTATTTCTTTATATAACATTATTCACACTTTCTACTTCGAGAGTTTTGCTACTATCATCTCTTTATTCCATTTTAACAATCTGCATAAATACAAGTTCATTTGTCGCGCCGACTCACTATAAATTCAAATTTCGTACAGTACACATCTCTACGACTAAATTACAACATGTATTTCAATATGAATTTCCCTTATACAAATACTATTTTAATAACTTTACAGCAAAACAAAATTCTAACTTCATAAACTTGATAGGAAGATATGCGAACTTTTAATTCAACCCCGGTTAATTTATGCGCAAATGTAGTTCGACCAACAATTGTTGAATTTCAGTTTTGAACTAACTTTTAATTTATGCGCAAATCTACTTCAAACCCTCACCCCACAAATTTGATAGGGAGAATTACATTAATTTGATACTTATTTCTACCGTTACACTAGCTCCATTCTCAAAAAGATATAAATAAAATGGTCCTGGATACTGTTCTTTTTCACGTCCTGCATGTTCCTTAATGAATTCGTAAGCCAATCTTTTTGAATATTCATTATGATACACTTCTCTTACATAAACAAGATTTTTTCTTCCAGAAATTTTGCTTGAACTAATGGTATTTTGCTTACATCATCCTTGTCCATCAGAGGTAGCTTGTAGGTGAAAGTATTTGGAGGTAGTTTTTGCGGTTTATCAAGTAGAGAACAAAATTTTCTATAGAATTTATGCTCAGTGCCTGTAATACTACTAAAAGACAAAGTGGTAAGCATCTTGACGGCACAAGGTGCAAGTACAGACTAGAAACCTGGAGGTTCATAGCCCGCCTTTTATGAGTTTTAAAAAATGGGGAGGGGGAAGGAATAAGGATTGGGAAGGGATAAGGTGCAGGGTGGGGAAGAGTAATTTGGTTATTAAACCACTTGCGCTTCAAAATAGCCGCCAACATCCACACCTTGTTCGTAGCACTCCTTCATTGTTTGCGCCCACTGCTGCATGCGGTCTCTATCATTTGGTGTCACAAGGAAAGTATCACTATTATCATACAATATAAAGGAGAAAATTTGTACACAACATCCTCTGTTCAACCATTTATGAGCTTCAACCATAAACTTTTTTATTGTATGAAATGGATAATCTGGATTAATTTCTATAACTTCACATTCTTCATTAAGATTAACGGGATATTCATGATCATCATCAACATCATCAACATCATCAACATCATCAACATCATCATCTTCACTCTCACCATCATTATTTAAAATGTCTTCAGGTTGTAGAAAAACATCGGAAATTTCGGAAGAATTAAGATAGTCATTTACATGAGGAGGCATTTTGAAGCAGGTAATATTGTAAACAGCAGAGACGAAACAACAAGAGCGGCATGTAGAAGCAAAATGAAGGAGTGACCAACGCTCGCTCCGCTTTTATAACAGTATGCAAATGAGGGGTGGGTGGGGGAAGGGTAATTTGGTTATTAAACCACTTGCGCTGTAAAATAGCCGCCAACATCCACACCTTGTTCGTGTACCTTATGTAAGGACATAATTAATTTTGGAAATATTCCTTTTGTTACTTAACTTGGTTTATTAAGATATTTACAGTGAAAGGTCTTTTTCAATTATCTAAGCCCATTTTTACACTTTATTAATTAGTTAAAAATATGTTAATTTATTTTGGGAATCTGCCAACAGTCCTCTTATCTCCAACCCTAAACAAACAAAATCAAACCTTCTTAGATATCTAACAAAATAAAATATTTTAATCTGAAAACATTGTTCAAAAAAATTAAATACAATTTTATATTCAATCTGGCACATTTACTTTTATTAAATAAAGAAATTAATCCTACCTCACACAGAAGGTGTTTTCATTTATCCTGCTGGCATTCAAATAGACAGGTTTAAAACTTAATTTTCATGAAATTGTGGCAAAAGGCAGAGGAAGAGTCCATCCCATTTAAACAGGGGTGCTTCAAGACAAGCCAGTAAGTTAAGTTAAATATATGTATATATAATGCATGATCAATGTTTGATTTTAATTGATATAAAAAAATGATATTTACTGTTACGGTACATCTCTCCTCTCCTATCAATAAAATCAAACTCTAAATAAACATCTCAAAATCAACCAAAATATCTATTACTCAAGATTAAATCCTACATGGGCTTCACAAACAGAGTTCCCTACTTAAACTATTATTTACAAACAAAATTTATCCTTCTTGGTTCTTCTTACAGTGAACCCACTGTAGCCTCAGGAATTGCAGATTACTCAGGCTCATCCTTCACAGAACAGCTTGCAGGGGGAAGGGAAGTGGCTATTATGTTTAGAATATTTGTTATCTCTGTCCGCATTCCTATCTATCCTTTTTTAAATTCCAACATATTATTCAACTTTTACTTTCAGTTCTCCTGTAGTATGTCTCATGGAAACATCGCGTCGTGTTTTATTTAAGTTTTTCTTTCGAGTGTGCATGTTTTAGAGTGAGATTTGTGTTTTGTGAAGTGTGAAAGTGCAGTGTGAAGTGCAGTGTGAAGTGTAGTGTGAAGTGTCGTGTGAAAGTTTTCTGTCAATAAAACTAAAATCAGCCATACACCATTCGTATCCCATCCATCCACCCTTTCATACCAAGTCATAGTCCAGTACAGTAAAACTAAATTTAAAGTCAAGTTTAGTAAAATGTCAAAAGTCCCACCCACTCACAAAACTGGTTTAAACCACCCTAAAAACTAACTTTAAAAATCTCTTTTTTTATTTAAAGTTTATTTATTTACACTTCCCATGACGCAGTAATATATAATAAATTACCCTTTAATTTATTTCCATTCAACATACCGTAGAGCCTTTTTTTTACATTTAAAACAAAATATTTCTTAAATAACAAAACCTTTAAAACTTTATCCTAACTTCAAAGATTTTATATGCGCTCTTTTAACAATTGACAAATCATTTAATCTTTGAATAATTACTGACACAGGACTCAAAAAATACAAAATCCTAAATGGTCCGGTGTACCTTAAGTCCATTTTTGCTTGATATTTATTTCCTTTGTTACTCAAGCTTTGTACTTTTAAATACACAATTGAACCTATCTTGAAAGGATGCTTCACTCTGTCTTCTTTATACTTCTCTCTGTTCTTGTTAAATACCACAGATTTTTTACAATTTTTTATTGCTCTGTCCATTATTTGTTTCATTTCATCTTTACTTAAACTACTATTTACAATATCGTTGAGTTTCCATAAGTTTGATAAACCATGATTCGGGGCGTGTTTAAACATTAATTCAAAAGCAGTAAATTTTGTGCTCTCATTTACAGCTGTATTTAAACTCATTTGTAAATACTTGATGTCTTGATCCCATCTTGTCTGACAATCATGATAATATGCCCTAAGTTGATTCTTCAAATTCAAAATGTATCTTTCGGCTCTATTTGCACTCGCTCTGTACGGTATTATCTTGTAGTGATCAATGGCATTTTTAAATACAAACTTCTTAAATTCATGACTTCTAAAACAGCTTGCATTGTCTGATATGAGTTTTTTACAACTTCCAAAGGAATTAAAAATTAACTCCTCTAATTTCTGTATGATGGTGTGAGCTTTAGTATCTTTTATCGGAATCAACCATAAGTATTTAGTCATGTCATCTAAAACAATTAAGATGTGTGCATTTCCTTTTACAGACCGTGTTAATGGACCTGCTGTGTCAATGTATAACTTGTCTAAAGGATTTCTTGTCTGTCCCGCTATTAACTCCCCTTCATACTGTCTTTGGGCTGGTTTAGCCATTTTACAAACTTCACATGATTTAACTCTTTCTTTCACTTGTCTTGCTAAGTTAGGCCTATAAAAACATTTCAATATTTTATTTACCGTTCTGTTTTGCCCTAAGTGTCCTCCAAATACACTTACATGGTAATACTTAAATAACATATCAATCAAACTCTCCGGAACATAAACCTGACCTTTACTCTTCTCATTTTTCTTCCACATTAGAACATTATTCCAAACATAAAAATTGTCCTTATTTGTTTTATTCTTGATACTATTAAATATTTCCATACACTCATTATCAGATCTTTGGAGTTCAGCAATGTTCCCATAAGCTAATGGAAATTGATTTATTACACTAACTGTTTGTGATAAATGTTTACTATTTACAGATCGAAACTTTTTGCTTGTTTTACTGTTTATTTCTTTAAATTCACATTCTTCTGGTAACACATCTACAACTTCTATAGGGCAGTCCTCTTTAAACATTCTTGAAAGACAATCCGCTACAGGATTTTGTGCCGACTTTACATGATATACTTTAAACGGTAGGCTTATTATGTACTCAACCCATCTACCTAATTTCCCAAGTTTTCTAAAATGTGACAGCACCCAAGATAAAGCATGGTTGTCAGTGATTAAGTAAAAGGGCTGGATTTCTAAAAAGGAGTAGAATTTTTTTATGCTTAGTACAACAGACAATGCCTCCTTTTCATACACACTTAGATTTCTTTCACTATCTGAAAATTTCTTTGAGTAATAAGCAATTGGCAACTTATCCCCAAGTTCATTACTTTGCAGTAAGACAGAACCACACGCCACATCAGAAGCATCTGTCATTAGTGTGAAAGGGTTTTCAAAGTTTGGGATAGCAAGTACAGGTGGGTTCATTATGGCTTCCTTTAATTTATAAAAATTTGTGTCACATTCTTCTGTCCAAACAAATTTACTCCTTTTCTTTCTTAATTCATTTAATGGACTCGCTATTTCTGCATAGTTTTTTATGTACTTTGAGAAGAAAGAAACCATTCCTATGAAACTACTCACTTCCTTTGCATTTCTTGGCACCTTAAAATTAGCTATGGCTTCAGTTCTGGATTCATCTATTTTTATTTGGTTTTTTGATATTACATTTCCCAAATAACTAATTTCTTTATGGCATAGTTTGACTTTCTTTGGATTTACAGTAAGATTGTGTTTATTTAATCGGTCGATTACTTCCTTTAAATGAATTAAATGATCTTCTTTGGTTTTGGAAAATACCAGTATGTCATCAACAAAATTAATTACATATTCAAATTTAATATCTCTGAATATTCTATCTAAGTATGCACTCAGTACCCCAGAACCTACATGTAAACCATATGGAATAGCATTGAATTCATACAAGCTAAATGGAGTTGAAAATGCTGTTAAATGCTTACTTTTCTCTGCCAAACCTATTTGCATAAATGAGTTAGATAAATCCAACACACTGAAATATTCTGCATTCTGTAGGACATGATAACAATCATCTAGATTTCCAAGTGGGTGATTCACTCTTTCTAACTTGCCATTTAACTTGGAGTAATTTATTACTAGCCTTTGTTTATCCGAATTTGGCTTCTTAACTAAAAAGCTTGGGGAACTGTAAGCAGAAGTAGATGGCCTTATAACACCCTGTTGTAACAATTCATCCAAAATTTTTTTCATCTCCTGTAACTTGGGCGGTAGTAGTGTGTTTTGGTCACTTTTAAAACCGGCCACGTGCCCACGGAGCCACGTGCCGCGGCAGCTGGCGCCAGCTGCCATGTCACATAGCTTCCGGTGGGGGTTAGAGGGTATATATGAGATGCTGTAGTTATATTTTATGCCATATAGGTTGGGGTGGAGATGGCGATAGTGTTGGCGTTAGGGTGAAGTGAATTTGCGCATAAAATTAAAATTAAAAGTTAGTTCAAAATTGAAATTCGTCGGTGTTAATGAAACTCTAACAGTTGAAGAAAAATTAAGAGTTAGTTCAAAATTGAAATTCAAACTTATAACTGAGATGCGGAAAATATGTCAAGGTCATCCAGAGTAAGTTTTAAAAAATTCTATCCAACTATCACCAGAAATAGTTTTAAGTTGAAGTAGTTGGTGATAGCGGGATAATTGATTCGTGCCATGGGAGAGGTGTTTCTCGTTTGAAAGTTGGCGATCGAATGAGAAGCGCCGCCTAGGGAGAGGGCTTATAAAACGGCAACCTTCCCCCCACCACCCCTTCCCCCACTCCTTTAGACCAATAACCGGTCGCCGACTCTATGTGGTGAAACTGAACTAGACATGGCGGCCGCCATGGATAATTCTAACCTCAAATCTTAGCTCAGCTGAAGAGAATAGAGGAGCATGAAGTAGGAATTGTGGTGACAGCGCTTATATAATGAATAGTAGGGGTAAAATAAAAAAACTTGTTGAACACAGTCGATAGGTGTAACAAGTTCAAAGTTGTTGAATTGTAACATAGAATGCAAAATGTTGTAAATAACACTATCATCAACATTAACCTGCGAAGTCTTTGAAGAGTATAATGGGTTAAAACTGTACTTCTTCCTAACTCTATTTAAATTAGTTCTACACTTTGAAATTGAAGGTTTAGAAGTACTTCGTAATATGTGTTGTGTTCGCAAAAGCTTTAATTTTAAACATTGTGCAGTCATCATAACCGATGTGTTAAGTTCAGAGGTTAAAAGAAGACTGAGATATAAAATGAAGTGTAAAAGAAATTGAAACAGAAAGCCAGAGTAGTAATTTTATAGGTTAGAATTTACAAAGGCTATTCCATGGATAGTTCTAACCTCAAACCTAGTAAGTGAAGTAGTCATAACATAAAACTAACGAGAGATGATGACCGAGCGGATGCGAGGCAATGAATGTTTGTAGCGCGATGAACTACCCACCTTTATAGAGGCAATAACTCCAGCCAGATGGCGGCAGATGGCAAGCAAATGACTGGTTGACCGACTTTCACCTGAGTAGTAAGAGAAGTAGGGTTCTGTGTCTATCCCTACTCCTTGGGGTCAATGACCGACCGGAAAGGTCAATGACCCTCCCCCCCCCTCCCCCCCTCCCCCCCTCCCCCCCCTCCCCCCCCTCCCCCCCGAAAAAATGGAGCCCCCCCCTTCCCCTACTCCTTCCCCCACTCCTCTGGGTCAATGGCCGGTCACCACCTTTCCCTATTCCTTCTAGGCCAATGACCGGTCACCACCGGTTGTTGACTCTATGTGGTGAAACCAGACTAAACATGGCAGCTGCCATGGATAATTCTAACCTCAAACCTGCTGCGCATGCAACG
This sequence comes from Neoaliturus tenellus, assembly GCA_030545055.2. Taxonomy (NCBI): domain Eukaryota; kingdom Metazoa; phylum Arthropoda; class Insecta; order Hemiptera; family Cicadellidae; genus Neoaliturus; species Neoaliturus tenellus. The sequence continues at coordinate 232,931,175 of CM061531.1, forward strand.
AGTTCTCCGGATCGGAATCAGTCTATGCTATGCGCATGCGCCTAGTCCTGTATTACTCACTTTAGCGCTATTGCACATGGATAATTCTAACCTCAAACCTTGGTTTTGTGTTGTTGCGCATGCGCCGCTCCCCACTCCTTTGCCTTCCTTTTACACTGCTGCGAACTGGACTGGATTGAACACTGTACTGGAGTGAAACAACTTCCCCCACTACTCGAGAATCCGAGGAGCAATACGAGCCTGATCTTAGCGTCAGTCGTCAACAAACTTTCATAGCGAAAGGTTGTTGGCGACTCAGCAAGAGGTTTCAAATATATAGTAGGCCTATATATATTTGAACTTCTTCTACTATGTTGCGTTTTTTAATGTAATGTGGTATGTGTGTGTGTGTGTTTAGTTTTAAGTTGTATTTAATTTAAGAAATAATTTGCGCATTGCGATGTTAGTTATAAGTTGGGTTTAGCATCAAGGTGTATTAATTTTAAGAGGTATTTAGCATTAAGGTGTATTAATTTTAAGAATAATGATGGTATTTGGTTGTGTTGAATTATTTGGTTTTTTAATAATGATGTGTTGTTAGTTTTAAGTGTTGGTATTACTAATTAATGTTGTTTTGCCTTACAGCTAGATGTTAGGGGGTAGATTAAATGTAAATTCAGAAGTTCCGTTGAACTTCACTTAGAAGGGGTGGGACATCCGCAAATTGCGGACTAGGTTTTTGCATTTTGTTTAGGAATATAATGGGTGGGATTAGCTTGGGTGGGTGTTAGAGTTGCGTGTCTGCATTAGCTGTTCCAGTTTCCCTTGGAATTCATGGTTACGGTAGACCCGGACCGGACCGTTACGGTAGACCCGGACGGTCCAAACAAAATTGCGTCGATGTCCCTTGCAGAACGTAACTAGTGGGTTGGGAGTGGGAACCGTTAGGCAAACAGGGTGGTGGGAACAGTATTACTGTTCCCATCACCTTGGATCATTATAAATCTTGAATGACCTTGACCCACTTTTGGAAGGGTCAATGACCCCCCCCCCTCCCCCCCCTCCCCCCCGAAAAAATGGAGTCGATTCCCCCCCCCTCCCCCCCTCCCCCCCTCCCCCCAGAAAAAATGGAGTCGATTCCCCCCCTCCCCCCCCTCCCCCCCTCCCCCCCTCCCCCCCCGAAAAAATGGAGTCGATTCCCCCCCCCCTTCTCCCACTCCTACCCCCACTCCTTCCCCCACTACTCCGGGTGAACGACCGGTCATGACCTGAAAAATTAAAATGGCTATAACTTGATAACGGATTGACGGATTTGGACAAGCGATACATCATTGAAAAGGTCTATGTAAGACAAACATTTTGGTAAAAGAAGAATGTGGTTATCTTATTTTAGTCAAAAGTTATGCGAATTATTTAAAATAAATACCTTCTCTTTCCCCTTTTCTCCCACCTCCCAGGTCAATAATCAGTCTCGGCCAGCTGCTACCCCTCTTATTTGCATATTGTTATAAAAGACGCACCGACTGCGGCTAACATTTCATTCTGATTCCAGACGTTACGCTGCGAACTTGGAGCCACAACCATGTCATCTCTGCCAACTACAACTTCTACTTCAACTTCTACTTCTACTTCAACTTCTACTACGGCTGTTACTGCACCTAAGAAAACTCTTCGTCTGAAAAATCCTCCTGACTGGTACAAGAAGCAACTTGGATCCCAACCTTCAACTTCTGGCACTATTCTTCCGCCTACCAAGACTTCTAAACTTCGAAGCATTTTTTCACCGCCTTCGCCTTCTACTTCGCTTTTAAACGACTCTACACCGCCATCAACCATCATGCCGCCTCCACAGAAGCCAGCTCCCCGTCCTAATACCCCTTCATTTGAAATTTTGCTTCATCGTCTTAGTACACCCGTCATTCCACTGTCACCATTGCCTCCTACCCCACCACTTACTATGCCTGAAGACCACACCTATCATAAAACTAAATCCACTAAGCCTACTCCCAAACCTGCTCCTAAGCCTGCTCCTTCAGAGCAATTTCAATTATTACAAGAAGAGCGTCGTAGGGCATTTAGCCGTCCCACTACTTGCCCTGAAGTGCTCACCAGGGGAATTAAGAAAGGATCAGCTTGTGGGAGGAAATGTGTTAAAAACGAAAGTTTTTGCCGTGTACATGTCGTGAAACATCTTTCTGGACCACAACTGACAGAAACCCCCACCGTTGAAGACGATCATGAAATAATATCCGTCAGAGGAGAGAGGCTTAAGAAAGGTTTGAAATATTTTTTTCTAAGTGTTGTTGACCACCAACACATTTTAGCAAAATGTAACGGCTTAAAATATAAAATTAGAGTTTGTGAGAATTTGTGTAAAGAGAAGAGATTTAACAATTTAGATTCTCAAGACTTTCTCCTCAGGGATAAAAAGGATCGTATTACAAGGTGGGGGCGTAAACAGTAAATTCACTTAGTTTTTCCAAATTGTTGCTTAAAAAAATAATGGGGGAGAAACACAATGCGTTACAGCGTTGTGTTTCTCCCCCATTATTTTTTAACACTCTAAGTCTCGTGACCTACTAACCTACTTCCATCCAAGTAGTAAGAAAAGTACTTCCCCCCACTCCTTTGGGTCGATGACTGGTCACGGTCAGCTCCTACCCCTCATTTGCATACTATTATAAAAGCGGAGCGAGCGTTGGTCACCCCTTCATTTTTCTTCTACACGCCGCTCTTGTCGTTTCGTCTCTGCTGTTTACAATATTTCTTGCTTCAAAATGCCTCCTCATCTGAATGAAAATTTTAATTTTTCCGAAATTTCTGATGTTTTTGAAGAATCTGAAGACACTTTAAGTAATGACAGTGAAAGTGAAGATGATGAGGACGATGATGATTATACTGTTGAACTTAGTGAAGAACGTAAAGTCATAGCAATTGATCCACAATTTCCATTTGATACAATAGAAAAGTTTATGGCTGAAGCTAATAAATGGTTGGACTCAGGATGTTATGTACGAATTGACTCTTTTATATTGTATGGTGATAGTCATTCTTTCCTTGTCACACCAAATGACAGAGACCGCATGTTGCAGTGGGCACAATCTATGATGGAGTGCTATGAACAAGGTGTGGACACTGGCGGCTATTTTCTTGTACAACTAGTGTAATAACAAAATTACCCTTCCCCCACCCTACACCCTATCCCTTTCAAATCCTATAAAGAAGGGGGAAAGGAGTGGGGATTATAAAATGGTGGGGGAATGTGTATAAATGCAGGTTGTTTGAAGAGACTTTTATTATTGTGGCTTTAGCAGAAACAACATGGAGTTTAAATCTTCAGCAAAAATAAGGAACAACATAATAAAGAGAGAAATTCGCAAGAAAGAAAAGATTGAACTTATAAAATTACAACTTATAATTCCTTCCATTGAAATTGGATGTAGCAAAATGAAGACTTTGGTGAAAACTAACGAATATTTGTTACAATTGCTAAAAACAATCGAAGAGTTGAAGAGCAAGAATGGACATTCTACATAGTAAAATTTGAACATTTTAATATAAATAAGTAAACCCAAAAAAGTAGATGTAGAATAGAGAGCGAGGAATAGATCACTTTGTGGTAATGGACTAACATGCCACTTAGTGCTCTATTCCTCGTTCTCGCGTTAAATTGGATTACCTTGACCTATTTGTTCGACTGTTAGAATTTGGTTAACACTGTTGAATTTCAGTTTTGAACTAACGTTTATTTTTGTTCAACTGTAAGAGTTTTTTTAATACTGTCGAATTTTAGTTTTGAACTAACTTTTAATTTATGCGAATTTTTAGTTTAACTTTAGTTAATTTATGCACAAATTTAGTTTAACCAAGTCTCTGTGCTGTAGCCATTTTCACCTAAAAGTAACTACAATTAGTTGGGTGGGGGAAAGTTCGTTAAAGCTTGAATATAAAGAAGTATATACTAAAACTCCAATGGGAATAAAGAACACGAATGAACAATTAGTTTGTAGAAGGTTAATATTTTTGTTCAAAATGTTTGATTTCCTTGGATAGTGAAGAAGATGAAATAGTGGTGGGGGAACCGTTATAAAAGGAGGAACATGAGAGCCCATTTCATTTCTTGGTGAAATTTCGAAGAGTAAACATCTCAACATGTATTGTTGCGATAAATGTTCGGAATCGTTTCACGATGAAATTCTATTAGACTGTCATAAAGAACTAATTCACAACAACCCAGAAGAAAAACAAGAACAAGAACAAGAACAAGAACAACAAGAACAACAAGAACAACAAGAAGAACAAGATGAAATAACTGCAACATCTTCAACTACTTTACCGAATCTACAAGTATTTGCATTACCCGGTAAAGTAGTAATGCATCATAAGATTCAAAATGAAAACTTGAAGCTAGAAGAATTTATTAGAGAAGCAAAACCAATCGTAAGTAAAACTTTAAAAGAAGAATTGAAAAGATTGAACTTTCTTAAATTTGGTTTACTACTAGAAGCTATGTTTATAAATGTACAAGAAGAATTATCACCAAGAGGATTCATAACAAAAAACCGAACCATTATGGAAAGTTCAAACATTGATTCAATAGTAGAAAACTGTATAGAAGAAATATTAACAAAAATTCAGGAACACGAAGGAAGAGGATCCGGATGGAGTCTTACAAGTATTGAAGTATTAGATATAAGAGTTCATAAACATGGATATGGACTAATGGGATCTAGTTACATTCCTTTGCCCAAAAGAATTAAGGATACAAGATCATGTATTAATGTGAAAAATCAAGATAATGAATGTTTTAGATATGCGATGACATCTAAGTTTGTACCAAATCATTTCGATAAACCTAACCAACACTATGAAAATCAAAGACATAGGTACAATTTTCAAGGAATTACTTACCCTGTATCACTGAAAGATATATCAAAATTTGAGAAGAAAAATCCTGGTACATCTATCAATGTTTTTGCATTAGATAGTTCAAACAAAGTGTATCCTTTACGTGTTGTAAAAGAAGAGCTACCAGATCATACGGATTTACTACTACTAACGCGAGGAGATGTGTCTCACTATGTGTACATAAAGAAATTCGACTCTCTTGTTAACAAGCAGCTTTCCAAAGCTCTACACAGAAAGATAATTTGCAAGAGATGTTTTAATTTTCAACGAGAAGGAAGACAAGGAAGAGAATGGTTACAAGAGCACAAAAGGTTATGTAACAATAATTATGAAGCAAAGATTAATTTACCTTCGGAAAACAGAGCATTTGTTACATTTCAAAAGGTTCATCATCAATACCGTATCCCTATAGTTGTATATGCGGACTTTGAATCAACACTAATTCCTATAGAAGATGAAAATTGTGAAGCTAGAAAAAGTGTCAAATATCAAATGCACAAACCAAATAGTTTTTGTTTAATGGTTAAATCAACATTATCAGAAGAACATTTAAACAGATATGGATTAACTTCAGAACCTCTAGTATATCGTGGTGAAAATGTAGAAAAAATATTTCTTGATCACTTATATTCAATAGCTGGAAATGCACAAAGATTATATACAAATATTGTACCAATGAAACCGATGGAGGAAGAAGAAGAAATTCAACATGAAAATGCAACTCGATGTTTCTTATGCAAAAATGATTTTACTATTGAGAATTATAAAGTTAAAGATCACGATCACCTCACAGGTTATTACAGGGGTGCTGCTTGTAATAAATGCAACTTGAGCTATCGTTTACCACTATTTATTCCTGTGGTTCTGCATAACCTCAGTGGGTACGATGCTCATTTTATAATACCTGAACTAGGAAGAGACGACGGTAAAATCGATGTGTTAGCTGAAACTTCAGAGAAGTTCATAAGTTTTTCCAAAGAAGTTGGAAACATGAAACTAAGATTCTTGGACTCTTACAGATTTATGCCGTCGAGTTTGTCCAAACTTTCAGAAAATTTAAGGAAACAAGATTTCATCGAAACAAAGAAGATTGTAAATAATGACAAACTGGATTTGGTACTTCGGAAAGGTGTGTTTCCATATGATTACATAGACAGTTTAGAAAGATTTAATGAAACATCACTTCCGGCTAAAGAAGAATTCAAAAGTAAACTTTATGACATGGACATATCTCAAGAGGACTATGATCATGCATGTAAAGTATGGAACGATTTAGGATTTAGAACATTGGGAGAATATTCAGATTTTTATGTTAAATTGGATGTAACTTTACTATGTGATATAATGGAAGAATTTAGAAATACATTTTTTGCAGCATATGGATTGGACCCTCTTCATTCGTACACTTCACCTGGATTAGCATGGCAAGCTATGTTGAAAGAAACAAATTGTAAAATACAACTTCTTACTGATATAGATATGGTTATGATGTTAGAGTCAGGAGTTCGAGGGGGATTGACGCAAAGCGTTACACGACATTTCAAGGCGAACAACAAGTATCTGCCCGATTATGATGCATCAAAACCAACAACATTCCTGGGTTATTTTGATGCAAATAACTTATACGGATGGGCAATGTCGAATCCCCTTCCATATGATAATTTTAAATGGATAGATCCAGAATCGATTGGAAACATAATGGATATACCGAAGCATGGTGAAACTGGTTACATTTTTGATGTTAATTTTGAATATCCTGAACATCTTCATGATCAACATTATGATTTACCACTTCTTCCGAAGACTGAAATTTCCCCTACTGGAAGATGGCCAAAATTAATGATGACTTTAACCGACAAGTCTCGATATGTTGGACACTACTGGATGATACAACAAGCTTTAGACTTAGGATTGAGAATTACAAAAATTAATCGAGTACTACAATTTTCTCAATCTTGTTGGTTAAAACCTTACATCGACAACAACACAAGAAGAAGAGCCACCGCTACATCAAGTTTTCAAAAAGATTTTTTCAAATTAATGAATAACGCAATATTTGGCAAGACTTTGGAAAACAAAAGGAAACATAAGGATATCAAATTGGTAACTGATCCACTAAAATTACAGAAATTGGTGCAACAACCAAACTTTGGTTCATCTATAATTATTAATGAAATCTAGTTGTTATTTCCATGAACAAGAAGTCAGTTACAATGGATCGTCCTTTGTATCTTGGAATGTCAATCTTGGATATTTCAAAAACACATATGTACGAGTTTCATTATAAGAAGATGGTTAACTATTATGGAAGAGAGAACATTGGTATTGCATATATGGACACGGATGCATTAATTTACTGGATTAAAACAAATGACATGTATGAAGATCTACGCACCTTTATATATAAAGATGATTTCGACTTTTCCGATTATCCTAAGGATCATCCAAATTACGACTATGACAGAAATAAGAAAGTATTGGGAAAATTTAAAGATGAAACAAATGGTGTGCCGATGATGGAAATTGTAGCATTAATGTCCAAACTGTATTCATTTCAACTGTACATAAACGAGAGGAACGAACATCAAGTCACGAAGAAGGCCAAAGGAATAAAAACTTCTTTCCTGAAGAAGAACGTACAGTTTGAACATTATAAAAGATGTTTGTTTGAAAATGTTGAAACAACTGCAACGTTCAACACTATTAGAAGTTATAATCATCAACTATTTAGTGTCAAACAAACAAAGTGGGCATTAAGCTACAAAGATGACAAGCGCCATATTTTAGAAGATAAAATTAATACTTTACCATTCGGCCACTACTCTCTAAACCCTATCGACCAGTAAACCTATTCTTCGTCCTCTACCTTCTTCCTTTTTCCTTTCCGTAAAGAAGAGGGGACATGGCAAGCCCAATGCCATGTTCCCTCTTTTTTACACTAATATGAAATGGCCTTGACCTATATTCAAACTATATAAATGAGAATAAACTATTCTATGGATCAGTATTTTTACATGCGGTGTACAAGCAACATCTGAAGATGGAAAGTGTGAAGGACAAGATTGTAAATGAACTACATAAACCAGCAAGAAGAAGATTTCCAAGAAGAAGTACAATCATTAAAGGGATGAATGATCTTTATCAAGCTGATCTCATTGAAATGATACCGCACAGTAAATTAAACAAAGGATTTAAATATATATTAACAATTATAGACTGTTTTACTAAAATAGCTGACGCTTTACCATTGAAGGATAAGACTGGTAAAAGTGTTACAAAAGCTATGGAAACCACAATACAAAGAAATAAATTTAAAATTAAACATCTACAGACCGATGATGGAAAAGAATATTTTAATAAAGACTTTAGAGCTTTGATGAAGAAATATCAAATAAATCATTATTCTACAAATTCTGAAGTTAAAGCTTCAATAATTGAAAGATTCAATAGAACATTGAAAGGTGCGATGTATAAACAATTTTCAAAACGAGGATCATATGTGTGGTATGACATATTACCACAACTTATAAAACAGTATAACAACAAATATCATCGTACCATTGGAATGAAACCTATCCAGGTAAACAGTGCTAATGCGAAAATTGTATTACAACGCATTAAAAATAATACAACACCGAAATTAGAAAAATTGCAACCAAAGAAGTTCAAGGTCAACGATAAAGTTCGTATAAGCAAATACAAAGGTGTATTTAGTAAAAGATATCTACCAAATTGGACTAACGAAGTATTTACAATTTATAAAGTGCAACCAACTATACCTGAAACCTATTTATTAAAGGATAACAAGGGTGAATTACTTCAAGGTGGATTCTACGGACACGAATTGTTGAAATCAACAGTTGGTGATGTATATCTTGTCGAGAAGATTTTACAAAGGAAAAAGGATATGGTTAAAGTCCGGTGGTTAGGGTTTGATAAAAGTGAAGACTCTTGGATTCCTTCAAAAGACTTAGTATAGTTGTTTAATAGCTCATTGTGTGTTTAACCTTTATACAAGATGGAGATTGTACAACAAAAAGATCGATTTAATATCAATAACATTGATGAATTGACAGTTGACAATGATAAGTTAAATCATGGAAAACATGGTGAATTACTACCAAATACGATAAGATGTCTAATAACTGGTCCTTCAAATTGTGGAAAAACTAATGTTGTTTTTAACCTTATAACTAATCCTAAAGGATTGCGTTTTAACAATATATACATTTTTTCAAAATCATTGCAACAACCAAAATATCAATTATTGGATAAAGTACTTGCAAGTGTACCTGAAGTAAATTTTTACAAGTTTAATGCCAGTGAAACAATTATGCAACCAAATGAAGCAAAACCATTTTCTATTTTTATATTTGACGATGTTTCTTGTGAAAATCATGACACAATAAGGAATTATTTTGCTATGGGAAGACATCATAATATTGATAGCATTTACATTGGTCAAACATACAGTAAAATTCCAAAACAACTTATAAGAGACAATGCAAATATGTTGATCATCTTCAAGCAAGATGAAACAAATTTAAAGCATATATATAATGATCATGTAAATGCGGATATGCCATTTGAAAAATTTAAAGAGATGTGTGGCAAAGCATGGAATGAGAAATATAGCTTTCTCGTTATTATGAAGGAAGAAGATATTAAAAATGGTAGATATCGTATAGGGTTGGATAAATTTGTATTTATGCGTTGAACTACCGATGCTACATCTAGTTACACGTTGAACTTCACAGTGTAAACATGGTGAATCAAGAAAAACTATTGAAAGAAATAAAATCACTCAGTGATTCTATTAGGATGAAGAATCGTGCATTGAGGATGGGTTTAAGTGAAAGAGAAGAATTTCTAGAGACTACATTTAAACCTATTACGGAACCTTTAAAACAGATATCAGAAACTATTGGTAAACCTCGTTATGAAGGAGATGTTTTACTACCAGTTTCTAAACAAGAAGTACAAGCATTAAAAAAAGAAGAAGATGATGATTCATACACAAGTGCTAGTGAGCAAGAAGAAGCAAAAGAAGAAGAAGAACCAATTGTTGAAAAGGGAGAAGAACAGCCAATACCTGAAGCTGAACAATCTATTCCAAATTTAACTCAATTGAGTAGCGATATATTACAACATGGACCTCTTGGAAGAAAATATATAATGAAAATGCTACATGACATGAAATCAAACCCGAATTTGAGTAGATCACACATATACGGAGCAAGAATTGATGGGAATGAATTAAAGATTGGTGATTCAAAGCTTGAAATAACTCAAGACGATTACATCATTATTGGTGAGCATAGATATAAAGGAACAAAAGGATTATATGAATTAATTTTTAAAAATATACCACTAAGATATTCATCCAAAGATTTAAGTGTTTTTAAAGAGATTTTACAAAATACTAACGCTCATAAGAGAAACCACTTAAAGGATGCAATGATTAATCGTTCACGTGCAACAAAATATAACATTGTTATAAAAAAGTTGTTTCCTCCACGAAAATTGCCCACATTACGTACTGCTCCAGCGGTGAGACAACCACTGAAAAGAAAATCTTTATCACTTATGGATTTATCACTTCTTGAACAACATGGTAAAAAGAGTAAAGGAGATACTTCAACCTCTGGTAAAGGATTGATGAAAAATCTATACAATACAAATGTGATTTACTACAACGACATCAATAAATTGGTTGACCGAATGAGACTATTGCATGAAGCCATGGAAGCCGGTCATACGGGTTTGAATAATGAATGGGTGGCTCTAGTTGATGAACTTAGGAATCGTGGTATAGTTGTATAATTGTCCGCGGATATAAAAGAGTTGCAAGCGTAAGACGTATCAGTTCTAACATGAGCGTCGACAAGTTCAGACGGTACTCCGCGTTAGGAGTGCAAGTTGGAGAAGACAGAAAAAGAAGTGGATTACCGCAAACACCTGAAGGTGACTATAGCATAAGTAATAAACGTTTAAAACTAGTTAAAGATCCAGAAGAAGATACTGATGGAGCAAATTTGAAGACAGTAAAAGAAGCTACTTCAACATCATTGAAATTACATAAGAATACTTACGATGTTAAATCACATAGAATAATTAATGTTGGTAAACCAACTGAAGGTTCTGATGCAATTACTAAAGAGTACTTATCATCTGAACTTTCAAATACTTTAAAATTGCAATGGGGTAATAACTTAAAAGATGGACAAACGTATGATGCTGGAAATTATAGAATAACCAACGTGGGAAATCCCAAAAATGATAAAGATTCAGTTAATAAAGAATATTTACATTCTATAATACCGGAAAAAACTGAACATGGATTTTCTTTTTATAAATTTATTATAAATGACATTGGATACCCAAAGGAAGACGGTGATGCTGTAAACCTAAAATACATCAAGGACAACTGTATTTTACAAGATGTTAATGGAATTGATTGTCATGGTAAAACATTGACAAATGTAAAGTTTGGTTCTCAACCAAAAGATGCTGTTACTATGGAACAATTATTTAAAGAATTAAAAAAGGAAACATCAAATTTTGTAAAACATGAAGATGCCGTGTTAAAGCGGGGAGATAAATTTATACATGGAAATAAAAAGTTTGATTTAATGCAAGGAAAAAATGATGAATGGGATGCAGGACATAAAACAATAACAAATGGAAGATTTGGTATAAAAGATTCAGATGTACCTCTTATGGTACAAACATTAATTGCAAGTGGTGGTAGATTAGGTACATACGATGGTCGTAATAGAAGAATAAAAAATATTTATCCTGGTTATGAAGAAGATGATTGTGTTACATTGAAACAAACAATAACTTGGGATAAACACTTTGGGACCAAATATGATGCAAAGATGAAGAAAATAATTAATATTTTACCAGGTGAAGATTCAAATGATGCTGCTACTATTGGACAAGTCATAACAACATCAAAAAGTGATTCAACCGCATATACTTGTAATGATAAACGTATTATGCAGTTACAAGATCCTCAACATCCGAAAGATGCTGTAACTTTAGATTGTTTAATAAGAATAGTGGGTAATTTACTTATTGATACCCACAATCATATAGCTAGTACAACGAGTCATGTGATGATTCAACCCGATGAACGAGAAGCTTGGATTAAAAATAGAATTATAAATCAGTATATAATTAATTTGAATAACTAAGTCTTTAAATATAAAAGATTTTGCACAAGTTATTCATTTGTGTAAAGTATCTCGTGGAGTAAACACGCCAGTTATATAAGACAACATAATGAAGACCGTATCGCTCAGTCATCGTCAAGACAGCGGCAAGAGAGGACGTGGTATAACATCAGCTGCATTATCCCTGCTTAGACGGATTCCAGTTGGTGCTGTTGTAAATCGAACAATAGACGCTTTACCATACGAATTACATCTGCCCGGAGGTTATCAATATTGTGGACCTGGAACTAAGTTGGCAAAGCGTTTAGCAAGAGGAGATCCTGGAATTAATAAATTAGATCAAGCTTGCAAGGAACACGATATAGCATATTCAAAGTATAAAGATTCAACAAATAGATCAATAGCAGATAAAATTCTAGCGGAAAAAGCTTGGCAAAGAGTAAAATCAAGTGACGCAAGTATTGCAGAAAAAGCATCGGCTTGGGCAGTAACTACAGCCATGAAGACGAAAGCAAAGTTAGGTGGTGGAAAACGTCGCAGAGGAAGACCTGCAAAGAAAGGCGCTCCCAAAAGAGGTGGAAACATTAAAAAAGGACGTCGTAGAACTCATAAGGCAAATGTAAAGAAGACTTCTGTTTGGCAAATGGTAAAAAACGGAGCAGGTTTATACCTAAGACCATACCGTGTGTACTAAATAAGAAGAGTCAATTGATAATTCCAAATAAAGCCTTAACAAATCATCAGTTAAATGATTATGTGAAATGTTTGAAAATACCATTCTTTCGAGGAGTTTTTATGAAAGATGCATTACCAACTAAAATATGGAAAAATGAAACTGGAATAGTAAATTTGGATTCCACCTATGGTCCAGGTACTCATTGGGTATGCTATAAAAAGCTTGGACAAACCGTTTACTACTTTGACAGTTTTGGCAATCTACCACCGCCAAAAGAACTTCAACATTATTTTCGAAACTCAAAAAACATTTTTTACAATTACAAAAAAGAACAACCTAACAATACTGAAATATGTGGGCATTTATGTTTGGAAATTCTAGCGAAAAGTGTCAGTCAGCTTTAAGATGTCATCGTATACAGTGTCATTGAGTGGAAATTCATCCACATTGAAAAGTACGCTGTTCCCAGCATTGCGTCTATCCAAGGAACGATTATGGGAAGCGGCATTACTTGATTTGACTACCTACAACTCAATTCCCAATGTTACGGAAGGGAAGAACAATTTACTACATTATTATGAAACTAAGGATGCTGCAGGAAAATACTCAGAATTGAAAATAATTACATTTCCTACTGGAGCTTATGAAATTGATGATATAAACCAATTATTACAGAAACAACTCGGAGAAGACAATATTACCGTTAAAGGAAACAATAATACTTTAAAAGCAGAAATAACTTCAAAATATTATATTGATGTCAGCTTGGAACAGTCGATTGGCAGTTTACTTGGATTTACAGATACAAAAAAGAAAATCTTAACTCCTGGAACTACTCATTCAGGTGATTCAACTGTAACAATATTGAAAGTAAATAGTATCGATGTCACGTGCAACATTATACACGGATCGTATAGAGATGGAGTTAATCAACATATTTTACATACATTTTATCCAACAGTGGCTCCCGGTTTTAAAATTGTTGAGAAGCCACAAAACTTGATATACCTACCGTTAAACACCAGTTTCATTTCAGACATCGTACTGAACATATTGGATCAAGACGGTCATAGTGTTGACTTTAGAGGAGAAACAATTACTATACGGATACACATCAGAGCAGCAACATAAAAGTCAACATGGGATTATCATTTAAACCGCAACGGAAGAGTCGGGAGCTCAGTAGCTCCTCAACATTGGAAGAGTTAACATCGGACAACATTCGTTTTCTACAGAAGATTGGATTGAAACTTAACAGCGATGGATATCCTGGATATATCTCAAGGACCAACGTTCGACGAAACACTATGGGAGAAGGAATATCACACGCACAACCCTTACACTTCATCAAAATTAAACAATAACGATGAAATAAGGATCCCCATTCAACAACAAGATATTTACACTTTACCGTGTGAAAGTTACTTGTACATCGAAGGACGGGTATTAAAATTGGATGGAAAAACTGCTTCAACAGTTCCTTTTATAAATAACCCGATGGCATATCTTTTTGATGAAATAAGATATGAAATATCAGGGGTGACGGTTGATTCAACAAAAAAGGTTGGTTTAACAACGACATTGAAAGGATTAACATCATTAACACCGCATGAGAAGAATTCAATAGTCACCGCCGGATGGGTTGCCCCCGATAAAGACACTATAACACCAGCTTCCAACGGTCACTTTGATTTTCATGTACCTTTACGATTGCTTTTGGGATTCGCTGAAGATTACAAACGGGTAATAATAAATGTCAAACAAGAATTAGTATTACTCAGATCTTCAACTAATAAGGACTTGATACTTGCAGACCCTGCAACTACGGAAGATAAACTGGAATGGCAACTACAGTTGGATAAAGTTGTTTGGAGAGTACCTCATGTAAGATTGGCTGATGAACATAGAATCCTATTATTGAGAAAGTTGAAATCTGACCGTGATATTGTGATGCCATTCCGAAGTTGGGAATTTCATGAATACCCTACACTACCTCAGACAGAACGACAAACATGGACCGTCAAGACATCAACTTACTTGGAACGAGCAAGGTACATAATACTCGGTTTTCAAACTAAGCGAAAAGATGTTATCACTGCAAATGCTGGTCAATTTGATCACTGTAAAATAAAGAATTGTAAAGTTTTCCTAAACTCTCAATTCTTTCCCTATGACAATTTGAATGTCATGTTCAGCAAAAAACGTTTTTCTATTTTATACGATATGTATGCAAGATTTCAATCGTCATATTATGGAAAGACTAATACACCACTATTATCACCTGACCAGTATTATTCCAAGGCTCCAATAATTGTAATCGATTGTTCAAAACAAAATGAATCGGTAAAATCATCAAGTGTGGATATAAAAATTGAAATGGAATTTGAAGAACCAGTAGCGGATGGAACTTCGGCATACTGTCTAATTCTACATGATAAAATAGTTACTTACACACCGCTGACCGGAATTGTGAAGAATGTACTTTAAGAAGAATTGTACAACAACTGCAAATTTTTGAGGTTAGAATTATCTGCTTTAATTTTTGAGGTTAGAATTTCATTTGTGAAAGACAAGTTGAAAACAAACAATTATGTAATTGTATAAATTTCAAGGATTTTACGAAAAATATAAAAGCGAGAAAATAATTAGTAGAAACTTCATTCTATCTTCAACCGTCGTATGGGAAACATCATTCGCAAGATGAATTCTACTAACGGAGAAGAAAATACACCTCTAATGGATGATAATAGTTCAGATATAGAAAAACAAGTTGAACGAGAAATGGACGAGTTCCTAAAATTCAACAAACATAAGAAGAGAGAAGAAGAAAAAGCTGAAAAAGAAGTAAAAAGGAAGAAGGTTGAAGTTAACATTACAACCAATATTTTAACAGAAGTATTTCTTCGGATTATCTACCCAATTTCTTCATGCATGACAAAAAGTATATCAGTTGGAATTTTAAAATCAATGGATTATTCACCAATTGTTATTTTAAATCATGGAAACAAAATGGTTACTTTTAATGAAACTACTTGGGAATCTCTCATGAAACATTTACATCTTTTGGAGTGCTATTTAAGTAACAACACATTTGGAAGAAGAACAAGATTAAGTTTATTGGAATCAAATATTGAAGTTGATATAGTAAAACATCGTGGAGGACAAATTGTTCGCTTCAGAGATTTAACTACACATAATGTTAAATTATATTTCACTAAAGAAGAATTTTACACTTTAAGTTGTACTACCGGTCCCGTCACCAGATATTTGAAACAACTAATATTTTCAAGTGCAATAATTAAAGACTATCTAATTGATACATTGGACAAAAAACCTTTTGTTCCAATTTTATACGGTCCCGTGGATACTTCAATCTTTAATAGAATACCTCAAGAAGTTGAAATGTGGAGACAATTAAACAACTATCACACCAATTTTAATATTGATGAAGTGGCACAAGAAGTGAAAGAAGAAGAACAATCCTGTCTGTTATAAACATCGGCTCATTCAATTTTTAAGTCAGTTGTTAGTAAGACTTCATCATGAATAAACGGGTTTCGTTTTCTAATGCGCCACATATAATGGAAGTTAAAAGAGGTATAATTGAATTTCAAGCTTTCCGAGGAAATGATGGTAATTTTATTATTAAAGAATTAGTAATCTTGGACATGAACACATCAGTAGTTTATCATTATTTGTTCAAACCTCCAGTACCATTTAATAGACTAACAACTAAAGCGAAAGTTACAAACAAATGGTTGAACAAACATTTTCACAACTTAAGATGGGATGAAGGTTTCATTAATTATAACATGATGCCGCACATTATGAATCATTATTGCAAAGAGTTTAAAATTATCTACACAAGGGGATTGGAAAAAGCAAATTGGATACAATCATTTACAAGTAACGAAGTGATTAATGCAATAATTGATAAAGATTTCCAATGCTACTTCAACGAACTTTGTATTTCATCAAAAAGTTTTAAACATCGAAGGTCGCAGTGCGCTTTAAAGAATGCCTACCGCTTGAACAATTTCCTTCAACAAAGTGGTGGGTGTAGTGTCAGTAGTGGGGGTAGTGTCGATTATAAAAGCGAGAGCGCTACCATGACGCAGCATGAGTATTACTCTAACCTCCGAAGAGACAACATCTCCGACGGACATTCTTATTAACAAGAAGATTAACAACAACATCAAGATGGCATCACAGAACTTACTTCAAAGTTTGGTTGATCAGTTCAACGCTCATTCTAAATCATCAATTCTACCTACAAAGAAATGTTCTGAACTAAAAGAAGAAAAACACTACATCATTCATACGATTAAGAAAATGGAAACTTCAGTAGGTGATGCTATTAATTGCACATTAAGCGAGGCTCCATATACAGTTGGTGATGAACCAAAATTTCAGATCTTCCTACCAAGACGCTTTGTACAACTTCTTCAAAATGAAGATCTTCGTGTAGTTCAACCCGGCGCACTCTATTTGGTTTCGCACGGACCAAGTGGAAACAACTCAACTGAACTAACTATTCATGTAACACCTACTACTGATTAGTTTGTACATAACATTGTAACTATTTGTTTGTAATTGTTTTTCAATAAATATGATATAAAGAAAAAACAAAAAAAATTAAAAGAAGCAACATATTGTGATGTCTTTGTACATTACAATATGTTGCTTTTTTTAAAAATTCCACGGGATGACCTTGACCCACTTTTGTGTGATTATAAAAGCGAAAATCTACTTGTAAAATTCATCAGTCTACGACTACCTTTCGTACCGTACACATCTCGCTCACTCTATCGCTTAATATAAAAACTAAAAGATGTCTCTCAAAGTCAAATGTGCATCTTATGATACCAACACCATTACAACTTTTGAACAACTCGAAGATTTAACCAACGAAATGCGAGTTTTACTTACCGGTGGTTATCACTTAACTGTTGATGTTAGTGCTACTAATACAAGGATGTTCACTAAAACAAAATATTGCGATGATGAAATATTTATTTCTACACAACCTACAACTTCTTCATCGCCAACTGGTCAACATAACATCAAGTTCCAAAAGTATTACCAATGTTGAATAACTTTTGACAGACAAAACTACAACTAAAGAATCACATGATCAATGTGAGTTAATAAAAAGGATGTGATACTTGTATAAATAATCATTCGCTTCTCAGCTCTCACCACGACAAGACCTATTTAAGAAAATGTTGTACAGAATGATGATTCAACTTGATGGAAAAATCTATGGAAAAGACTACAACACCGTTGAACAAATGACCCAAGATTTAGATGTATTAACTAAAGAAGGATATCAAGCTAAATTAATTTTAAAATTTCCTGAAGTACATCCATTATCAACAGAAGAACTTGTTGCTATGGCTAAGGCGGAGAGAGAGAAAAAGTCTGAAGAAAACAAAGAGAAACAAACTTCCTAAATTTTAATAATCCTTACACTTGTAAGGTATAATTTTTTAAAACTCCATTTGGATGACCTTGAAATTACCCCCACCACTTTTCACAGTACATAAAACTCACTATTCAACACTATACACTCTTATTCTTTCACTGGACTTTGCAGCGTCAACATGGAAGAGCAAAAATACAAGTACAAACCTCGTTACTGTTGTGAAAAACAATGTACAGATTTAGGGCCAATGATGGTGGATGGGTTAGCTTGTACTAAATGTGAATTCTTCGGATCTTGTTACTGCAAATGCAAAACAAAACAACTACCACCACCGGAATTGCGAACTTTGAAAATTTACAAATCGAGATATTTTCATACATGTTGTCCTCAAAGATGTTTCAAATTTCACCCTCTCGATCTTGCTCATTGTCAACGCACCAAGGTTCATACAGATGATTTTTGTACATGCATGATAAAAAGATGTAAATACAGGTCAGATTGGTATTCCGATCCTGTAGAACCATCAAATGTGTAATTTCAATTTTATATTCTTTTTTAAAACTTCATTTGGATGACCTTGAGATTTCCCCCACTACTGGTTGTAATTTTTATATAATATTATATTCAACTTTAAATCATTTCACTTCCAACACTCAAACTAACAACATGGAAGCAAAATTTATCAAGTTTGAACATATAATAACTGAGAGGGAGGAGATGGAAGAATTGTTTCAAAACTTACTTTCTATCATGGACAAATATCCTATGAGATGGTTCAGAATTGTGGTTCAATATTTAAATCCTGGTGAGTTATTTTCTTCATCATCATCACAGAGTGAGGAAGACGAAACAACTAATTCAGTTAGAATAATTGAATTAAAAGATGAAGAAGAAGAACTTACCGCTTTATTTGATCATAAGCTCAAGGTCGCCGTTATATAAGCCCCCTCCCTATGCGCCAATCCTCATTCCATCACCGACTCTCCAACAATGAACAACTCTCCATTGGCCCGAATGAATTCTAGTTTTGAAATAAACTCTAAAGAAGAGTTACAAGACATTTTTAATATTTTACAAGAACTTGTAGATAATTTTACAACCATCAAAATGAATTTGGAAATAACATACGATTGTCCTATTTGTGATAAGGTTGAAAGTTCGGACGAAGACAGTTTACTAAATCTAACTCCTGCACCATCTGACACTACTGATGGTAATAATGAAGAGCAACGTCTTTCCCCCACCACTTCTTTGTAATTCATCTTTCCCCCCACCACTTCTTTATTTAACTAACATTTCTCGCTTTCACTTCTCATTCCGTCATGATGGATGAAGTTCCCTTCGTAACTAGAATGGAAGAGGATAAATTGAAATTGGAAATCAAACGATTGGAAATGGAACGGGAAAACCAACTCGAAATGTTACATTTGTTCAAGCTTTTCAAATACATCATCTGGGGACTCTGCGTTTACCTTCTCATCGTCGTCGGTGTTTGCATTTACAACTCTGTAATTTATCACAAAAGTTCTACTTGTTTAAACTCTGCTGTTGCACATTAATTGTATGTTCACTAATAAAATTCAAAAGTTACTTCAACCTATCCTACTATCACCAACTAGTTCAACTTAGAACTATTTCTGGTGGTAGTTGGGTAGGCTTTTTTAAAACTTACTCTGGATGACCTTGACATACTTTCCAGATCCCATTTATAAATTTGAATTTCAGTTTTAAACTAACTTTTAGTTTTGTTCAACTATTAAGAGTTTTGTTAACACCGTCAAATTTCAGTTTTCAACTAACTTTTAATTTATGTGCACTTTTAGTTCAACCCTAGTTACTTTATTCGCAAATTCAGTTCAACCAACCACCAACACTATCGCCATCTCCACCCCAATATTTCAACATCTCTGCCCCCAACACCTGCCCGAACATCTGCCCGTAGGGGCAGCTGCCCGGACATCTGTTCGGTTTTAAAAATATAAAAGAAAGGTAAAGGAGTGGGGATGGCGCATGCTCACCAATGCAAAACTAAGGTTTGAGGTTAGAATTATCCATGGCGGCCGCCATGTCTAGTTCAGTTTCACCACATAGAGTCGGCGACCGGTTATTGGTCTAAAGGAGTGGGGGAAGGGGTGGTGGGGGGAAGGTTGCCGTTTTATAAGCCCTCTCCCTAGGCGGCGCTTCTCATTCGATCGCCAACTTTCAAACGAGAAACACCTCTCCCATGGCACGAATCAATTATCCCGCTATCACCAACTACTTCAACTTAAAACTATTTCTGGTGATAGTTGGATAGAATTTTTTAAAACTTACTCTGGATGACCTTGACATATTTTCCGCATCTCAGTTATAAGTTTGAATTTCAATTTTGAACTAACTCTTAATTTTTCTTCAACTGTTAGAGTTTCATTAACACCGACGAATTTCAATTTTGAACTAACTTTTAATTTTATGCGCAAATTCACTTCACCCTAACGCCAACACTATCGCCATCTCCACCCCAACCTATATGGCATAAAATATAACTACAGCATCTCATATATACCCTCTAACCCCCACCGGAAGCTATGTGACATGGCAGCTGGCGCCAGCTGCCGCGGCACGTGGCTCCGTGGGCACGTGGCCGGTTTTAAAAGTGACCAAAACACACTACTGGCGGTGACATGGGGTAAGGTCTTATATTCACAACCTCTGGGTCTTTAACCTTAATTTCAAATTTGAAATCTAATGCCTTTCCTATTCTTTCAGTAAAAACATTTGGGTATTTATTGATCAAATTCAAAATTTCTTCCTTCATATCCGAGCAACCGATATTCATTTCCTCTTCTTTATTCATGTTGTAGTTACCTCTGAGTCTTTCACTTCCTATACTGATCTTAATTTCCTTTTTAAAACCAAAGTGACAAATATTATCCTTTAAGTTCAAAACCATTTGTGTCTCTTTCATAAAACAGCTACCAAGTATTACATTATAACTCAATTTGGGAATAATGTGAAACTTCACATTCCAACAAAACTTGTTTACATGGATTTTTACAACGCAGCAACCGGTAACTTTTAATTTACTGTTATCTGCACTATAACATGATATGCTGTGATTAACTACCTTTTTTACCAAATTCTCTTTGCTAAGTTTATTAAACATAGATTCACTCAAAGCATTAATACCAGAACCTGTATCTAACAATGCTGATTCAATTAATTTTCCTCCTAATTTTACACTAATGGTTGGAAGAGTACTCATGACCTCGCCCTCATCTATTTTGTTGCAGTTGGAGTTTACAGTTTTGAATAACTTTTTTTACTACTCTATTTTGTTGTCTCTTGATTTTCATTTTATCCTTACGGCACAATTTTTCTTGTTTTCTTGCACTGAGTATGACTTTATTCTGGGAAAGGCCAAAATTTTTCCTAAATCTATTTACATTATTTAACCTCTCCCTGGTGATCAGTTTTTTGGATTATTTCTGCAATGTCTTGCTATGTGTCCCGGACGCTTACATACATAACAAATTCTGTTATTTGAGGAACCAACTGTGGATTGATTTTTGTGCTGGTAGCTACTTTGCTCTGATTTACCTCGCAATAAATTACAGTACCGTACATTTTGGCTATGTACGCAAATTTGCTCTAAATCCTTAAAAGTTTGTGGTTTCCCCATGAAAACAAGATTTGCTCTTGACTCTTGATTTAAACCCATTATGATAATTTCAACTAATTCACCTTCACTGTATGGACAGCATAAGACCTGTGAGTTCATCTTTACCGCATCAATGTACAACGCAAGTGGTTCATTAAATCTTTGCGGCCTATTCACTAAATCTCTTATCAGATTTTCCCTGAGATTTAAAGGTATGAAATATTTTAGTAAGTCAGATTGCAAGCTTTTAAGGTCTTTTCGCCTACCTTCAATGAGTTTACTTTGCAAAGGACCAGTTGTTTTAGGTATTAGCAACTCAACAATAGCTCTGTCCCCTAATTCTGTTTCCCTTCTAATTTGCAGCAAGGTTTTAAAAAACGTTAAAATAGTTAAGTTCAAAATGACCAGTGTTCAAAAGGGTCTTTATGAAAAACTTGCAAATAGTCTTAAAGAAGTTGGTGATAAGCTATTAGAGGTTAACTGTGATGCAGAAGTCCTGAATATAAAAAAAAAAAAAAAAAAAAACTTTATGTACCTTATGTAAGGACATAATTAATTTTGGAAATATTCCTTTTGTTACTTAACTTGGTTTATTAAGATATTTACAGTGAAAGGTCTTTTTCAATTATCTAAGCCCATTTTTACACTTTATTAATTAGTTAAAAATATGTTAATTTATTTTGGGAATCTGCCAACAGTCCTCTTATCTCCAACCCTAAACAAACAAAATCAAACCTTCTTAGATATCTAACAAAATAAAATATTTTAATCTGAAAACATTGTTCAAAAAAATTAAATACAATTTTATATTCAATCTGGCACATTTACTTTTATTAAATAAAGAAATTAATCCTACCTCACACAGAAGGTGTTTTCATTTATCCTGCTGGCATTCAAATAGACAGGTTTAAAACTTAATTTTCATGAAATTGTGGCAAAAGGCAGAGGAAGAGTCCATCCCATTTAAACAGGGGTGCTTCAAGACAAGCCAGTAAGTTAAGTTAAATATATGTATATATAATGCATGATCAATGTTTGATTTTAATTGATATAAAAAAAATGATATTTACTGTTACGGTACATTCGTAGCACTCCTTCATTGTTTGAGCCCACTGCCGCATGCGGTCTCTATCATTTGGTGTTATAAGAAAAGAATTACAATCATCATACAATATAAAAGAGCCGATTCGTACGTAAGATCCTGAATCCAACCATTTATGAGCTTCAGACATGAATTTTTCTATTGTATCGAATAGGAATTGTGGATCAATTGCTATAACTTTCAGTTCTTCACTAATTTTAACGCTATAATAATCATCTTCATCATCATCTTCACTGTCACTGTCGTTATTTAAAGTGTCTTCAGGTTGTTCAAAAACATCAGAAATTTCGGAAGAACTGAAATTTTCACTAAGATGAGGAGGCATTTTTAAAACAAGTAATATTGTAAAGAGCAGAGACGAAACAACAAGAGTGGCGTGTAGAAGCGGAATGAGGAGTGAACAACGCTTGCTCCACTTTTATAACGGTATGCTAATGAGAGGGGTAACAGCTGGCCGTGACCAATTATTGATCCGGGAGGTGGGGGGGAAAGGAAGAAGAGGGGGTATTTATTTTAAATAATTCGCATAACTTTTAACTCAAATAAGATAACCAAATTCTTCTTTTACTAAAATGTTCGTCTTACATAGACGTTTTCAATGATGTATCGCTTGTCGTAATCGATCAAACCATTATCGAGTTATGGCCATTTTAATTTTCGGGGGGGGGGTTCCGCTTGATTAGTCACGGGGGGGGGGTTCCGCTTGATTAGTCGGGGGGGGGGGTTCCGCTTGAGTGAACACGGGGGGTTCCACTTGGGCGCTCATGCGGAACCGATCTTCTCACGAGATAGTCGTTATGTGATAATGAAGGCAAATGTTCATCGCGCCGCAACCGCTAATTAACTCGCATTCGCGGTGTTCATATCTTTCCTACTCATTACATATACGTTTCCTACTTCATTATTTCAAGACTAATTAACTCGCAAAACAACAGTCTCTGTCTTTGAATGCTGATGAGATTTCATTAGGAACCAATCTTTGCACGCTATATGAAGCTACACCGGCAAACAATGCAAGTCGGAGAGGTCATATAACTGTACAACGGCCTCAGAAAAGTAGATCACGAGACTTAGAGTGTTAAAAATAATGGGGGAGAAACACAACGCTCTAGCTTGCACTTATACCAGACGGGAGCATTTTTCAAGCAAAGAGTTTTCTTGACTGGAGTTGAAGCCGTAGTAGAAGTTGAACTTGTAATAGAAGAGCAGGCTGTAGTGGAAGTTGTAGTCGACAGGGATGACATCGTGTTAGTTCTGTTCGCAGTTCGCAGCGTAACGTCTGGAAACAGAATGAAACGTTAGCCGTGGTCGATGCGTCTTTTATAACAGTATGCTAATGAGAAGTGTTAACAGCCGTTAAGTGGGGGAAGGTGGGAGGGAAGGAATGAGAGGGGGTATTTATTTCAAATAATTCGCATAACTTTCGACTAAAATAAGATAACTAAATTCTTCCTTAACTAAAATGTTCGTCTTACATAAACCTTTTCAATGATGTATCGCTTGTCCTAATCCGTTAATCCATTATCGATTTATAGGCATTTTAATTTTCTTGGGGGGAGGGGGAGGGGGGGGATTTAATCTCCATTTTTTATGGGGGGGGTTCCGCTTGATTAGTCACCGGGGGGGGTTCCCCTTGATTAGTCACGGGGGGGGGTTCCGCTTGATTAGTCACGGGGGGGGGTTGGTCATTGACCCTTCCGAAAGTGGGTCAAGGTCATTCAAGACTTATAATGAACCAAGGTGATGGGAACAGTAGTAACTGTTCCCACCACCCTGTTTGCCTAACGGTTCCCACTCCCAACCCACTAGTTACGTTCTGCGAGGGACATCGACGCAATTTTGTTTGGTCCGTCCGCATTCAAGCGTAACGTCCCGGCCCGCATTCAAGCGTAACCACTATTACAAGGGAAACTGGAACAGCTAATGCAGAAACGCAACTCTAACACCCACCCAAGCTAATCCCACCCATCATATTCCTAAACAAAATGCAAAAAACCTAGTCCGCTACCTACAATTTGCGGATGTCCCACCCCTTCTAAGTGAAGTTCAACCGAACTTCTGAATTTACTTTTAATCTACCCCCTATCATCTAGCTGAAAGGCAAAACAACAACATTAATTATTAATACCAACACTTAAAACTAACAACACATCATTATTAAATATCAAATAATTCAACACAACCAAATACCATCATTATTCTTGAAATTAATACACCTTAACGCTAAACACAACTTATAACTAACATCGCAATGCGCAAATTAATTCTTAAATTAAGTGCAACTTACAACTAATATTTACACACACACACACACACATACCACATTGCATTAAAGAACGCAACGTAGTATAAGAAGTTCAAATATATATAGGCCTACTATATATTTGAACCTCTTACCGAGTCGCCAACGACTTTTCGCTATGAAAACTCGTTGACGACTGACGCGAAAATCGGGCTCGTATCGCTCCTCGGGTTTTCGAGTGGTGGGGGTAATTAATGCAGTGGTGGGGAAATTGTTTCACTCCAGTACGGTCTTCAATCCACTCCAGTTCGCAGCGGTGTAAAAATGAAACGAAGGAGTGGGGGTGGCGCATGCGCAGCGACGTAAAATCCAAGGTTTGAGGTTAGAACCTTCCGTGCACAGTAGAGCTAAATTGAGTAATACAGGACTCGGCGCATGCGCAATAGCGAGGAGTGATTCCGATCCGGAGAACTCGTTGCATTCGCAGCAGCGCTAAAGTGAGTAATACAGACTAGGCGCATTCGCAGTAGCGCTAAAGTGAGTAATACATGACTAGGCGGCGTAGCGTGAAGTTGGCTCACTCCAGTACAAGTTATAGCAGCATAAAAATGAAACGAAGGAGTGGGAGCGGCGCATGCGCAGTGACGTAAAACCAAGGTTTGAGGTTAGAATTTTCCATGGTGGCTGCCATGTTTAATTCTGTTTCATTCAAACAATAGTAGTTCATGGCTGGCATGGGATGTGAAGTGTGGTAATTAGATGGGGTTAGCAACCGGTCGTGACCGGCCATTGACCGGTCATCGACCCGGCGGGGTTCCGCTTGAGTGACCACCGGGGGGGGATTTTAATCTCCATTTTTTATGAGGGGGAGGGGGAGGGGGGGGTTCCGCTTCATTAGTCACCGGGGGGGGATTTTAATCTCCATTTTTTATGAGGGGGAGGGGGGGGTTCCGCTTGATTAGTCACCGGGGGGGGGGGGGTTCCGCTTGATTAGTCACCGGGGGGGGGGATTTAATCTCCATTTTTTATGAGGGGGGGGGTTCCGCTTGATTAGTCACCGGGGGGGGGGGGGGGTTCCGCTTGAGTGAACACGGGAGGTTCCACTTGGGCGCTCATGCGGAACCGATCTTCTCACGCGATAACCGTTATAAAAGAAGATTGTTCATCGCGCCGCGACCATTAATTAACTCGCATTTGTGTTGTTCGCATCCTTCCTACTCATTACATATACGTTTCGCCAACTTCATTATACAAGTCTAATTGCTACTAACCTGGAGTTTCATTTACATTAGCACATGTCGTCCTGTTTGAATCACCTTCGCGTGCTCGACGTTATATCTCATTCATCTGTCTTGTTCTGACTTCTACACGTCTGATATACTTCTTGTGATGGATACGCAATGTTTGAAATTGAAACTTTTGCGGACACAACATATATTACGAAGTAATTCCAAACCTTCTGTTTCAAAGATTAAAACTAATTTAACAAAAGTAAGGAAGAAATTAAGTTTTAACCCGTTATACTCTGCTAGAACTTCGCAAGTTAGCGTTGACGATAGTGTTATTCACAACATTTTGCGTTCAATGTTACGTTTCCACAACTTCGAACTTGTTACACCTATCGACTGTGTTCAGCAGGTTTTCATATTTTACCCCCACCCTTCCTTATATAAGCGCGCTCACGACAATTCCTGTTTCATTGTTTTGTACACTCTTCAGCTAACATGAACTAACTTTTAATTTATGCACAGTTTTAATTCAACCCCGGTTAATTTATGCGCAAATTTAGTTCAACCCCCAGTTGTTGAATTTCAGTTTTGAACTAACTAATAATTTATGCGCAAATTTAGTTCAACTCCCAATTGTTGAATTTCAGTTTTGAAGCAACTTTTAATTTATGCGCAATTTTAGTTCAACCGAGCGCCATCTCCACTCCCCGCATTGATTAATTCACCATCTGACAGGCCGGAAGCTCTAGACCCCCCATTAACTGACATCTACAGTCACGCATATATTTCGACGCGTCATGTTTCATTCTTCATTCTCGTTCTATCCGCGGAACTTAACACTTCTATTTACCTCCTCTCTCTCTTGTTATGACTGCGCTATGTTTGAACTGACTTTTATTTTCGTTCAACTGTTAGAGTTTTTATTAACACCGTCGAATTACAATTTTGAACTAATTTTTAATTTATGCGAAGTTTTACTTCAACCCCTGTTAATTTATGCGCAAATTTAGTTCAACTCCCGATCGTTGAATTTCAGTTTTAAACCAACTTTTAATTTATGCGCAAATTTAGTTCAACACCCCGATTTTTGAATTTCAGTTTTACACTAACTTCTAGTTTCGTTCAACTATTAGAGTTTTTATTAACACAGTCGAATTTCAATTTTGAACTAACTTCTATTTTATGCGCACTCTTCGCTCAACCGACCGCCGACGCTCTCGCCATCTCCACCCCGACATCTATTGTCCCCACTTCTGGCCCACCGGAAGCTGCGTGCCGTGGCATGTGGCTTCCGGTGACGTCACTTCCGGGCCAGAAGTAACCAAAACACACTACTTTTTGGAATAATCGTTAGCTTTGAAATGATACATGTTATACAATAAAACACAGTTGTATCTTTATACAATATTATCATTGAAGCTAATTAATCTTAATTTTGCCATAACCAATCGTGTAACAACAAATCACTAAACAAAATTAAAGTGTAAACTTTGTATCTGATTTTGTGAAGGTATAAAGTATGAACATACGAAATCAATAACTCCATACACATTTTACTAAACGATTCTTGCCAATCGTTGTTATTACAACCTTAACGCTATAAGACTCATGACGTTTACAGGGGCTATAAAATACAGCCAGGTCACGGCATTCATTAGCATGATTGCTGGACACTTACACCAGTTACATACTTATTACCATCTACAAGCGCTTCTAAATTAATTATGTAGAGCGCTGGGTTTTGCTATACAAGTCAATAAAATTCAGGTATCCTGCCAATTAAAATGTATATGACCATTGGTGCAGGATGGTTAACAGTTTAGTGGAAGTTAATGTTTAAGAAAAGGGCGTTGTTCTACTAATTGGACTTTCATTTATGAATAAGTTCTGGAATATAAGAACTGTCAAAACACAAGATTATCTATTTGAAGGGCCCGCTTATCAGCAACAAATCGTTTCATTACATAGAGCTACACTATAGATGCATTTTGAATAGTTTTATTTTATTAATGGTGAATCACAAAAACGACAGAAGGTCTATAAGTCACAGATAGCAAAAAGTACACGGTTTGTCTATATAGTAAATTTATTTTTGTACTTAATAAACAGCAAAATTATTAAATATTTACAATAATGGGATTACTTTTTCATGTAAATGTATTTGTGTTCTTAAAAGCGCCATACAATGTACATTATACTATAAAATATTCAACTATCTTAAACTCTGATTAAAAATTTCGTCATATTAAAATATTAAATTATCTCTTAGATCATATCATGATGACTATATCTCCACACGTTTGCTACGCTGTACCAATCTGGAGCAATGAAAACAGAAGAACTAAAATAATTTATTAATTACAACAGAGCTTTGAACAATGTTTATTTGAAACAGAGAGAATCGTGTAAAAACTATTTTCAAGAGTATAGAATATAACATTTACTTCAATATATATATACTTGAAACAATTGTATTTTTAAAATAAATTTGTGAAGTTTTTGGAATAAAAAACAAATCAAATAATATTTAGTATGAAATTCAACCAACATCGGTACTTCTCGTCATTCAACGAGATTTGATTAAAATTTAATATTTTACCCAGCAAATAATTTAAAAAAATTCAAAACGTTTTAAAGAAATCACAGAGGTGTTCAAGCGCAAGAAAAAGTAAAAAGAAGAAAAACTGGCCGTTGAGTAGATGTTTCTACAGTGTGCATGAATATTTGAATGAAAAAAAAAATTAAGAAGACTTTGGCTATATTAAAATTTAAGAAGATATATATATATATATATATATATATCACTGATATTAAAGAAGATCCAGGATTACTCTTAGAAACTTAATAAGTAAGGTATGTCTTAATTAAAAGTAAATTGTTTTGCTAATATATATATATATATATAAAAATATATATATATATTTATATATAATATATATATATATATATATATATTCATTATAAATATTATTTACTAGTAATCATAAACCTAAATTCTAATACCTAGTATAGTGTAATTTAACTTATGGAATTTTGTTGTCTCGGCTAAATAAATAAATACATAAATAAACGAACATGATTTTTATCATTAGCTTACTATTTCAACTGTATGCTCTTGTCACAGGGGAAATGCATAAAATTTTAACCTAAAATTAGTGACTTAAACAGTTAAAATGTGAAAATTATTACAAACAAATAAAGTGATAACCACCAAAGTTTACAATCAATAAATGATAAAAAATGAGAACTGAAACTTGGAAGACAGCTGGTGCCAAATTTATTATTTACAATAGAAGTGCACAGCTGCGTAACATAAGAACTTGTCCTTAACTGAGAAGAAACGTTTTCTAATAGAGTAAATTTTTATTCAATTTAAGGGGATTTTGAATGTACCAATCAACAAATGCATTTTTACTCTTTGTATTTTTTGCTGATCATTAAGTGATTTTACAAGAAATGAGAATTTAGCAAAATTAATTACGATGATAGATTTTACTTTTATGTACTTATTGTCATTGAAAAATGTCAATAGATGTATTGCTAAAGCAATTTCATAACTTAATTTTAAAACTTATTAAGTTTATTGTAAATAATTTTTGCTTACAATGAATCATGTAGACACACATGTAAACACATGTAGACCACTGATTATTGCTATACAATATGGAGAGTGATTGATATTAATGTTGCTGTTGTTTAATTCTAGAACTATTAGAGGAATAAAAAAATTAAATAATAAAAGATAGCCAACTGTGGTTTTTCGATACCAATACTGTTTTTCCCATTTTAGCGAATTCCCCTATAGGGAATACGCTATTACTGTATTTAATATATATATCATAATTTTCAATTTGTTTATGTTTGACAAAACTTACATTAAAAATTAATATTTAAGATTCTTATATATATATATATATATAAGAATCTTAATATATATATATATATATATTTATTAAGCCTAAGAATATATATTATATATATATATATATATATATATATATATATATATATAAGAATCTTAAATATTATTTTTTAATGTAAGTTTTTTCAAATATAAACAAATTGAAAATTATGATAAAGGATTACAGTATAGATGATGAGTGTAATTTTATTCTAATTATTTTCAGGGTTTCTTTTCATTATGTTTGAGTTACATTAATTAATAATAACTGTTTTCATAACGAGCTATGTAATATAAGAATTTATCTTAAACATATTGGAGATGAATAACCAATGTAATATTAAAACCCAAAACAAATACCTGCTAGATAATCTGAAGAGTGTTTGAGGTTAAAAGCTTTTAGAACCTCATGCATTATGTAAAAAACACTTGCCTTAGTGGTTGATTTATAAGAGGTGTATGGAGGTACTTCTATCCCGTAAAACTTCACAAAGTAGTTGTTAATTTTTTACAATGTATTATAATCTAATTTTAAGTCAGGAGTTTTTTAGCACCAAATAAAGCTAATTACTATCTTATTGTACAATTTTATAGTGTTTAACTCTCAGTTTTCTGCGTGATAAAACCATGACAAAATATTATAATGTGCAGATGTGCAAGACAGGTTTATTAAGGTGTAAAATATAAATCCGTTATAGAAATAGAACCAGATAATTACCATCAGATTACGTTAGCTTACAATAATTCCATTAACATTTTGCAATTAAAACTACCATCGATCAAATATGCTTTCGTTCTCGCCGGAAAAAATAGGTTTTTTTTTTTTTTTTTTTTTTTTTTTTTTTTTTTTTTTTTTGAGGGAGAGGCGGAAAAATGCATTACGCACACAGGTGGCCAGCCTGTAGTGTGGGGCTCCCCTAAAAACGGGTTTACCCATTAAAAACCTCCTCTACTCTTTAGAAATCTAACCTGGAATTGTTTGTCACATTACGTCAGGCTAGGCCTAAATTTGGCTTACGCCCGTGGGGCTCGCTCCTTATCCAGCCGCTCGATCAAGGGATCTGGGCCACTTCGCGGTCCAGATCGGTTTTCTTTTCCAGGAGGATGCCCCGGACGAACTGTGACAAACAATCCCAGTTGCCCTCATCCTCCAAAATCTTTTGGCAGACCGAGTCCACCGAAAATGCACCAAAGATTTGTGTGGCCTCCAGGCGGGGCCCTTCCCAACGGGGACAGCAGAAGAATGTGTGTTCCGCATCGTCGGGAACACCCGGGCAATAAATGCAGTCCGGTGAACCGGTCTTTCCCATCCGGTTCAGGTACGACCGAAAATAGCCGTGACCTGTCAAAAATTGGGTCAGGATGTAGTCCACCTCCCCATGCCGCCGTTCCACCCATGGTTGGACCTGCTTGATAAGTCGGGCAGTCCATCGTCCTCGGGTGTCGTGCTCCCAGCTGTGTTGCCACTGCTGGAAGGTTCGGGAGCGCTCTTCTGTTCTTGCCGTGTCCTTGCCGATCTCGCCTTGTCTCTGATAAATCGCTTTCCTCTCCCCTGCCAAGAGCTTGACAGGGATGACTCCGGCGACCACCAGGACGGCAGGCTCGGACACTGTCCGGTAGGCGGAACACACCCGGAGCGCAGCTTGACGCTGAACCCGGGCGAGTCGCAACCTGTAGCACTCCTTATCTAGAGCGCCTGCCCACACCTCTGCCCCGTAAAGAAGCACGGACTGGACCGCGGACATCAACAGACGTCTTCTGCTGGATCGGGGACCCCCGACATTGGCCATCAGCCTACTAAGGTAAGTCACTACCTTAGCGGCCTTGTCCGCCGTACGGAAGATCTGATCCCTCCAGCTTAACTTGGTGTCCACCATAACCCCGAGGTATTTGGCGGCACGAGTTGATGTGACCACCTCCCTTCCCACTCGAAACGGGACGACGGTGTCGATCCTCTTCTTCGTGAGAATCACGATCTCCGTCTTACTGAGAGCAAGTGAGAGACCGTGATCGGACATCCAGTTGTTGACCACCCGCATAACTCGGTTCAACTTCAGTTGGGCCAGCTCAACGTTGCGTGCAGCAATGAGAGCTGCGACGTCATCGGCATACCCAACCAAAGTGGTTTCCTCAGGCATCTCGGACCTCAGGAGGCTGTCATAGGCAACGTTCCAGAGATTCGGGCCGAGTATTGAACCTTGTGCGGCACCAGAAGTGACTTCCATCGTCCGCGTTCCGTCTCTCGTGTCATAAATCAGGCTTCGAGAGCGTAGATAATCCTCGATGAGCCGCAACAGATATGCAGGAATACGAAAGGTGTTGCGAAGCGCATCCAGCATATCGACCCACCTCGCCGAGTTGAAGGCATTCTTGACATCAAGCGTAACAAGAAGCACTACTCGGCGGGAGAAATGGTTGTGGCTCTCGGCTCTCTCCACAGCTCTCTGAACTTCGGTGACAGCGTCGATCGTTGACCGTCCCTTTCTGAAGCCGTACTGACGGGGGCATAAGTCCCCGGCAGCTTCCACGGCAGAAGTCAGGCTTGAACGAATCAGCCTCTCGAACAGCTTTCCAGCCGTGTCCAACATGCAGAGAGGCCTGTGGTACGACGGCAGCTCGGGATCACCTTTGCCCTTGCTGATCAGTACAAGCCTGGCTGTTTTCCAGGGAGCCGGAAACACCCCTTCTACCAAACAGGCATTGTACATTCTCAACAACAAGTCAGCGTTGATTGAAAATACTTTCTTTAAAGTCTCACTGGGAATCCCGTCCGGGCCAGGAGCCTTGTTGCTCTTTAGGGAGAGAACGGAGGTTTCCAGCTCCTCGAAAGTGAAGAGTGGAACGTCCTCTACCCGTCCGAAGTCAACCGGCGGTCGCTGTGGATGTTCAGGAAACAACGCAGCGACGATCCTTCCCATGGTGGCGCCCTCCATGATGGAAGGTGGAGAGCGGGCGCCGAGTTTCTGTGTTACAAGTTTGTAACCCAGGCCCCACGGGTCGGAGTCAACGTCGTCACGAAGTCTCCTCCAGCTATTCGCCTTGCTCCTGTTTATCGCCTGACGGAGAGATTTTCTCGCAGCTTTATAGGTCTCCGACTTACGAACTCTGTCTGCGGGAATTCTCGCTCTTGTGGCGGCTCGTCTAGTTCTTAAACATGTTCTTCTGAGTTCCGCAATCTCCTCAGTCCACCAGTAAACGGGTTGTTTGTCGCGTCGGGGTTTCCTTCGCGGCATAGACTGGTCGCAGGCCGAGACGATCAGTTCCATCGTGGATGTTACTAGTGCCTCGGCCCCAGCCTCACCAGGATTCCCCTGCGTTCCCCGAGAGATGACGTCGGTGAACTTGACCACGTCCAGTTTGTTGGTGTTCCACCGGCGTGGCCCTTCCCGAGATGCGGAAACTCTACGATTTGCCTGATCATGCAGGTCAAAAACGATGTATTGGTGGTCGCTACCCGTGTAGTCCTCCACAACCCTCCAGCCAGAGATCCTCGGAAGGAGCGACTCAGACGCAAAGGTGACGTCGGGGATCGTGCCTCTCTGCCCGGGGCGCCGAAAAGTAGGTGTGTCGCCCTGGTTGAGGACGACAAGACCGGCCCTGGCGATGAAATCCAGGATGTATTTCCCCCGGGAGCTGGTAGAGGGCATTCCCCACTCGACGGCCCTGGCGTTGAAATCGCCACCAACGACGACATGCCCGGTGGTGCCGAGAACGCACTCCTCTAGGCTATCTATCTTGTCGCGGAAGTCCTGGACGGCCTCGTTGGGTGTGAGGTAGCAACTGAAGATATTCACGTCCCTACACCGAACCCAGACGAATCCTCGGCCGCGCCCGTGACTCCGCACCAAAACATCTCCTGTATTACGTGCCCAAAATGCAGCAGTACCGAGGCTGTCCGAGATCCAAATGTTTGGGTCTCTGTCCCGATACTGTTCACTGATAAGGAGCGCGTCAGCACCAAGTTCTCGGGCGAGCTGATCTAGAAGGTTATCAGCTCCCCAGGATCTATGAAGGTTGGCCTGGAGGATGCGAATTACCGGCCGCTGCCTTTTGCCTGTTCAAGTGCGGCTCTGAAGGCACCGCACTGACCAGACCCGGGTAAGTGACCGAGGGCACTGGAGCCTGAATCCTTGCAGAGGAAGCAGGAGGAGCTCGAGGAACATTCCTTACGTTTGTGGCCCTGGCTTCCACACTGGAAGCAGTTGGCACTCCTGTCGGGCCCTTTACAGTTTCGGGAGGAGTGGCCGAAACCGAGACAGCGGAAGCATCTCGAAACTACCACCCTCCGTTTGAGCCTGCAACTGACCCAACCGACTCTGAGGTGCTGAAGGCTAAGCAGCTTATTGGCGTGCTTTTCGCTCATCTCAGCAACAGCCATCCGGAGTTGACTTCGGTTAGGCTTTGTCAGCCATACCCTCACTCCATCAGCCGGTATCTCCGGGAGTGCCACCTGGATCGCACGGGTCACCTCATCTTCGGTGGAGAGGACATCAAGGTCCCGAATCTCGACCGAACACTTCGGTTCTAGGGCCTTGATGGAGCCTTTGTCCCCAAGTGCAGTCTTGAGGGAAGCGGCAAAACCGATCTTGTCACTCGACTTCCCCAGTTCGAGGAGGACATCCCCGTTCTGGGTTCGCCGAATAGACTTGATAACGGTGTCGGTCTCTTCCGGTTTGGCCTGCGATCTAATCTGACCCAGAACATCGGCAAAAGATCGCCCCCCTAAGGGCTTGATCAAGATTGCCTCCGTCCTGGGCTTCTTAGGCCTGGGTTTTTTAGGCTTTCTGACAGACTTGCCAGAGGCCTCCCCAACCGGGTTTGAGACTTGCGTCCGCTCCACCCTCGACGCACTTTTCGAAGCTGCCTCCGCTTGCTTCTGCCTCCTCCTTTCTTTCTTAGACAGGCGCGTCTTCCAGCCCCCCAAAGGTGTTGAGGCAGAGTTTGCTGCCAAGGCAGGATTAGCCGCCGGAGCAGGAACCTCTGCAGGAGTAGCCGCTGGAATCACGGCAGCGCCCGGGGCGGCCTCAGTAGCCTGGACAGGAGATGTCTGCGATGCCGAAGTGACAAAAACCGGTCTCGGCACTGAGTCCACCTCAACAAGCTCAGGGCTTCCCGGCGAAGAACCGCTCTGCCTCTTCTTTCGCTTTCTGGCTTGAGTCTGGGACTCAGCCAGGTGAGCTTGAGGCGAAGCAGAGATGACTCGGTTCGTGACATCGCGCTCCTGCTTCACTGCCTTTAGCCTGATTTTCCGGCATTCCTCGATTTCTTCTAGAGCATCTTCGAGTTTCGGGATCCCCTCTTTTATCGCCTTGTTCACGTTCTTTTGAATTAAGAGGGCCTTGGCCATCTCCTTCAAAAGAGCTTTCATCTTCTTCAGACGTGAGTCTTCCTCCTCGTGGGCGTCGTCCTGCTGCTGGCGAAACATTTGCAGCTCGAATGCCGCACGAAGAGGGCTCTTCCTGGGAGGAATCCCTTGGATATTGGCTAATGGTGTTGCCGGCTTGGCCACCTCCATCGCCATACCGATCTCCTCCTTCTTCTGTCCGGATTTGGACGACGATCCGGCACCACCAAGAGCCTTGAATGGCACCGGCGGGGGGGGGGGGTGGTTTTAATACCCTTCGTCGGCGTTCCAGTGTTCAAGGTCGGAGACCTCTGCAGTCTTAAGCTGCGCTTAAAGGCGGCCTGCTCTATCTCATCATTGTTCGTGTTTTGCATTTTAAAATCCATACTTTTGTTTCACCAGCGCATCGTGCGGCAAGAGGCGGCCCTTCATCGGCCGAGAGCAGGTACACCCTCGGAGGTCTACCCCCCGTAGGAGATAAGACACTCCTACCCCGGTACTCCTAATGTGCCGGACGTGCTGGGGGTCGCACCGTGGCAATGCAGAGTCCGATCCCTGCATCCATGCCGCACTACCTGACTAAGGTCCGAAGCGGCTGGCTTCTGACGACACACTGGAGGAGACCATCGGCAGTGCGAGGCACACATCAGTCCCTGCAACACAACAGGGACACTCCCAGGACCCCCCAGCATGCGCCGGTCGAAAGAAGGTGGAAAGACACCCTTGATTCGGGGTCGAAAACAAGAAGGTGAGCAAGGTTAGCTCAGGAAAGAATAAAGACGGTGAGCTAAGACCTGAAAGATGAGAAGAAAGGCCCTAGCTCGGGAAGAACTGTGAGGAGGGTCTCACAGCTTGGCTCAGGTACCCCGGGGTCGCCAAGAAACACCCGTACAGTGGAAAGCCCACTGCCCCTGAGGAACGGAAACAGTAGGTGTAAGTATACTATATAATAATAATACGGTAGAGGACACACATCTTTGTTTTAGCAGTGACACGCATAACTTAGGTTTTTAGTATTTTTTCTTTAGTTATAGTTAATACTGTGTTATCACCTATCAGCGTACGTAATATATAATAATCACGGAAAAAATTAAGATTGATAAAAGGAGACTAGTAAATATTAATGTCTTCTTAGAAATTGAAGGGCCAAACACTATATCCAACAAAGAGGCTCCCTTCGAAATATTGTGATAAACTGTCTTGGGGGAGCAAAGTCCAAACAGTTGATGATAAATGGCTAAATGTAAGTTGTTAAATTATCCTTCAAAAAATAAAATTATGTTCACCTTACATTGAACTTCAACAAAGATCAAATATAACGATTGGCCTGATGGATAGCACAGTAACTGTGGGGACTACCTTGCATGAAATGGGATGGGTGTTCTTTTTTACATTGTTTTTGGTAGTACCAAGATACGAAGTACAGTTTTCCTACCACTGCATGGAAATAATCACATTGCCAAAACTGTAAC
The DNA here is from genome assembly GCA_030545055.2 of Neoaliturus tenellus. NCBI lineage: Eukaryota > Metazoa > Arthropoda > Insecta > Hemiptera > Cicadellidae > Neoaliturus > Neoaliturus tenellus. The sequence continues at coordinate 232,968,271 of CM061531.1, forward strand.
CCCTATACCAAACAGTTCATTTCCGACAATTTTAAGTCAGCTGTTATTACAAACCATGCCACAGCTGTTGCTCATTGTTGTCATTTAGTAATTGCTTCTTTTTTAGTTTGAGGTTATGTTTGATAATTAATGTTGTTCTAACAGAAACAAATCAAAAATAATCTAAATGACATTTGTATACAATAAAACATGTAATCGGTAGCAATTATGTTGGTAGGAAAAATCTTGTGTGTATTACGAACTGATACAAAACGATAGGGAAAACGAAACTGAAGCTAATCTATTGCATTCGTGTATGAAAAGCCACTAGTTTTCCTATATAATAAAACATCCCTACATGAGTCCATATGAGTGACATGAGTACAGTGAGTCATATAGCAAATACACAACTATCGAATGGAAATTTCTATTTATACAATCAAAATATCGATCTTTTCAACTATCGATTCCTTATAACGAATGGAAATATGAAATCCTAAAGAAATTATTGGTCATATCAAATGAAAACTATTGTTTCATTAACAATATTTTTACATCCAAGATTGTTCTTCAAAAGTATGAATTCATAAATATAACGACTTAAAGTGACTCAATGTAGCTAAATTATACTCACTGTTAACTTATCGATGACAACCAAAATTGATTTAAGTAACCTAAATCTCAAAGACAATCACTATAACAAATCACCCCTATTTTTGTTTAGCTTGTTATTCTCAAATTTACATTAAAAACTAATTATCAAATAACATAATTTATATTAATAACTTCAAAACACTACCAATCATAATGACAACAATAAATTTACAAAATAACATGTATAATACAGGGTGCGGCAAAAAACCCAACCTATTTTCTTTTATGCACAATTCGGCGACAGGACGTCTGAGGGTGGTGGGGGTGGGCTTGTTGTAAAGCAAATTTTATGCCATTTCAGTAGTCATTGAGTAGTGGTCGCCTAACCTACATGTTTACATTAAGCATGTCAAATAACACGCTTTCGTTATCGGGGCGTATTTTGTGCTTCTCGTCAGTAAACCTTAACATTTCTTTATCAACATTTAAATCAATCATTTGTTTGTCCAAAATTTTTTGCTTTGAATGGCCAATGGGCTTTGATTACTGAACAATAGCCAATTAATTGGTATGGATGGAGATTAAGATCTAACCACAAAATTTGTCAAACCGAATGGCCAGCCATGTTCAAGGCATTTCGCTAGCCTACCGGTTGGCGTCTTGGACTCTGGTTCAAGACGTCACCGGTTCGATTCCAGGGGTGTCCACAACAATGTGATGGGTTTGGAATACAATCCCTTAATAGCATTTAGTGTACATAGTTCAATTATCTTAACAAAATTCTTCTGGCGTAGACACGAGCAAATCACTAGCTTGTTTTCTGGCAGGCCGACGAGGACTGTTTTCCACACAGCAGCAAGGACTCCATCCATGTTCTCTGGCGTCCGCGCTGACGTTGGCTTCGTTTTCAACTCAAAACAAGTTGATCTTAAGTTAGTAATCCACTGTATAATTGTGCTAGGATTCGGAATTCTAAATGTTGACCTGATTGAAAGAATGCACGAAACTGCCGCTGAGTAGCAATGATTGAACCACCAATATTGAAATACGTCTTGATAAGGAACTAGCGTTGTTCAAGCGACCGCTACTTCATAACTACTAACATGGTATAAAATTCACGTTCCAACAAGCCTACCCCCACCTTTATCAGATGTTCTGTTGCTGAGCGGAGTGCGAAAGAAAATAGGTCGGGTTTTTTGCCGCACCCTGTAAAATACCCCGTCGCAGCAGACCTGCGTACTCAGCGAATTTCCAAAAGAATGTGAGATTTTGTATTTTCCCCACGATAGGAATGAGTATGTAGGTTTGCTGCCAGGGGATGTTGTTAGAAAATGTTTGTTGTTAGGAAATGTAATGGTTAGTTAAGGTAAATATTAAATTTTATCAATAATCGACACTATTTATTTTCCCCATAAACCCCATGGGGATGGGTATGTAGGTTTGCCACCAAATGGGTGTGCACCATATTCTTATTAATTAAATAAATAATAGCTTTGGAAATTACCTGTCCTTTTTGACACATTATCAGGTAGTGTTATGTAAAATAATACATGTAGTTAATCATTTTAATATTATAGTATATTATTTAAGTAAAGTTAGTTAAACGTTTGAGAGATATATGTGAAGTAGGTAATCACGGCAAAATAAAAAAAAATTAGATTTATGAAATAAAAATTTTATGAAACAAAACTTATAAAATTTAAGATGGTAAATTTCTAAATCAAAGGGTATCCTCGGTTTATGGTTGTAGATTTTATAGCGTTGTGACGTTATGACTGGTATTCATGTTTTATGTGGTACGTGTTAAGGGCTTAAAGCTCTCCACAAAATTGTTCTTACTTTTTAAGTATAAAGTTATAGTTTTGAAAAACTATAAATAATATTGTAGCAATTTTTCCAACTTGCCTACCACGCCTGATAAAGTTAAACTTAATGGTAATTAGTACCTAGTGAAACGGGTTTATAATTAATTTCTTATCGAATGGTATATTTCATAAAGTGGAAAATGAGGCGTAATGTAACCTTGCAAGGCGTTAGCCGATCACGCAATTGTGGTCAAAGATTGGAATAACATTTCGAACCGAGTTATACGCGATATTTATCATTGCATTGAAATTACTTGTTAAGAGCAATTTTTGTGTGTTTAAGCTGTTGGTCTCTTAGTTAATTTATGCGAGACGATTACATAAATACCATTGCAATGTATAGGTTAAAGTAAAACAACCGTAGCATCCAATTCCTGATAAATATACGCTAGAATCGATAGCTACTGGTCAAGAATCACAATTCAATATTAGAAAAGTAAGGAGATAAATATCAATCTTTGGAAAGGAAATTTTCAGCTTTTTTGCCTATTTAACTTATTTACCCTTACTTAATCTTGTGAAGAAATAAAACTTATAGAAGATTTAATTTTGTACTATGAATATTAAAATCACTTGAACCGTCCCTGGAAATTTTTACATACTATAAATTTAAAATGTACTTTTAAAAATAAAATATTCTAGTCATCTATAAAACAATAATAAAAATTATCTTATTTAACTATCGCGGCGAAGACTGCGATTAAATTTACTGTATATATAGAACTAGCTGTTGCCCGTCACGGCTTCGCCCGTGTTGAATTTGTTTTTTAATCACTTTTAAGACCTACGAAATCTTCTTCCTTAAGATATACATTAAGATTAATACATTGAAATAGTATGAGCGGGCCACCTATGAGCAAAGAGGAACGATCATGTCAAATATTAACCCTTTTAGGCCATAGAGTAATTCTTAATCCAGTGGGGCGGAGCCCTAAAGGGTTTCAAAAACTATAATTCCAAAACTGTTTCTTGGTGACTTCCTATGAGCAAAGAGGAACATTCATGGTTATGGAACCAGGCAGTCCGATGATCTTCTCATTGCTCGGACAAGGTTGCAAAAATTCGCCAACAGTCACCTATCAGGAAGTACTACAGGAGGAAGTACCTACAGATTAAAATGTTTAATAAATTTTCAGTAAATTTCCGCAAATTAGTTGTTAATGCATTTAGAAGACAACTTAATATTTTTTTAACTGACAATGTTTTTTATTCGTTAGAAAATTTTTTTTTAAGTTTAAATTTGACTAGGCCTAAATATATGTATATTGTACAGATAAGATTTCTGTTGTACATATATGCTAACCCAATCTTTTTGTAAATAGTAGAATAAGAATTGACGATGTCTATTGTACATTGTAAAAATGTTTGAATGACAAATAAATATTTGTTGTTCCCTAGATTCATATTTCAAATTGGCCTTAAGAATAACATTAGACCGACATTGAAATCGTGTGTGGCAGAGCCCTGAAAGAATTTTGCAAAACAGTTTCGTAGTGAGCACGTACATATGAGCAAAGAGGAACGTCCACTTAATTTTTTTTTTCAGATTCGTTGTTTTCCTAGATTCGAACTAAAAATTAGCTATGAATAACATTAGATTTTGACATCCTTGACATGATTGACACCCTTGATCCCAAAACTGTTGAATTTTTTTATGTGTTAAGGTCACTTGACCTTTACTGTACAAATTTCAAACCTACTAGGTATGATGCTTGTTTGGACAATGTTGCGACAGATCTAAAAAGTTACGACTACCAGGTAGATGTTGTCTCGTGGGCGGTAAGTGATCATGACCCTGTTTCTTTTGTTGTTTCTAGGGAAAGTAATGATTTTAACTCCCCTGAAGTGAAACAAACAATTGTTGCCCCCCTTTCTCAACATAGACTCAATGATTTTTCAAATCGCATTACTAATGTAGACTGGCCTAACATATTGACATCCTTACACGCTGAAGACAATTTTAATATCTTCTTTAATGTTTTTATGAATGTCTTTAATCAATGTTTTCCTGCTAAGGTAGTAGTGAAATCTAAAGCCAATAAAAGGCCAAAACATAATTGGTGGAACCCTGGACTTTTAGAAATGAAGAAATGGGTCTTATTAGCTTATGACATGTATAAACTTAAAAGAACACCTGAAACTAAAGCAACTTACAACATTCTCAAAAAGGATTACAAGTCTGAGCTAAAATTGGCAAAGTTAAGGTATAATGAACAGAGAATTGAGAGCGCATCAAATCCGTGCTCTGCTGCCTGGAAAGTCATCCGAGCTGAGACCGGGACTGCTTCCAGTAGGTCAGCCTCTGTGTCTCCGGATGTTCTTAATGACTTCTTTATAGACTCTGTTCAAGCTGTGAGGGATGACTTGGGAGATCCAGAGTCATCAGCTGTTCAGTTGATGAATATCCCCCAAACTCAAAACCAGTTCCAATGGAGACTGGTCAATTGCAATGAGGTTTATTGTGTAACCCAAAATTTGAAAAACTCTCATAGTAAGGATGTATATAATTTATCAAGTGTCTTTGTGAAGTCTGTTATTAGTACTATAGTATGGCCTCTTACTTTTTGTTTAAATCAATGTTTTCTGCAAGGTATTTTTCCATCTTGCCAGAAGAAGTCGAAGGTTGTGCCTGTTCACAAGAAGGGCGCATGGGACGAACCTGGGAGCTTTAGGCCGATTTCCCTAGTACCCATCCTATCGAAAATATTTGAGTCCCTCATGAAACACCAGTTATATTCCTACCTTGAAGATGGTGGCTTGCTCTCGGCCTCCCAGTATGGTTTCCGGACTGGCTTATCGACTGTGGATGCCGTGGATGCACTCATTAAACACGTCTTGAGCTCCTTTGAGTCGAAGAGCTTTGCTGGGGCCACTTTGTGTGACCTCAGTAAGGCCTTTGACACCGTGGACCATGACGTGTTGCTTTCCAAGTTAGATCACTATGGCATCAGGGGAATCCATTTGCAGCTTCTCCGATCATACTTGGGCGGGCGGGAGCAGCTGGTCTCTGTCAACGGTTTGAGTTCCCAGTCTCGTCCTGTAGTTCATGGTGTTCCGCAGGGGTCGGTCCTTGGGCCCCTGTTATTTGTAATTATGATAAATGACCTGCCTTCTTATGTAGAAAGTGGTGTTATATGCTATGCAGATGACACAACACTTGTTCATGGGTCTGACTCCATTCCAAATCTTATGAATGCCATGCAGCGATCCTTAACCCAGGCAGCGGTTTGGTTCCAGGCTAATTTTTTATCCCTGAATGATGCAAAAACTCAGTCTATAATTTTTAGTCTAAGAAACTCAGAACATGATTCAACTACTGCCAAGTTGTTAGGGCTTGCCATTGATTCTAAATTGACCTGGAGCTCTCAAATAACGCTTGTTTGTAGCAAACTTTCAAGGGTATTGTACGTAACCTGAAAACCTGTGTAAATAAATCTTGCTTGTTAAAAGCTTACTTAGCTTTCTTTCAGGGGACGCTTTTGTATGGTCTCAGACTCTGGGGAGGTGCAGCTGAAATTTACAGAGTATTCCTGATCCAGAAAAAGGCAATTAGGCTCCTGGCTGATGCTGAGTATGATGCTCCTTGCAGGCCTCTTTTTGTTAAAGAAGGAGTCATGACTGTTTGTAGCCTATTTGTTTTTATATCATTAGTTAATATAAAGCAAGATTTGGTATCTTTCAACCGTAGGGGTGACTGTCATGCACACAACACTAGGAATAGAGATATGCTTGATATCCCTTTTGTTAGACTGAGGAAAAGTCAAAGAAATTCTAGCCAGCTTAGCATGAAGCTATTAAATCATATTGTTTGTACAGCCTGGACCCAACCGAATTCAAAATTCCAAACCAGTCTTCGGGCTCTGTTATTGGCTTTTCCTTTATACTCAGTCAACGACTTCTTCAATATTCCTAGGGAGACTGTAAGTACTTTTTTTGACATTGTTTGATGAGTTTTGTGTTCTGTTTGTGCATGGTTTTTTGCCTTGTGCATGGTTTGCCATTTTGATTTGTTTTACATAAGTTAGTCTTAAGTTTGTGACGATGCTAATTGCATGTAAATGCCTAAAGGAAAATAAAGATTTTGATTTTGATTTGATTTTGATTTGAGATAGAAATTTTCAAGTCCTATGTGGCGGAGCCCTGATGGAATTTTGCAAAACCGTTTCTTAGTGAGCATCTATGAGCAAAGAAGAACGCCCATGCCAAATTTAACATCGTAGGTCTTATAGTTTTTCGTTGTTGCCTTGATTTGTGTAAAATATTGGCCATAAGAATAATATTAAATGGAAATTTTGAAGTCCTGTGGAGTAGAGACCTGAAAGAATTTTGCAAAGCCGTTTCTTAGTGAGCATTTTTTAACGCAGAGGAACGTCCATAGCAAATTTCAACCCCCTATACCCTATGGTTATAAAGATTCGATGATAATGAGTGAGTAGTATTTGACAAAGTAAATTAAACCTTACCTAACCTAAACTCTTAACTAATAAAATTTTTACACCAGTTAAATTGTTTACAAAGAAAAATATTGGCATATGGTTATTTCATCCTTTAAATGTATTATTTCACTAACAGCTGGTAGCTTTGAATCTTCAACAGCTAATTACATCAAATCTTTGAAGTCGTGTGGGGCGGAGCCCTGAAGGAATTTTGCAAAACCATTTCTTAGTGAGCACCTATAGGCAAAGAGGAACTTCCATTCCAAATTTCAACCCTGTAGGTCCTATAGTTTTCGAGATTCGTTGTTTCCTAGATTCGTATTTGAAGTGCTGCATAAGAATAACATTGTAACAAAATTTTGAAGTCGTGTGGGGCGGAGCCCTGCAGGAATTTCGTAAAACCGTTTCTTAGTGAGCATGAATGGGTAGAAAGGAACGTCTATACCAAATTTCAATTCTTCAGGTTGGCTAGTTTTGGAGATTCGTTGTTGCTTTGATTTGTATTCAAAATCCCCCATAAGAATAACATTGTAACGAAATTTTCAAGTGGTGCTGGGCGGAGCCCTGACGGAATTTTGCAAAACCGTTTCTTAGTGAGCGTTTTTTAGCAAAGATGAACGTACATGCAAAGTTTTAACCCTCTAGGCCTTATAGTTTTGGAGATACTCTGATACGTGAGTGAGTGGTATTTGACAAATACATAGTAGATTGAATTTGGACAGTATTCCTGTATGTGTCAAACCAGTTTATAAACTTATCCAGAACAATTGTTTAGTTTTGCAATAGTGCGGCATCCTCTGATTGGGTAATTTTAAATAACGTGGAGTGGAAAGTTAAAAATCATCTTGTATTATGATTGGAGCGACCGGAAGTTCAGTTCTGCTGTCAGTAACTCGTCAGGTGAACTCCCTTGCCCGCGGTTACATAATTCTCTGTGCCAAGTTAGTAGGTGGTGTTTATCGGTCAGTATTTAACTCGCAAAACGCTATACGGACCAGTGTTCATCTCTAACGTGATAATCTCTACTGTTATTGTTAAAATTCCTCCAAAAAATCACTTATATAAATTTGAATAAATCTGTTTTCGCTTTTCATGTATTTTTACATACATACAAAATGCATCAAGAGTTTCTCCTAAAAGGCCAATTTATTAACAGTTTCACTGTTATTTGTAAACTTAAAGTGATAATTTATTTTCAGTATTATTTTACTATAATACATTCAAGAAGAATGCCAAGTTTAAATGATTTCAATTTTTATTTCATGCTTATCACGTACTCAGAATTGATAACACCTCAAGAGGACATTAAATTTAATAATACAGAATAGCTAATTTTATTTCTCTGAGGCTTAAATCTAAAATGTACCACAACTTTAGCATTATTTCCACACGTCATCATCGTTCACCAGTTTCGACCAACCATCGACACCTACAGAAGGTGCCTTCTCCCCCCAGTAGTGAGGCCCTTGTGTCTTTAAGCTACCTTCTCTCTCGTCAATACGACTTGTATCTCTATTCTACGGCGTTCCATAAAAACCCATCCCATTAAATGGAAAATGGAAAGTTGTATATTATATTTTTGACTTTTGCAATGCAATGTATCGTCTACTGCAATAAAAAGATTATTATTACATTTTGGAAATTGCTACTCTCATCGGTTCATTATCTTTGCAATACTTCATAAGTTTCACCATGAATTTTTGTTCTTTATATTAGAGTAATATTAACACTGAATTTGTCACCATATTTTCGCTGTAGCACTCAATCGCCCTACATGTTTGTCGATGTAATGAAGGCGTTCGACACAGTGGACCACGAAAAATTATTAACTAGCAGAAAAATTAACTAGTAGAAAAATTATTAATTATCAAGCAGTGGTATAGAGGATTCCCCTGGAATCGTCAGGTCTAAGCCAAATTACAAAAGTAAATAATGTTTTAAGTGATATAGGAGAAGTAAAATCAGGAATAACACTAGTGTCCCTTTTGTGAGGACCCTTTTTCTTGGTACATAAACGATTTATGCAATGGTAAACTATAGGGGTGGTTTTGTGGCGTTTGCTGACGACAAAGCACTGTTGTATGCAGCAGAGTCACTTTTTGAACTTGAGGAACAATTAATTCGACATGGGGTAAATGCTCTCAAATAGTGGTTTACAAAAAAAAAAAAAAAAAAAAAAAAAAAAATGATCATGAGCCCCAAAACCAAATGCATAATATTTATTCTCACTAAACAATCGCCTTTTGTAAAATCTTTAAAATGTCATGAAACTAAATGGTACATACGTTCAAGTAATTGTAACTTTCAGGCTCTTGAGCAAGTTGATAGTGTAAAATATTTGGGATTGTGGGTGGATAGATGTTTTTTGTTGGAAAGAACATCTTAGTTACGTAATGACGAATCTTGTGAAATAAGTCCGCATTTCGTACATGCTTCGACCCGTATACTACACACAACTTTTGCTATGCTTTTGTAAATAAAAAAATATAATTTGTGGAGGAGAGTATTTAGCAAAAATTAAGCCTAACATTACATCGCAAAAGATTCATAAAAATAATATTGAACAAAGTTAAAACTTAACTTTCTTCCCCTCTTTTTCAAAATTTCGACATTTTGCAAATTGGAAATCTTTATGTTTTTAAAGTTTTAAAAATATTTTTTAACAGACGTGATACAAATTGAGGACATTAAAAATTTTTATGTTGAGGGATAAGTAGAATGTATGGGTTACTAAGCCTAAAGCTGTAAATTATTAATATTAAAAAAAATTCTTTTTATATTTAACACCCACCTTTTACGACTTACTTTCAGATTATATTAAAGAAGTTCAAATAAGAATAAAGTTATTAAACTGACCCGTGATTACCTCATAAAGGAGATTGATATTAATAGATTTCTTACGGCCTTAGTATAGTTATGTTACGCCGTGTCTATGTATTACTCTTTATTATAATATTATTGTTTAGATATATAACCTGTTTTCCACAAAGACTGTGTACTAATAATTATAGGCTATTTATATTTTCTTCGATGTAATGTTTTATCCTTTTACTCTTTTACTGTTTTTAGAGATAATATGTAACTTATTTTTCATTTAACTGTTGAATGAAGTGATTGTACAAGTTTATTTATTTTGTTGTAAAATTGAGTTCATTTGGTGGTACTGGTGACCGACCAGCTATCATTTTCTCTCATTGTGAGACAATTACAAGGGTAAGTTATTTTAGTACTCCCACACAGGTTTCATAACCTCTGGGCTTTATTGCTAAAACATATGATGGTTTTTTTTTCTGTAAAATAGTTTAGATATTATTAATATTGTAAATGTGTTGTGTAAACAACAAATCTTTTTTTTAAATACAAAAAAGTTAATTTAAATTAATTAAACACGCATCTTGTGTTACCTTCAACAATTTAAGAATTTTGTTCTTTTATAAAATGAAGGCAAGCAAAGTAACGAACAGTATTATATATGGCAAAACTATAGTATTACCAACTAAATAAAAATTAAATGTTTTTGCAATATAAAAAATTTACAACAACAAATGTAAAGTAATGTATACATTTTAAAGAAGAAGAAACAAAAGCAATAAGAATTTTAAAGTACTTTCACCTGAAGAGTTCTTGTGAGCTTGACAACAAGAACTTTTTTCATTAAATGTCACGTGTTATTAGTTTTCCATTACCGAAAACTTTGTTTCTAGAAACTTGTTTTTCAGAGTTAATAAAATTGTGTTCTTAAATAAAAGCGGACGGTTATAGAGTTTTAGAAATTAATATGTACGGATGATTGAATAGTGATTGAACTAAAACTGATTCAGACTAATAAATTCAATCTAATAGCAGACATTTTACAAATGGTTTAAAACACATTCTCTTGTTTTTCAATATATTTAAAAGAATACAAAAATTTAAATGAAGAATATTGTAGTTTCGTAAACTTTTAATTTCTGAGTTTGATCATAATTTTTTCTAATAATTTCATTATTTAGTTGACTATTTTAATAATAACTTATCACGGTTGCAGTTATTTTCGAATTATGAACCTCAAGAATATAGTTTTAATAAAAAATTGTATGTAATATACACGTGAATTACCCACATTCAAATACGCCATGTGATATTTAAATTAATAAAGAAACGCTGTTCAAACTTTTCAACACACGCTACCCCGGAAGTCGATACGCCAACTTCCGGTCATCCGGTCAAAAATGCATCGTCAGACATGATGGTGACGTCACGCCTCTCTCAATTTCCGCATCCGGGAAGAGTGATTAGAAAATTTTACAGCCATAATATTTTTCAAATATACACATGCAATAAATAAACAAAAATTACTTTAATTTTAATCTTCATTAATAATCTTTATTGAAAATTTGCGAATCCATTTTAAATTTATACTTCAAATTAAAATGGTTTAATGTTTGAGAATAAAAGTATAACTGTACCAATTAAAAACTCAAAATTCTTATGTAGTTCCTCTTTAAAGGATTTAATGTGTATGAATTGAGAGTTACACTATTTCAGTGAGTAAATCTTCTATATATAAAAATGAATCCCTATTTCCCTTGGTCACGGCCTCATGCGTGACGGGATGGACTGATTTCGCTAATTCTTTTTATGTTGTGTTTGTTATTGTCAGGAAAAGGTTCTTCTAAGGGGAAATTAAAAAAAAAATCTACAGGGCTCCGCCTGTATTAATTTAAAGTATTGAGGGAAGATTGGTTTAAGAAAAATCTGGAATGTTATAGAGTTACGGTGGATTGCATTGTTTATAAGTTTTAGCCACCAGCCCATTGCATATGTTATGTATTTTATTGATGTACTTCTTTTCAGTTACAAATATATTAGTAGCTCACCTGTTAAGTTGTCAGTTCCTATTTGTATAAGTTATCATTTATTTCCATAACTCTTGTACTGATATATACCACTTCATGTTGTTTTCTTACTTTTAGTTAAAAATCACTATCAAAACCCCGAAAAAATTCAAAAAACTTTTTGGATCATAAATACACCAAAAGACAATCTTCATTCAATGATTAATGTTAAAATAAATCTAATTACCTGTTAATTGCCGTCGAAGTTTGTTCAGCTGACTGAATATAATTATCAAACAAAAACTTTCCTTCTATATTTTCAATGAATTAAAGCGCCGATTTTCCTTTACACGATACCTAAGAAATATCTTTTCACTTTCACTTTGATTCCTAGGTTAAAGAAAACCCGTATGAAAGGTTTGTAAGATTCACCAACAAAAAATATTTCATGTAAAAAATTATTAATGTAAAAAACTATGAAAACAAATGGAGAAACCCACGAACTCTTTCTAATATTATGTATGACACAATTTACTTTATGTATTCAATATTTTATCCGATTGTTTATTTAAATAAAATAATCAAATTTCGACTGATATTTTTATAGCCATAAAATACTTCGCCACTAATGTTAATAGTTTGATGTTTAAAGCGCTGTCATTAATTGAAGCGTGGTTTCATGGCAAAAGTAACTTTATTACACATCCGCAAAAACAAAACATAGAATCAAATTGCGAGGATCAACTCATTGTATGGAACTTTTAAATTGAAACATTCATAACCTTTTGCCTGATCCCTGATCGCTGTCTATGCAAATTTTATCGTTTGGTATAATTTTTTATCGTTGAGTCATTTGCAGTGTAAGTATGTATTTAAATACCCCCCGTCGCAGCAGACCTGCGTACTCAGCGAATTTCCAAATTAGTAATAATTATTTTGACCGGATGAACCCGTAAACAAAATTTCATTACGTACTCATAAATAGGGAAATAAATGTATATTCTCCTTATAATAAATATAGGGAAAGAGTATGTAGGAATGCTGCCATGGGGAACACTAAAAGTAGAGTTTAAGCATAAAAAATTTTTATTTGGACCTCATGAAGCCGTATACTGTTTCATCAATATCTGTCCATAAACAAAAGAGTTTGCCTATTCTCCATATAATTAACATGGGAAAAGAGTATGCAGGTTTGCTGCCATGATAAGTACAAAAACCAAGATTTTTAAACATAAATGGTTTAATCTCAACCAAATGAAGCTAAATACCAAGTTTCATCCAAAAATATAGGTTAATAAGTGAAATATTAACACATCCTTATTCTCCAAAAGATTAATATTTTAGCCCCAAAATACAATGTACTGTCTTTAGACTTTTTAATATCTTGGTAACCAATAGCGATAAAGCAAAGCTTCAAAACACTAAATTGTGTGTTTTTTAGCTAAATCCAGTTGTGAAAATAAAAATTTAAAATTTTTTAAAATTACACATGAAAAATACAAAAATCCCATTTTGGGGGTACAAAATCCCCAACACTACAACTTCCGGTAGGTTTTTTACAATCTCATCCAAATATTTTCATCTAAATATGATTAGGATTAGACATCTGTACAAAATTTGATTTCGGTCGGACCGTTTTTATGAGGGTTATCGTGTCTATTGACATATATATACATATGTGTATATATATATATATATATATATATTATTTAATGACTATTACTTTTGGTCTGGACACCTCAAAACGAACAAGTAACATGGTCCCGGGCTTAGGTCTATGGGGAATTCGCCGAAAACGATAATAACTGATTTTGCTTATATGGATAATCTCGGTAAAATAACCATTAAAAAACTAGTACAATTACATAACCTGCAAAATTATTTTGTACCTACTAAATGCAACATTAAAGTTCAAGACTCTAAGGTATAGGCTGTGACAATACTGATTCATTGTTAATGTTTAGTAAATTATTGTGGACATTTTCTATGATTAGTAAAAAGAAAACTTACGACGTTTCAGGATCTGGAATCTGATCCCGACTTCAGGTGAAAGAAATGCTTTTAACACAGCAAAGTTGGTAAAATCACAGCAGGCAAACTTGATTGCCAAACCTGAAAAACATAACAGTCAGTCACAAACAATTAAAGTAATAGAGAAATAACCGAATAAATGCAAAAATTTTACACAGAAAAATGTTAAAGCATTAAAATCAAACTTAATATGCCAAACCGTGAACATATAATAATATGTAGGCCTATACAGGGTGAGTTTCTTAAAGTGATCCAATAGCTAACTTTTTTATTTTAAATGTGACAGTATACTTCTTACGGGGGACCCCCTTCACTTTTTTATTCTGGTTTCAGATATGTATTTCACTTTTCAAAAATTCCCGCCATTTTTCCAATATGGCGGCCAACTTTAAAATTTCTTATGGAACACCATTTTAAAAATGTCATGTTATTTTAAGACTTTTTTATTCTTTGTCATTTTTCTCTAAACCTAACAGTTAGGGAGTTAGAGGCAATTAAAGTTCATTTTTAGTCCCATAAGAATAACATGGGGCAAACTTTATCTGCCCATATCTCCAAAACCATTGATAAAAATAAAAAATACTCAAGAATAAAAATGTCTTAAATTGATGTTTTACAAATATTTTTTTCATAATAACAATAACTTTTTTGAAAATTTTATATTTTGTCCGCCATCTTGGAAAGAAATTTATTTATGCGTAAATGATCATTTTTATTAGTGAAATGTTCTTAAAACATCAATTAAAGACGTTTTTATAACTGAGTATTTTTTATTTTTATCAATGGTTTTGGAGATATGGGTAGATAAAGTTTGCCCCATGTTATTCTTATGAACTTTAATTGCCTCTAGCTCCCTAACCGTTAGGTTTAGAGAAAAATGGCAAAGAATAAAAAAGTCTTAAAATGACATGGAAATTTCAAAAACACCATAACATCTAGGGTGTTCCATAAGAAATTTTAAAGTTGGCCACCATATTGAAAAAATGGCGGGAATTTTTGAAAAGTGAAATACATATTTGAAACTAGAATAAAAAAGTAAAAGGGGTCCCCAATAAGAAGTATACTGTCACATTTAAAATAAAAAAGTTAGCTATTGGATCACTTTAAGAAACTCACCCTCTATAGCTAAATACTCGCCTACGGCTCGATGGGGGCTCCGCCCCCATGCCCCCTCAGGGGTTGCCCAGAAATTCGTTAATTGTTGTTTAAGTCGCATATGATGAACAGAATACATATAAATATAAGAGTTTTTAAATGAGCAAAATAGCAAAATAAATGAGTTTGTCATTTATTTATAACATAAATTAACTCTCACGACTGCAGAAATAACCTAAATTTGAACTTATGCAACTAACTCAATCTAAGGAATAAAAATATATTCGCCTACGGCTCGTTTTCAGAGACTCTTTCCCCAAACCCCCACCATAATTCCCCCGAATTCTATAAACGTTAATGGAGTTGTGAATAAATGTATTATGTAGGTATTGTATAAGGATTTACTTAAAATTATAAAATACGTATAAATAAATATATGAAAAAATTAAATGGATTAACTGCATAAAAATGTGCAGTAGATCATCGAAAACAATGAAAGATTCCATTAAAACAAAATAATTGGAAATCTTAACAAAGTTGATAAAACTTGCCAAAAACCCCTTTTATTTACACAAATACTATTCAGTTACTATCCTTCAATTAGTTGTGTTGAAATTCCAGGGAATAACATAACGATCCAGTAATATTGAACATACAATGATAAATACATAATGTAATATTTGCATTCATTACAATTCCTTCATTTCAGTTTTTAATGGTGTTAAACTTTTAAATTTACCTAATTTCCTAAAAAATTACTGTCAAGGCAAATAAAAAAACTTTAAGCTTCTAAATACAATAATACAGTAGTTACTAACAAAAGTATGTTAAATAATGGTTAAAATATTAAAATTACCATTCACATCAAAGGACGTATGTTTTAGCCGTAGGACCAGGTCAGTAAATAACAATCAAAGTAAAACAATCAGTTGCTTGATATAGCAATTGGTTCCGACTCACAGTCAAAAGAAGAATACGTGATATTGAAATTCATCATGATAATTTTTAAGTTTGATAATTCAATTGATATTGGTACTGTGCAAGATATGTCTATGTGCAAAGTGAAGGTTCTGAGTAAAATATTATAGTTGTTGTAAAATTACGTCTACATGGGGTAAAATTCCCCGCAAAAAAAAATAAACATTTATGTTTAATTGTGTGGACCGGGGAGCAAAAATTCATAGAACAAAACTTGTGGTAACTTGAAAGATGTTCGCGAGGATTGCCTCAAATGTTATAAATAAATGCTAGAGTAGAAAAAAATAATGTCATATTTATTTTGGGTAAAAATGTTTGGTCGCTAAATTTTGAAATCAGATAGTTTTCTGGGGCAGGAAATAAAAAAGCTTTTTTATTTTAAATGAAAATACTGTACTGCCACCTTTTTAAATTAAACATTAACTTAGTACGCACCAAAAGTCAATCAATTGTGTAATCTGCTATTTTAGTTAAAATTTTTGTTGAATTGTAAAATTTAAATTAGCATGCTATCAGGTAAAGTCAATGATGTACTTCCTAATGAGTTCGTTAGAAATTAAGTGCCATCCCAAATAAAGAACCAATTTTTGGGAGGACTATCGTGCAAATATGATACTGACTTACCGGGTGTCCCATACCAACCTTGCACCTCTTTTATAATTGTACAAAAAAAAAAATTGTGCCGTTGTATGTAAACATATTTTGCTCTGTTGATTGGACACTGATTTCGATACAGAGGGAACCAGACGTAATTTTGAAGCAACTTTAAAATTTAATATTTTAAAGCCTAATCATACTGATTTAGAATAATAAATAGCATGACATTATTTTTTTAACTGAAGAAAATTTAACATATATTATGTATGAACATTTTACATATAACAGAACTTACCAAACATGTAAATGTCTAAGAACCTCATTTAAAATAATATACCATCATAAAACATCAATTATCACGTGATTAGTTTTACTAAACATTTAAGTTGTTGTAAAATTTCGTCTACATGGGGTAAAATTCCCCACAAAAATAAATAAACATTTAATTATGTTTAATTGTGTGGACTGGGGGGCAAAAATTCATAGAACAAAACTTGTAGTAACTTGAAAGATGTTCGCGAGGATTCCCTCAAATGTTATAAATAAATGCTAGAGTAGAAAAAAATAAAGTCTAAATGGGGGCTCCGCCCCCATGCCCCCTCAGGGGTTGCCCAGAAATTCGTTAATTGTTGTTTAAGTCGCATATGATGAACAGAATACATATAAATATAAGAGTTTTTAAATGAGCAAAATAGCAAAATAAATGAGTTTGTCATTTATTTATAACATAAATTAACTCTCACGACTGCAGAAATAACCTAAATTTGAACTTATGCAACTAACTCAATCTAAGGAATAAAAATATATTCGCCTACGGCTCGTTTTCAGAGACTCTTTCCCCAAACCGCCACCATAATTCCCCCGAATTCTATAAACGTTAATGGAGTTGTGAATAAATGTATTATGTAGGTATTGTATAAGGATTTACTTAAAATTATAAAATACGTATAAATAAATATATGAAAAAATTAAATGGATTAACTGCATAAAAATGTGCAGTAGATCATCGAAAACAATGAAAGATTCCATTAAAACAAAATAATTGGATATCTTAACAAAGTTGATAAAACTTGCCAAAAACCCCTTTTATTTACACAAATACTATTCAGTTACTATCCTACAATTAGTTGTGTTGAAATTCCAGGGAATAACATAACGATCCAGTAATATTGAACATACAATGATAAATACATAATGTAATATTTGCATTCATTACAATTCCTTCATTTCAGTTTTTAATGGTGTTAAACTTTTAAATTTACCTAATTTCCTAAAAAATTACTGTCAAGGCAAATAAAAAAACTTTAAGCTTCTAAATACAATAATACAGTAGTTACTAACAAAAGTATGTTAAATAATGGTTAAAATATTAAAATTACCATTCACATCAAAGGACGTATGTTTTAGCCGTAGGACCAGGTCAGTAAATTAAATAACAATCAAAGTAAAACAATCTGTTGCTTGATATAGCAATTGGTTCCGACTCACAGTCAAAAGAAGAATACGTGATATTGAAATTCATCATGATAATTTTTAAGTTTGATAATTCAATTGATATTGGTACTGTGCAAGATATGTCTATGTGCAAAGTGAAGGTTCTGAGTAAAATATTATAGTTGTTGTAAAATTACGTCTACATGGGGTAAAATTCCCCGCAAAAAAAATAAACATTTATGTTTAATTGTGTGGACTGGGGAGCAAAAATTCATAGAACAAAACTTGTGGTAACTTGAAAGATGTTCGCGAGGATTGCCTCAAATGTTATAAATAAATGCTAGAGTAGAAAAAAATAATGTCATATTTATTTTGGGTATAAATGTTTGGTCGCTAAATTTTGAAATCAGATAGTTTTCTGGGGCAGGAAATAAAAAAGCTTTTTTATTTTAAATGAAAATACTGTACTGCCACCTTTTTAAATTAAACATTAACTTAGTACGCACCAAAAGTCAATCAATTGTGTAATCTGCTATTTTAGTTAAAATTTTTGTTGAATTGTAAAATTTAAATTAGCATGCTATCAGGTAAAGTCAATGATGTACTTCCTAATGAGTTCGTTAGAAATTAAGTGCCATCCCAAATAAAGAACCAATTTTTGGGAGGACTATCGTGCAAATATGATACTGACTTACCGGGTGTCCCATACCAACCTTGCACCTCTTTTATAATTGTACAAAAAAAAAATTGTGCCGTTGTATGTAAACATATTTTGCTCTGTTGATTGGACACTGATTTCGATACAGAGGGAACCAGACGTAATTTTGAAGCAACTTTAAAATTTAATATTTTAAAGCCTAATCATACTGATTTAGAATAATAAATAGCATGACATTATTTTTTTAACTGAAGAAAATTTAACATATATTATGTATGAACATTTTACATATAACAGAACTTACCAAACATGTAAATGTCTAAGAACCTCATTTAAAATAATATACCATCATAAAACATCAATTATCACGTGATTAGTTTTACTAAACATTTAAGTTGTTGTAAAATTTCGTCTACATGGGGTAAAATTCCCCACAAAAATAAATAAACATTTAATTATGTTTAATTGTGTGGACTGGGGGGCAAAAATTCATAGAACAAAACTTGTAGTAACTTGAAAGATGTTCGCGAGGATTCCCTCAAATGTTATAAATAAATGCTAGAGTAGAAAAAAATAAAGTCTAAATGGGGGCTCCGCCCCCATGCCCCCTCAGGGGTTGCCCAGAAATTCGTTAATTGTTGTTTAAGTCGCATATGATGAACAGAATACATATAAATATAAGAGTTTTTAAATGAGCAAAATAGCAAAATAAATGAGTTTGTCATTTATTTATAACATAAATTAACTCTCACGACTGCAGAAATAACCTAAATTTGAACTTATGCAACTAACTCAATCTAAGGAATAAAAATATATTCGCCTACGGCTCGTTTTCAGAGACTCTTTCCCCAAACCCCCACCATAATTCCCCCGAATTCTATAAACGTTAATGGAGTTGTGAATAAATGTATTATGTAGGTATTGTATAAGGATTTACTTAAAATTATAAAATACGTATAAATAAATATATGAAAAAATTAAATGGATTAACTGCATAAAAATGTGCAGTAGATCATCGAAAACAATGAAAGATTCCATTAAAACCAAATAATTGGATATCTTAACAAAGTTGATAAAACTTGCCAAAAACCCCTTTTATTTACACAAATACTATTCAGTTACTATCCTTCAATTAGTTGTGTTGAAATTCCAGGGAATAACATAACGATCCAGTAATATTGAACATACAATGATAAATACATAATGTAATATTTGCATTCATTACAATTCCTTCATTTCAGTTTTTAATGGTGTTAAACTTTTAAATTTACCTAATTTCCTAAAAAATTACTGTCAAGGCAAATAAAAAAACTTTAAGCTTCTAAATACAATAATACAGTAGTTACTAACAAAAGTATGTTAAATAATGGTTAAAATATTAAAATTACCATTCACATCAAAGGACGTATGTTTTAGCCGTAGGACCAGGTCAGTAAATAACAATCAAAGTAAAACAATCAGTTGCTTGATATAGCAATTGGTTCCGACTCACAGTCAAAAGAAGAATACGTGATATTGAAATTCATCATGATAATTTTTAAGTTTGATAATTCAATTGATATTTGTACTGTGCAAGATATGTCTATGTGCAAAGTGAAGGTTCTGAGTAAAATATTATAGTTGTTGTAAAATTACGTCTACATGGGGTAAAATTCCCCGCAAAAAAAATAAACATTTATGTTTAATTGTGTGGACTGGGGAGCAAAAATTCATAGAACAAAACTTGTGGTAACTTGAAAGATGTTCGCGAGGATTGCCTCAAATGTTATAAATAAATGCTAGAGTAGAAAAAAATAATGTCATATTTATTTTGGGTAAAAATGTTTGGTCGCTAAATTTTGAAATCAGATAGTTTTCTGGGGCAGGAAATAAAAAAGCTTTTTTATTTTAAATGAAAATACTGTACTGCCACCTTTTTAAATTAAACATTAACTTAGTACGCACCAAAAGTCAATCAATTGTGTAATCTGCTATTTTAGTTAAAATTTTTGTTGAATTGTAAAATTTAAATTAGCATGCTATCAGGTAAAGTCAATGATGTACTTCCTAATGAGTTCGTTAGAAATTAAGTGCCATCCCAAATAAAGAACCAATTTTTGGGAGGACTATCGTGCAAATATGATACTGAATTACCGGGTGTCCCATACCAACCTTGCACCTCTTTTATAATTGTACAAAAAAAAAAAAAATTGTGCCGTTGTATGTAAACATATTTTGCTCTGTTGATTGGACACTGATTTCGATACAGAGGGAACCAGACGTAATTTTGAAGCAACTTTAAAATTTAATATTTTAAAGCCTAATCATACTGATTTAGAATAATAAATAGCATGACATTATTTTCTTAACTGAAGAAAATTTAACATATATTATGTATGAACATTTTACATATAACAGAACTTACCAAACATGTAAATGTCTAAGAACCTCATTTAAAATAATATACCATCATAAAACATCAATTATCACGTGATTAGTTTTACTAAACATTTAAGTTGTTGTAAAATTTCGTCTACATGGGGTAAAATTCCCCACAAAAATAAATAAACATTTAATTATGTTTAATTGTGTGGACTGGGGGGCAAAAATTCATAGAACAAAACTTGTAGTAACTTGAAAGATGTTCGCGAGGATTCCCTCAAATGTTATAAATAAATGCTAGAGTAGAAAAAAATAAAGTCTAAATGGGGGCTCCGCCCCCATGCCCCCTCAGGGGTTGCCCAGAAATTCGTTAATTGTTGTTTAAGTCGCATATGATGAACAGCATACATATAAATATAAGAGTTTTTAAATGAGCAAAATAGCAAAATAAATGAGTTTGTCATTTATTTATAACATAAATTAACTCTCACGACTGCAGAAATAACCTAAATTTGAACTTATGCAACTAACTCAATCTAAGGAATAAAAATATATTCGCCTACGGCTCGTTTTCAGAGACTCTTTCCCCAAACCCCCACCATAATTCCCCCGAATTCTATAAACGTTAATGGAGTTGTGAATAAATGTATTATGTAGGTATTGTATAAGGATTTACTTAAAATTATAAAATACGTATAAATAAATATATGAAAAAATTAAATGGATTAACTGCATAAAAATGTGCAGTAGATCATCGAAAACAATGAAAGATTCCATTAAAACAAAATAATTGGATATCTTAACAAAGTTGATAAAACTTGCCAAAAACCCCTTTTATTTACACAAATACTATTCAGTTACTATCCTTCAATTAGTTGTGTTGAAATTCCAGGGAATAACATAACGATCCAGTAATATTGAACATACAATGATAAATACATAATGTAATATTTGCATTCATTACAATTCCTTCATTTCAGTTTTTAATGGTGTTAAACTTTTAAATTTACCTAATTTCCTAAAAAATTACTGTCAAGGCAAATAAAAAAACTTTAAGCTTCTAAATACAATAATACAGTAGTTACTAACAAAAGTATGTTAAATAATGGTTAAAATATTAAAATTACCATTCACATCAAAGGACGTATGTTTTAGCCGTAGGACCAGGTCAGTAAATAACAATCAAAGTAAAACAATCAGTTGCTTGATATAGCAATAGGTTCCGACTCACAGTCAAAAGAAGAATACGTGATATTGAAATTCATCATGATAATTTTTAAGTTTGATAATTCAATTGATATTGGTACTGTGCAAGATATGTCTATGTGCAAAGTGAAGGTTCTGAGTAAAATATTATAGTTGTTGTAAAATTACGTCTACATGGGGTAAAATTCCCCGCAAAAAAAATAAACATTTATGTTTAATTGTGTGGACTGGGGAGCAAAAATTCATAGAACAAAACTTGTGGTAACTTGAAAGATGTTCGCGAGGATTGCCTCAAATGTTATAAATAAATGCTAGAGTAGAAAAAAATAATGTCATATTTATTTTGGGTAAAAATGTTTGGTCGCTAAATTTTGAAATCAGATAGTTTTCTGGGGCAGGAAATAAAAAAGCTTTTTTATTTTAAATGAAAATACTGTACTGCCACCTTTTTAAATTAAACATTAACTTAGTACGCACCAAAAGTCAATCAATTGTGTAATCTGCTATTTTAGTTAAAATTTTTGTTGAATTGTAAAATTTAAATTAGCATGCTATCAGGTAAAGTCAATGATGTACTTCCTAATGAGTTCGTTAGAAATTAAGTGCCATCCCAAATAAAGAACCAATTTTTGGGAGGACTATCGTGCAAATATGATACTGACTTACCGGGTGTCCCATACCAACCTTGCACCTCTTTTATAATTGTACAAAAAAAAAAATTGTGCCGTTGTATGTAAACATATTTAGCTCTGTTGATTGGACACTGATTTCGATACAGAGGGAACCAGACGTAATTTTGAAGCAACTTTAAAATTTAATATTTTAAAGCCTAATCATACTGATTTAGAATAATAAATAGCATGACATTATTTTTTTAACTGAAGAAAATTTAACATATATTATGTATGAACATTTTACATATAACAGAACTTACCAAACATGTAAATGTCTAAGAACCTCATTTAAAATAATATACCATCATAAAACATCAATTATCACGTGATTAGTTTTACTAAACATTTAAGTTGTTGTAAAATTTCGTCTACATGGGGTAAAATTCCCCACAAAAATAAATAAACATTTAATTATGTTTAATTGTGTGGACTGGGGGGCAAAAATTCATAGAACAAAACTTGTAGTAACTTGAAAGATGTTCGCGAGGATTCCCTCAAATGTTATAAATAAATGCTAGAGTAGAAAAAAATAAAGTCTAAATGGGGGCTCCGCCCCCATGCCCCCTCAGGGGTTGCCCAGAAATTCGTTAATTGTTGTTTAAGTCGCATATGATGAACAGAATACATATAAATATAAGAGTTTTTAAATGAGCAAAATAGCAAAATAAATGAGTTTGTCATTTATTTATAACATAAATTAACTCTCACGACTGCAGAAATAACCTAAATTTGAACTTATGCAACTAACTCAATCTAAGGAATAAAAATATATTCGCCTACGGCTCGTTTTCAGAGACTCTTTCCCCAAACCCCCACCATAATTCCCCCGAATTCTATAAACGTTAATGGAGTTGTGAATAAATGTATTATGTAGGTATTGTATAAGTATTTACTTAAAATTATAAAATACGTATAAATAAATATATGAAAAAATTAAATGGATTAACTGCATAAAAATGTGCAGTAGATCATCGAAAACAATGAAAAATTCCATTAAAACAAAATAATTGGAAATCTTAACAAAGTTGATAAAACTTGCCAAAAACCCCTTTTATTTACACAAATACTATTCAGTTACTATCCTTCAATTAGTTGTGTTGAAATTCCAGGGAATAACATAACGATCCAGTAATATTGAACATACAATGATAAATACATAATGTAATATTTGCATTCATTACAATTCCTTCATTTCAGTTTTTAATGGTGTTAAACTTTTAAATTTACCTAATTTCCTAAAAAATTACTGTCAAGGCAAATAAAAAAACTTTAAGCTTCTAAATACAATAATACAGTAGTTACTAACAAAAGTATGTTAAATAATGGTTAAAATATTAAAATTACCATTCACATCAAAGGACGTATGTTTTAGCCGTAGGACCAGGTCAGTAAATAACAATCAAAGTAAAACAATCAGTTGCTTGATATAGCAATTGGTTCCGACTCACAGTCAAAAGAAAAATACGTGATATTGAAATTCATCATGATAATTTTTAAGTTTGATAATTCAATTGATATTGGTACTGTGCAAGATATGTCTATGTGCAAAGTGAAGGTTCTGAGTAAAATATTATAGTTGTTGTAAAATTACGTCTACATGGGGTAAAATTCCCCGCAAAAAAAAAATAAACATTTGTGTTTAATTGTGTGGACTGGGGAGCAAAAATTCATAGAACAAAACTTGTGGTAACTTGAAAGATGTTCGCGAGGATTGCCTCAAATGTTATAAATAAATGCTAGAGTAGAAAAAAATAATGTCATATTTATTTTGGGTAAAAATGTTTGGTCGCTAAATTTTGAAATCAGATAGTTTTCTGGGGCAGGAAATAAAAAAACTTTTTTATTTTAAATGAAAATACTGTACTGCCACCTTTTTAAATTAAACATTAACTTAGTACGCACCAAAAGTCAATCAATTGTGTAATCTGCTATTTTAGTTAAAATTTTTGTTGAATTGTAAAATTTAAATTAGCATGCTATCAGGTAAAGTCAATGATGTACTTCCTAATGAGTTCGTTAGAAATTAAGTGCCATCCCAAATAAAGAACCAATTTTTGGGAGGACTATCGTGCAAATATGATACTGACTTACCGGGTGTCCCATACCAACCTTGCACCTCTTTTATAATTGTACAAAAAAAAAATTGTGCCGTTGTATGTAAACATATTTTGCTCTGTTGATTGGACACTGATTTCGATACAGAGGGAACCAGACGTAATTTTGAAGCAACTTTAAAATTTAATATTTTAAAACCTAATCATACTGATTTAGAATAATAAATAGCATAACATTATTTTTTTAACTGAAGAAAATTTAACATATATTATGTATGAACATTTTACATATAACAGAACTTACCAAACATGTAAATGTCTAAGAACCTCATTTAAAATAATATACCATCATAAAACATCAATTATCCTATTACGTGATTAGTTTTACTAAACATTTAAGTTGTTGTAAAATTACGTCTACATGGGGTAAAATTCCCCACAAAAATAAATAAACATTTAATTATGTTTAATTGTGTGGACTGGGGGGCAAAAATTCATAGAACAAAACTTGTAGTAACTTGAAAGATGTTCGCGAGGATTCCCTCAAATGTTATAAATAAATGCTAGAGTAGAAAAAAATAATGTCATATTTATTTTGGGTAAAAATGTTTGGTCGCTAAATTTTGAAATCAGATAGTTTTCTGGGGCAGGATATAAAAAAATTTTTTTATTTTAAATGAAAATACTGTACTGCCACCTTTTTAAATTAAACATTAACTTAGTTCGCACCACAAGATCAATCAATTGTGTAATCTGCTATTGTAGTTAAAATTTTTGTTGAATTGTAAAATTTAAATTAGCATGCTATTAGGTAAAGTCAATGATGTACTTCCTAATGAGTTCGTTAGAAATTAAGTGCCATCCCAAATAAAGAACCAACTTTTGGGAGGACTATCGTGCAAATATGATACTGACTTACCGGGTGTCCCATACCAACCTTGCACCTCTTTTATAATTGTACAAAAAAAAAAAAAAATTGTGCCGTTGTATGTAAACATATTTTGCTCTGTTGATTGGACACTGATTTCGATACAGAGGGGACCAGATGTAATTTTGAAGCAACTTTAAAATTTAATATTTTAAATCCTAATCATACTGATTTAGAATAATAAATAGCATGACATTATTGTTTTTAACTGGGGAAAATTTAACATATATTATGTCTGAACATTTTACATATAACAGAACTTACCAAACATGTAAATGTCTAAGAACCTCATTTAAAATAATATACCATCATAAAACATCAATTATCACGTGATTAGTTTTACTAAACATTTAAATACATGTTCATTAATCTCCGCCATGTTGTAAATTTATTAAAAAAGCATTTTGGACCAAACTGACAATTTTAGTTGGAAACGTATTTAAAATAGTAAGACATTTTTGTGCCGAGACATTTTTGCTTAACCTAAAATGCTCAGAGAAGAATGAGGAAAAACTAAATTTCAACCTCAAATATTCAATAAACTGCTAAAATTACGCGTACAAGATCAAATTTTAAACAAGATCAAATTTTTAAGTTTTCTTAAAAACCGTGTAAAACTAAAAAAATTATTTAAAGTGAGGGTTTGTATTTGACATCAGTGACTTCCGGTCTGGAGAGGTAATTTCAGATACAAACTGTACATTGAAATTACTCTCGGTGGATAGACCGCTTTACCTATAAAGGCACAATTGGTTAGTGTTATAAAATTTCTTAAAAAAGGTGTTTCGGTAATCCGCGACTCCCAGTTTGTTGGCAATTTTCTCAATAATACAGGTCGGTAAGTTTAGTTCTCGCTTGGGAATCACTCAGTAGTAAGTGATATATAGGAGATCTACTTTACCGACATTTGACGAATTTCTGATACCCCGATGAGTGAGTTACACATTCGGGAGTATATAATTTAGACTCGCCTACGGCTCGATGGGGGCTCCGCCCCCATGCCCCTTAAGAAGTTGCCCCCTAGTTTGAATTAATAAAAAGCCAAGTTTGAAATAGTTTAGTTCCACACAAGATCTGGACAGCCAAGACAGTAACAAAACCATCTAATACTCTAAATTCACAATCAATGGTAAAAATAGCTTTAATAATCTACTATTAGTAGGTTTTAATACACCTCCTTAGTAAATAGTTTAAAAAAATTGAGCTGTGAGATAAATATTATTTATGTAAATATTCTAGGTGTTATGCTTGATGGAGGGTCCAACAAAATAATTGGTTGCCCCAATTCCGTAAATTACTGTCAAAACCTCATACAATGAACAGGCTAGATGAGGGCTCAACTCCAACGGCAGTAACAGAAGCCGCCAATACACACTACTCACAATAAATAATAATAAGCTTTGAAATTTGCTCACGGCTCATGGTTTAATCAGACTCCCCCCTTAATTCGTTAAAAAATATAATGGAGTTGTGAAATATTAATGAACTATGTAAATAGTCATGCTCAAAAGTTGTTGTGTAAGAATTTGGAGATACGATTATGATCGCACATGATTGAGGTAATAATAGCTGTATTCTGAAAAGATAAAAGTGGAGTAAAATTATAAGTTTATATAGAGGATCGTTGTATGTAATAGAAGAAAAACGGGACAAAATCAAGATATTTGAAATTAAAAAAAAATGGTATAGGCTAAAATGCTTCAGTTCCGCCACGGGGTGGCCAAGAAACGCAGGAATCATATATGTACCATATAGAGAAACGATAACAATTTTATCATTCAAAATCAGCAATTATTAATTTAACAATTTTAAATGTTATATATATTAGTTCAGAAAATTAATAAAAATAGAGCCCTAGTAGTATGTAATAGATCACAGGGTATTAGGTACTATAATCATGAAGTCTTAAAGTCTTTATATAGTCTTAAAATGAAGAAAGTTGCAACTTAAGAACCATAAAATCGGCGTACATTATGCATTGTCAACCAATGGTAGTAAAAAAATCCAATTGTGAAATAATAGCCAAAAAAGGATTATCGGTTAAATTAAAATATACTGAAAGAGTTGCAATAATTGATAAGTATAGAATAGTTTTAAATTACAACAATAATAGGGTTAATCGAGACTTTAGGTGAGAGCACTGCATTGAGGAAGTTTGACGGACAAAGTGGGAGCGAGAAAAATTATTATTGAGTTTAATTCAATTGGTTATTATAATATTTCTCAGCCTGATGGGTCATCAGATATGTAAATGGTTTAGAAAAACGTCGGAAGTAGGTAAACGTTAGCGAAGGTAAGAATGGAAAGTTCAATCGTTCTATAACTTAATGTTCAATCGTTTCCTAAACTAAAATCTAAGCCTGATTGGACGGCAGCAAATAGGTCAAAGACCGGATGTCAAACGTGTTGGGACACGTTCAACCTTCAAAGTAAAACTGCACCAGAACTATCAACTGAAGCGCTATATTTAATCTGGGGATTCATATAGAGAGACAGCATACAAATAGTAGAAAATTAAGTTATAATTACTGTATTAAGTAAACTTTTGTGCGAAAACCTACAAGAAATTTTCCAGCATGAGAAGACTAAGGTCTAGAAAATGTAGTAAGACCTAAAATATTTTTAGAAATCTATCATTTACTTTACGGGCGTTGCTGCAGCAAAAAATATGCAGTAATAAAATAATATGTATAAATTATTCGCACAAGCTTCGTAGAGCTCACCATAGTAATGATAAAATTAACAATATAATATTGTAACAAAGTATTCCAGCACTACGCTCAATCGTCTCTCAAAAGACAAGAGTAATAGCAATAGCCAATATGAACAAATGAATTTAAATTAAACGAAACGAGAACCTCACATTTCAATCAACATTTTCGTATTACTTTAGTGTACGTGCATTAACCCGGGACAACCCAAGCCTATGTCATCTGACAGGGACTCTTGTCTTCCTAGGCTAGGTATTAAGAAGAGAACCTTCATAGAAGTATCCACGGAATCACCCAGCAGCTCAGGTCCTAGTGGGCGAACCCAATTGTTGTTGGAGGATTCAGTTCAGTCAACGTCCATCAGCCAAAGTTTGTCAGCTAGCATGAGTCACGTACAGTCAACGTCTCTCAGCCGGCCACCATCTGCCCCCGGACAATACAGTTCTAATCGATCATCATTACTTTAGTGTACGTGCATTAAATTTATTTCACCATCCTTAAAACAAATGTTATATTACAGTTACAGCTATATTACAATATACTGTTAACTGAAATTTGCACTAACGTAGTTTATACAACGTTTAAGATCACTGCTCTGCAAAACTGTCGCGAAAACATCAGCGGGAACAGGTGTGGTTAAAAGACATAATTTAAATACAACCGAGAACTAAGCGACCTTTAAGTTACTATAGAAATCAAAGCGGACATCACCTGAATGTAAAGATACGCTTTCGATTAAGTAAACTTCATTTTCAATAATAACACAGCAACCAGAAGGAAAACCATACGCAAACAACTATGCGCCCAATTAAGAATAATTATCAGGAAGCGGTGTAGTTAAAAGACATCATTTAAATACAAGCGAGAACTAAGCGACTGTAATAGCGCTCCAAGCGACATCTTTAAGAACCAACGTACTTCCTTACCCACGCCTCGTCTTTTTAGAATTATTTATAATTTGAAAGTTGAAAATTTGTAGTTTTTTGGGCATAATACTGTATAGATCAAAGCGAGTATTACCCTGATGAAATAACTCGCTCTCAATGCGTCGAAACACTGTCGAATACATAAAGATGTTCATGTTTACTTGTAATACCATATTTGTATCAAGCATGGGTGTAGTTGAAAGAGATCATTTAAACACGAGCGAGAACTAAACCAGCAAAGTGATCTACGATACCACGCGGTCAAATACGCTGACCCGGCTGAACTACGTTACCGACAAATCTATATTTTTACCTTTTTTATGGTTTAAAAGTAAAAAAGTTGTAGTTTTATGATTTTTTCTGAATTGAAACATCTCAAAGAATGTCCATGCCAAATTTCAAGTCTCTAGCTTAAACGGTCGCTTCAGGACTTTACTATCATCAGTGAGTTAGACATGGGACTGTATATATTATAGACTCGCCTACGGCTCGATGGGGGCTCCGCCCCCATGCCCCCTATAATAGTTCCCCCGAATTGTTAGTGGTCGATAAAACGAATCGATGCCGAAAGGAAATTGCCGTTAGTAGTTTAGAGGAAGTTAAAAAAATACGTGGAAACAACAAATAGTCAAATAACAAGAGTAATTGTTGTGAAATAATTTCAATATCGTCAAAGTACTCTCCTTTTCAAATGTTAAGTGGGTGAGATACTGCCAAATCGCAAAGGACCGAACTTGTAGAGCGTCTAAAATAGAACAAATTACGGGGGATATATAAATCAATATGGCAGTAAATTTGTCAGTATAAAGTAATTTACAAACACTTTACATGAAAAAATGTCAATCATTTCGTGTTTTTTTTCAATTGTTTTGGTCATAAATTTACTAATTTCGAGGCATCTGTGTGCCATAATAGTAAATAAAAAATATTAAAATAGCGAATTGTTTTTGGAAGAATGTATAAAGTTTGAAATTACACCACTTTTAAAGGGTGAAGGAGGTGAGATACGCCAAAATATCATAGAACCAAACTTGTAGAGTGTCTATAATGAAATATAGTAATGGCAAAACATATATCAATATAGCAGTATATTTACCAAGATTAAGTGAATTACGAACACTTTACATGAATAAATGTTAATAATTTTGTTTTTTTACAATTTTTTGGGCTAAAATTCTATTAAAATTGGCAAAAAGCTTCTTCTATAGATAGAACCGGTCGAGGGTCATAATATAAATAGAAATTCATGCATACATATTACATAATAGTAAATAAAAATATCATAATAGCAAAACGTTTGAAGAAAAATTTTGAAATTCTGAAAGTACACTCCTTTTAAGGTTGAAGGGGGTGAGATACGGCGAAATTGTAAACAATTGAACTTGTAGAGCGTCTAAAATAAAATATAATACTGGCAAAATAATATATCAATTTTGCAGTACATTTGCCAGATTATATCAATTTACAAACAGTATACATGAAATTTTTTAAAGAATTTTGTGTTTTTACGATTATTTAGGACTAAACTTAGATTGAAATCCTCAAATGAATACCACTATAGTTAGACCTATAATAGGGCATAATATGTACAAAATTTCACTCATTAATGTTCCATAATACTAAATAAAAATATTAAAATAGTGCAATTTTTGTTGACAAATTTTGAAATTTTGGAAGTACGCCCCTTTTTAAGGGTGAAGGGGATGAGATACGATAAAATGTCATAGGACCTAACTTGTAGAGCATCTGAAATAGAATACAAAACTGGAAAAACATTAATCGATATAGAAGTATATTTACCAGGTAAAAGTAAATAACAAACAATATACATGAAAAAATGTTAAGGATTTCGTTTGTTTACGATTTTTTTGGACTAAGCTTACGTTGAAATTGACCAATGAATACTACTATAGTTAGACCTATAATAGGGCATAATATGTAAAAAATTTCACTCATCAATGTGCCATAATACTAAATGAAAATATTAAAATAGTGCTATTTTTGTTGACGAATTTTGAAATTTTGGAAGTACTCCCTTTTTTAAGGGTGAAGGGGATGAGATATGATAAAATGTTATAGGACCAATCTTGTAGAGCATTTAATTCCCAACTAACGATTTTCCCTCAGATTTGAGTTAGGACCAATCGTTCAAAAGTTACAGCGAAAATAGTAAAACCTTACATTTCGGGGTTACCGGTTTCCACCCTTCGTTATTTTTTTGCGGGGGTTGAAATGAAAAATTTTCAGTTTTCAGACTTTTCCCGGGGGTATCAGACCTCAAGCCACCCGCATGCCAAAAATCAAGTTTCTAGCTCACCCGCAAGTTGTCTAGAATTTGTATAGATGAGTGAGTGAGTTCCACATGGGGCTGTATATTTATAGGACTCGCCTACGGCTCGATGGGGGCTCCGCCCCCATGCCCCCTTAGGAGTTGCCCCCTAGTTTGAATTAATAAAAAGTCAAGTTTGAAATAGTTTAGTTCCACACAAGATCTGAACAGCCAAGACAGTAACAAAACCATCTAATACTCTAAATTCACAATCAATAGTAAAAAAAGCTTTAGTAATCTCCTATTAGTAGGTTTTATTACAACTCCTTTGTAAATAGTTAAAAAAATTGAGCTGTGAAATAAATATTATTTATGTAAATATTCTAGGTGTTATGCTTGATGGAGGGTCACCAACCCAATAATTGGTTGCCCCAATTATTGGGATAGAGGATCGTTGTATGTAATAGAAGAAAAACGGGACAAAATCAAGATATTTGAAATTATAAAAAAAATGGTATAGGCTAAGATGCTTCAGTTCCGCCACGGGGTGGCCAAGAAACGCAGGAATCATATATGTACCATATAGAGAAACGATAACAATTTTATCATTCAAAATCAGAAATTATTAGTTCAACAATTTTAAATGTTATATATATATTAGTTCAGAAAATTAATAAAAATAGAGCCCTAGTAGTATGTAATAGATCACAGGGTATTAGGTACTATAATCATGAAGTCTTAAAGTCTTTATATAGTCTTAAAATGAAGAAAGTTGCAACTTAAGAACCATAAAATCGGCGTACATTATGCATTTTCAACCAATGGTAGTAAAAAAAAACCAATTGTGAAATAATAGCCAAAAAAGGATTATTGGTTAAATTAAAATATACTGAAAGAGTTACAATAATTGATAAGTATAGAATAGTTTTAAATTACAACAATAATAGGGTTAATCGAGACTTTAGGTGAGAGCACTGCATTGAGGAAGTTTGACGGACAAAGTGGCAGCGAGAAAAATTACTATTGAGTTTAATTCAATTGGTTATTATAATATTTCTCAGCCTGATGGGTCATCAGATATGTAGATGGTTTAAAAAAAACGTCGGAAGTAGGTAAACATTAGCCAAGGTAAGAATGGAAAGTTCAATCGTTCTATAACTTGATATGTTCAATCGTTTCCTAAACTAAAATCTAAGCCTGATTGGACGGCAGCAAATAGGTCAAAGACCGGATGTCAAACGTGTTGGGACACGTTCAACCTTCAAAGTAAAACTGCACCAGAACTATCAACTGAAGCGCTATATTCAATCTGGGGATTCATATAGAGAGACAGCATACACATAGTAGAAAATTAAGAATAATTACTGTATTAGGGTTTTTTTTTGTGCGAAAACCTACAAGAAATTTCCCAGCATGAGAAGACTAAAGTCTAGAAAATGTAGTAAGACCTACAATATTTTTAGCAATTAATCATTTACTTTACGGGCGTTACTGCGGCAAAAAATATGCAGTACTAAAATAATATGTTTAAAGTATTCGAACAAGCTTCGTAGAGCTCACCATAGTAATGATAAAATTAATAATATAATATTGTAACAAAGTATTCCAGCACTACGCTCAATCGTCTCTCAAAAGACAAGAGTAATAGCAATAGCCAATATGAACAAATCAATTTAAATAAAACGAAACGAGAACCTCACATTTCAATCAACATTTTCGTGTTACTTTAGAGTACGTGCATTAAATTTATTTCACCATCCTTAAAACAAATGTTATATTACAGTTACAGCTATACTACAATATACTGTAAACTGAAATTTGCACTAACGTAGATTATACAACGTTTAAGATCACTGCTCTGCAAAACTGTCACGAAAACTTCATCAGGAATAGGTGTGGTTAAAAGACATAATTTAAATACAACCGAGAATTAAGCGACCTTAATTTAAAGTTAATATAGAAATCATAGCGGACATCACCTAAATGTAAATATACGCTTTCGATTCAGTAAACTTCATTTTCAATAATAACACAACAATCAGAAGGAAAACCATACGCAAACAACTATGCACCCAATTGAGAGTAATTATCAGGAAGAGGTGTAGTTAAAAGACATCATTTAAATACAAGCGAGAACTAATAAGGGACTATAATAGCGCTCCAAGCGATATCTTTAAGAACCAACCTACTTCCTTACCGACACCTCGGTATTTTTATAATTTGAAAGTTGAAAATTTGTAGTTTTTGGGCATAATAAAATCAAAGCGAGTATTACCCTGGTGAAATAACCCGCTCTCAATGCATCGAATCACCTTCGTGTACATGGAGATGTTCATGTTCGCATGAAATACAATATTTGTATCAAACACGGGTGTAGTTGTAAGAGATCATTTAAACACGAGCGAGAACTAAACCTGCAAAGTGATCTACGTTACCCAAACGGTGATATACGCTCACACGGCTGAACTACGTAACCGACAAATCTATATTTTTTACCTTTTTTTATAGTTTAAAAGTAAAAAAAATCGTAGTTTTATGATTTTCCCTAAATTGAAACATCTCAAAGAATGTCCATGCCAAATTTCAAGTCTCTATCTTAAACGGTCGCTTCAGGACATTACTATCATCAGTGAGTCAGTCAGTGAGTCAGTTACACATAGGGCTGTATATATTATAGACTCGCCTACGGCTCGATGGGTGCTCCGCCCCCATGCCCCCTTAGGAGTTGCCCCCTAGTTTGAATTAATAAAAAGTCAAGTTTGAAATAGTTTAGTTCCACACAAGATCTGAACAGCCAAGACCATCTAATACTCTAATTTCACAATCAATAGTAAAAAAAGCTTTAATAATCTCTTATTAGTAGGTTTTAATACCCCTCCTTAGTAAATAGTTAAAAAAATTGAGCTGTGAAATAAATATTATTTATGTAAATATTCTAGGTGTTATGCTTGATGGAGGGTCCAACCCAATAATTGGTTGCCACAATTCCGTAAATTACTGTCAAAACCTCATACAATGAACAGGCTTGTTGAGGGCTCAACTCCAACGACAATAACAGAAGCCGCCAATACACACTACTCACAATAAATATTAATAAGCTTTGAAATTTGCCCACGGCTCATGATTTAATCCCAATCCCTAGTTCCCCTTAATTCGTTAAAAAATATAATGGAGTTGTGAAATATTAATGAACTATGTAAATAGTCATGCTCAAAAGTTGTTGTGTAAAAATTTGGAGATACGATTATGATTGCACATGATTGAGGTAATAGCTGTATTCTGAAGAGATAAAAGTGGAATAAAATTATAAGTTTATATAGAGGATCGTTGTATGTAATAGAAGAAAAAAGGGACAAAATCAAGATATTTGAAATTACAAAAACATATGGTATAGGCTAAGATGCTTCAGTTCCGCCACGGGGTGGCCAAGAAACGCAGGAATCATATATTAACCATATAGAGAAACGATAACAATTTTATCATTCAAAATCAGCAATTATTAATCTAACAATTTTAAATGTTATATATTTTAGTTCAGGAAATTAATAAAAACAGAGCCCTAGTAGTATGTAATAAATCACAGGGTATTAGGTACTATAATCATGAAGTCTTAAAGTCTTTATATAGTCTTAAAATGAAGAAAGTTGCAACTTAAGAACCATAAAATCGGCGTACATTATGCATTTTCAACCAATGGTAGTAAAAAAACCAATTGTGAAATAATAGCCAAAAAAGGATTATTGTTTAAATTAAAATATACTGAAAGAGTTACAATAATTGATAAGCATACAATAGTTTTCAATTACAACAATAATAGGGTTAATCGAGACTTTAGGTGAGAGCACTGCATTGAGGAAGTTTGACGGACAAAGTGGCAGCGAGAAAAATTACTATTGAGTTTAATTCAATTGGTTATTATAATATTTCTCAGCCTGATGGGTCATCAGATATGTGGATGGTCTTAAAAAACCGTCGGAAGTAGGTAAACGTTAGTGAAGGTAAGAATTGAAAGTTCAATCGTTCTATAACTTTCAATCGTTATATAACTTAATATGTTCAATCGTTTCCTAAACTAAAATCTAAGCCTGATTGGACAGCAGCAAATAGGTCAAAGACCGGATGTCAAACGTGTCGGGACACGTTCAACTCTTCAAAGTAAAACTGCACCAGAACTATCAACTGAAGCGCTATATTCAATCTGGGGATTCATATAGAGAGACAGTATTTTCAGCATGAGAAAACTAAAGTCTAGAAAATGTTATAAGACCTACAATATTTTAGCAATTAATATAGAAACCAAAGCGGACATCACCTGGATGTAAAGATACGCTTTCGATTCAGTAAACTTCATTATCAACAATAACACAGCAATCGGAGGGAAAACCATACGCAAACAAATATGCGCTCAAGTAAAAAATAATTATCGGGAAGAGGTGTAGTTAAAAGATATCATTTAAATACAAGCGAGAACTAAGCGACTATAATAGCGCTCCAAGCGACATCTTTAAGATCCAAAGTACTTCCTTACCGACACCTCGTCTTTTTAGAATTTTCTACGATTTTTAAGTTGAAAATTTATAGTTTTAGGGCATTACTAATGTAAACGTTAGCCAAGGTAAGAATGGAAAGTTCAATCGTTCTATAACTTGATTTGTTCAATCGTTTCCTAAACTAAAATCTAAGCCTGATTGGACGGCAGCAAATAGGTCAAAGACCGGATGTCAAACGTGTTGGGACACGTTCAACCTTCAAAGTAAAACTGCACCAGAACTATCAACTGAAGCGCTATATTCAATCTGGGGATTCATATAGAGAGACAGCATACAAATAGTAGAAAATTAAGAATAATTACTGTATTAGGGTTTTTTTGTGTGAAAACCTACAAGAAATTTTCCAGCATGAGAAGACTGAAGTCTAGAAAATGTAGTAAGACCTAAAATATTTTTAGTAATTAATCATTTACTTTACGGGCGTTACTGCGGCAAAAAATATGCAGTACTAAAATAATATGTTTAAAGTATTCGCACAAGCTTCGTAGAGCTCACCATAGTAATGATAAAATTAATAATATAATATTGTAACAAAATATTCCAGCACTACGCTCAATCGTCTCTCAAAAGACAAGAGTAATAGCAATAGCCAATATGAACAAATCAATTTAAATAAAACGAAACGAGAACCTCACATTTCAATCAACATTTTCGTGTTACTTTAGAGTACGTGCATTAAATTTATTTCACCATCCTTAAAACAAATGTTATATTACAGTTACAGCTATACTACAATATACTGTAAACTGAAATTTGCACTAACGTAGATTATACAACGTTTAAGATCACTGCTCTGCAAAACTGTCACGAAAACTTCATCAGGAACAGGTGTGGTTAATAGACATAATTTAAATACAACCGAGAATTAAGCGACCTTAATTTAAAGTTACTATAGAAATCAAAGCGGACATCACCTAAATATAAATATACGCTTTCGATTCAGTAAACTTCATTTTCAATAATAACACAGCAATCAGAAGGAAAACCATACGCAAACAACTATGCACCCAATTGAAAGTAATTATCAGGAAGAGGTGTAGTTAAAAGACATCTTTTTAATACAAGCGAGAACTAAGCGACTATAATAGCGCTCCAAGCGATATCTTTAAGAACCAACGTACTTCTTTACCGACACCCCGGTATTTATATCATTTGAAAGTTGAAAATTTGTATTTTTTGGGCATAATACTGGATATATCAAAGCGAGTATTACCCTGGTGAAATAACCCGCTCTCAATGTATCGAAACACCGTCGTCTACATAGAGATGTTCATGTTTACATGTAATACAGTATTTGTATCAAACACGGGTGTAGTTGAAAGAGATCAATTAAACACGAGCGAGAACTAAACCTGCAAAGTGATCTACGTTACCCAAACGGTGATATACGCTCACACGGCTGAACTACGTTACCGACAAATCTATATTTTTACCTTTTATTATAGTTTAAAAGTAAAAAAGTTGTAGTTTTATGATTTTCCCTAAATTGAAACATCTCAAAGAATGTCCATGCCAAATTTCAAGTCTCTAGCTTTAACGGTTGCTTCAGGACATTACTATCATCAGTGAGTGAGTCAGTTACACATGGGGCTGTATATATTATAGACTCGCCTGCGGCTCGATGGGGGCTTCGCCCCCATGCCCCTTTAGAGGGTTGCCCCAAATTTGTTAATTGCTCTAAGTCTCAAGTACCGACAGGCTAGACCCCCCCTCAAAGGGTTGCCCTAAATTCGTAAATTAATAAAAAGTTGAGTTTAAAATACGTTAGTTCCACGAAAGAACTGCACAGTCAAGACAGTAACAAAACCGTCAAATACACAACGTTGGTCTAAATTTAAGTTAACAAAATCGTTATTTTTAACATTGGTCTTATAGGTTGCTATTTTGGTAACGAAAGAACAACTAAAAGTAAACAAAAATAAAGGAACATAAATTTTAAGCAGTTTTTTAACAGCTGTTAGCTGTGAAGAGTCTGGTGTAGATTTAATAGCTTGATTACCATGACACTATAACAAAAGTCAATTAAAACCAACGAGCAAGGCTCGGTTAACCTGGTACTAAATAGAGATACAATTATGGGAAAATTGACATAATCCAATGCCTCACCCGTCTCAAATAAAAACTTGTAAATTTCAGGAGATAGAAGAAAAACGTTTAAATCACTGAAATAGCGTATAACATCCAAATCAATGAGCGAAAACAAGAATTAAAAAAACATGAAAACAAAATAATAGGAAAGAATAAAAACGGGGTTGATCCGCAAAAAACCCCTACTATTACAAACTACTAATTATAAGAATATAAAATCGAGACCTGTGAAATAATAATTTATTCATAAAAACCTGTTTGTTTAGTTCAATAGTCATTTAAAAATTTTCAAAAACATATTTTAAGTGTGTATTAAAATATAATGTAAAACACTGAATATAAATAAAACAGAAAGATAATAATTACCTGTCTATTAATTATCATACAAAGTAATAGAAGTTAAGGTCACGGCACGAGCAACACAGTAAATTCATTGAATGCGAAATTCGGCCGAAAGCTTAACTTGGGGTGAATTTGAATTAGTAATCTGGAATGAGGTGAAAATGAAACGAGAACCTAACATTTAAATGTGTTCATTTTGTTCAATACTTATTTAAACATTCTCAAAAACATATTTATAAGTGTGAAAAAATATCTAATATAAGACACTGAATACAAATCAAAGAAAAAGATAATAAATATCTGTCTATTAATTACTGTACAAAGTAATCGAAGTATGTTACGTTAAGATCACAGCTCAAGCTTCACAGCAAAATTCATAACGTTAAGATCACGGCACGAGCTACACAGAAAATTCATTGAATGCGTAATTCGGCTGAGGGGTTCTCATGGAATGAATTTGAATAAGTAATCTAAAAAAAATTGAAATTAAACGAAAACCTAACATTTAAATCTATTACTTTTGTTCAACACTTATTTAAACATTCTCAAAAACAAATTTTAAGTGTGAAAAATTCAAATATAAGACACTGAATATAAATCAAACAGAAAGATAATAATAAACTGTCTATTAAGTATTGTACAAAGTAATCGAAGTATGTTACATTAAGATCACGGCTCAAGCTTCACAGAAAATCTATTCAATGCGAAGTTCGGCGGAGAATAATCCCGTGTGAATTTGAATAAGTAATCTAAAATAAATTGAAACAAAACGAGAACCTACATTTAAATATGTTAGTTCAGCTAAACAGTTATTTAAAAATTCCCTAAAACATACGATATTTATGATGTGTGTAATATATAAAGGAAACGAGCTTTCAATGCAGCATAATCTCATTGCTATTTTGAAGTCAAATGGATAACGGTTTGTTATATATGAGGGATACTAACGTTGCCAACAGCAAGGAAGCAGGTGTAGTTAAAAGACATGATTTAAATACAAGCGAGAACTAAGCGACTATTCACCCGCCATGGGAAATTAATTCATAGTAGGAGAAGAAAATTCACCTTTGGTAAACATTCAAGATAGCGCATATGCTGCATAAGCTACAAATTAGGGAATTATCACTGTATATATTATCTAGTATAACCCTGGGTCCCTGGTGAAATAACCCGCTCTCAATACAAAATAACGCCGTAGTTTACAATATATATTAGAGTCTATCCATCGAAGGATACAATGAGTATATCAAACACGGGTGTAGTTGAAAGAGATCATTTAAACGCGAGCGAGAACTAAACCTGAAGAGTGATCTACGATACCACGCGGTGATATACGCTGATACGGCTGAACTACGTTACCGACAAATCTATATTTATTACCTTTTTTATAGTTTAAAAGTAAAAAAGTTGTAGTTTTATGATTTTTCCTAAATTGAAACATCTCAATGAATGTCCATGCCAAATTTCAAGTCTCTATCTTAAACGGTCGCTTCAGGAATTTAAGATCATCAGTGAGTCAGTCAGTTACACATGGGGCTGTATATATTATGGACTCGCCTACGGCTCGATGGGGGCTCCACCCCCATGCCCCCTTAGGGGTGTCCGTAAATTCGTAATTTAATAAAAAGTCAAGTATGAAATTGTTTAGTTCCACGCAAGAACTGAACAATCAAGACAGTAACAAAACGGTATAATACACACAAATCACAATCGATAGTTAAAAAAGCTTTGAAAATCTCCTATGAATTGGTTTTAATAACTCTTCGTATTTAAAATTTGTTAAAATATTTTGAGTGTGACATAATGATTATTTATTCTGGGTGTTATAATGAATGGAGGGTCTACTCCCTAATTTGTTGCCCCAATTCCGTAATTTCTGTAAAGACTCAATGAAGTGAACGGGATTGTTGAGGGTTCAACTCCAATGTATTTCGCTGAATTAGTTTGTAAATAAAAAAGTCGAATATTAAACAGGTTAGCTTTACCAAAGAAGGGCACAGCCCAGACAGTAACAAAAGGCTAATGCACACTTCTCACAATCAATAATAATTAATCCTTTTAAATTCGTCAAAAATTGTTGCAATAAATCAGTGAAAACAATAAAATAGCCTAACATTAAAACGAAATAATATCAAATCTGATAAACGAGATAGAAATCACAAAAGACTCCAAAGTTTTAAAAAGATTCCCTTAAATCCGAGGAGGAACTTACTAAAAGTGTGGAAATTAATAACAACAGCCCCGACAATAGCTGAATTCATATTTTTAATAGTCTCTTAAAAGGAGGTAAAGTCCCCAATTTTAAGTTTGCGATAACTATTCTGGTTTACGAGATACCAAAGGTCTCTTGAGTTTATCATCTTGTAATAAATCTGTTTTGAGAGCTAATGTGTAGAGATACGGCAAAATGTTCTGAAAACTGTAAGCCATTAATAAAATATTTCATTCATATTCAGCAACATTTTTCAATAGGACCAATCGTTTTGTCAGTAGAGTGGAAAAACGGAAAACGCAATTGCACAAAAATTAGTCTGGAGATTTACGCAATTGGTGCGATGTACGACAAAAACTCACAGGACTAAAATCGTAGTTCATCCAATTCAGAACCGCAGTAGTCTCAAATCTATGAAGGCCTAACCGTTTAGCCGCTAGAGCTGAAATACTAAAATAACGATTTCTCTAGTTGGCCAAAAGCCACTTTATTTATCACAAAACTGGGAAAAAGTGAAAAATGTATTTTGAGAGTAAACGGAAAGAGATACGGCAAAGTATGTTGGAATCAAAATTGTAGATATTAAAAAGACCTATAAAAGTTGTCGTTTAAACATTTTTGTAGGACAAACCATTTAGTCGCTAGAGCCCTAAATCTAAATATAAATTTCACAAAAATCAGTTTGTATGGTTAACGGTGCGATGTACGACAAAAAGTCAAAAGAACAAAATTGTAGATCATCCAATTCCCTATCTTAATATTGCTCTCAGATTTCAGATAAGACTAACCCTTAGGCCTGTAGAGCTGAAATACTATAATTACGATTTCTCTAGTGGACCAGAACCGGTATTTTCCCACTACTTACATTCACAAAATCCGGAAAAAGTGAAAAATGTATTTTTTAAATAAACGAGAAGAGACACATTTGGCAGCTAAAGCTGAAGTACTAAAATTATGATTTCTCTAGTGTCCCAGAACCGGTATTTTCCCACTACTTATGTTCACAAAATCCGGAAAAAGTGAAAAATGAGTTTTGTGAGTAAACGAGTAGAGATACGGCAAAATATGTAAGGAGCGAAATTGTAGATATTAAAAACATCTATCGAAATAAACCTTAAAATATTTTTTACGACCATGCGTTTAGTCACTAGAGCCCGAAAAGCGAAAACTGCATTTCATTAAAAACGCTATTGAGGCTTTACGGTGCGAGATACGATAAAAAGTCAAAGGACCGAAATTGTAGAAAATTAAAATCCCTATTAGTGCATGGAACAAACAACATATTACGTACCCATCTTTCACTTCCGGATACCAGCACCAAACTTTGGGAATTGACTAAACACATGTAAAAGAGTAAAAATCAGCCGGGAGGCAAACTTAAAAATAATGACATTATGATCAGTGACGTCATCAATATGGCCGCTCAGCCAATTAAATAATGTCGCATATCTCGAAAACCCCTTAACCGATTTTGACATTTGACATTTTATTTGAAAGGTCTAATCGTGATCTATAATAAAGTCCATTACACTTTTAGCGGTAAAAGCAACCGTTTTTGAGTATCTTGTAAAATATTAATTTTTATAAGTATTTGTAATATAGCGAATTTCCCATTGGGAAGAAGCTATTACCGTAGTTCTCATGGTAAAACCTAAGCCCGAGACTATGTTACTTTTTCGTTTTGAGGTGCCCAGAGACCAAAATTAATAGTCATTAATATTTATATGGGCATATACATATGTATGTATGTATGTATGTATGTATATGTCCCTAGACACAATAACTCTGGTTAAAACGGTCCGATCAAGACCAAACTTAAATACAGATGTGTAATACTACGTTTATTTGGGCGAGTTCGTAGGCCAGATATATCGACCTACCGGAAGGGGTAGTTTTAGGGGGTTTTGCACCCCAAAAATGGGTTTTTTGCATTTTTCATATGTAATTTTAAAAAATTGTAAATTTTGATTTTCACTACTGGCCTTAGCTTAAAAAAACAAACTATTTAGTATTTTGCAGCTTTGCTCTATCCCCATTTTTCACCGAGATATTAAGAAGTCTAAAAACAGTACATTGTATTTTGGGGCTCCAATGTTAATCTTAAGGAGAAAAAGAATGTGTTAATATTTCACTTACTAACCAATATATTTTGATGA
Source organism: Neoaliturus tenellus (assembly GCA_030545055.2). Taxonomy (NCBI): domain Eukaryota; kingdom Metazoa; phylum Arthropoda; class Insecta; order Hemiptera; family Cicadellidae; genus Neoaliturus; species Neoaliturus tenellus. The sequence goes on from CM061531.1 coordinate 233,011,232, forward strand.
AATTTGGTGTTTTTCTTCATTTGGTTGATATCCATCCATTTACGGTAAAAAATCTTTTTTTTTTTTGTACTTATCATGGCAGCAACCTACACACTCTTTCCCCCATGTTAATCACATGGAGAATAGGCAAACTCCTTTATTTATGGACATATTTATTGATGAAACTTAGTATATGACTTCATATGGCGAAATATTTTTTTACCTAAAATTACCTACTTTCAGTGTTCACCATTGCAGCATACCTGCATACTCTTTCTCGATATTTATTATAGGGGTAATAGACATTTATTTTCCTATTTATGAGCACGTGATGAAATTTTGTTTACAGGTTCATCTGGTCAAAACTAATATTATTAATTTGGAAATTCGCTGAGTACGGATGTCTGCTGCGACGGAGGGGTATTATGTATGTAAATTTAGCATAAAAAAATATTTCGATCATATGAAGTCATATACTAAGTTTCATCAATATCTGTCCATAAATAAAGGAGTTTGCCTATTCTCCATGTGATTAACAAGGGGAAAGAGTATGTAAGTTGCTGCCATGATAAGTAGAAAAACCAAGTTTTTTTTCCATAAATGGATGGATCTCAACCAAATGAAGTTAAATACCAAATTTCATCAAAATATATTGGTTAGTATGTGAAATATTAACACATTATTTTTGTCCTTAAGATTAACATTGGAGCCCCAAAATATAATACACTGTTTTTGGACTTTGTAATATCTCGGTGACCAATGGGGATAGAGCAAAGTTGCAAAACACTAAATAGTTTTTTTTAAGCTAAGGCCAGTGGTGAAAATCATAATTTACAATTTTTTAAAATTACATATGAAAAATGCAAAAAGCCCATTTTTGGGGTGCAAAACCCCCTAAAACAACCCCTTCCGGTAGGTCGATATATCTGGCCTACGAACTCGCCCAAATTACAAGTAGGATTACACATCTGTATTTAAGTTTGGTCTTGATCGGACCGTTTTAACCAGAGTTATTGTGTCTAGGGACATATACATACATACATACATATGTATATGCACATATAAATATTAATGACTATTATTTTTGGTCTCTGGGCACCTCAAAACGAAAAAGTAACATAGTCCCGGGCTTAGATCTTACCATGAGACCTACGGTAATAGCTTCTTCCCAATGGGAAATTCGCTATATTACAAATACTTATGAAAATTAATATTTTACAAGATACTCAAAAACGGTTGCTTTTACCGCTAAAAGTGTAATGGACTTTATTATAGATCACGATTAGACCTTTCAAATAAAATGTCAAATGTCAAAATCGGTTAAGGGGTTTTCGAGATATGCGACATTATTTAATTGGCTGAGCGGCCACATTGATGACGTCACTGCTCATGATGTCATTATTTTTAAGTTTGCCTCCCGGCTGATTTTTACTCTTTTACATGTGTTTAGTCAATTCCCAAAGTTTGGTGCTGGTATCCGGAAGTGAAAGATTATTACACTTGTTCCACACACTATATCGTAGTATTGTTCTCAGATTTTAGATAGGACGAAGCGTTTGGCCGCTAGAGCCAAAAAACTAAAATAACAATTTCGGAAGTCCGCCATTTTGATTTTTTTTGTAGGTTAAAACTACAAATTTGCTAGTTTAAGATTTTTACCTTAGCATTGGCCATTCAGGCTAGACGTATGCCAAATTTCAAGTCTCTAGCTTAAATAGTTATGTTAAAAATTCGTATCCCATATAAGTGAGTGAGTGAGTCAGTCAGTTACACATGGGGCTGTATATATTATAGACTCGCCTACGGCTCGATGGGTGCTCCGCCCCCATGCCCCCTTAGGAGTTGCCCCCTAGTTTGAATTAATAAAAAGTCAAGTTTGAAATAGTTTAGTTCCACACAAGATCTGAACAGCCAAGACCATCTAATACTCTAATTTCACAATCAATAGTAAAAAAAGCTTTAATAATCTCTTATTAGTAGGTTTTAATACCCCTCCTTAGTAAATAGTTAAAAAAATTGAGCTGTGAAATAAATATTATTTATGTAAATATTCTAGGTGTTATGCTTGATGGAGGGTCCAACCCAATAATTGGTTGCCACAATTCCGTAAATTACTGTCAAAACCTCATACAATGAACAGGCTTGTTGAGGGCTCAACTCCAACGACAATAACAGAAGCCGCCAATACACACTACTCACAATAAATATTAATAAGCTTTGAAATTTGCCCACGGCTCATGATTTAATCCCAATCCCTAGTTCCCCTTAATTCGTTAAAAAATATAATGGAGTTGTGAAATATTAATGAACTATGTAAATAGTCATGCTCAAAAGTTGTTGTGTAAAAATTTGGAGATACGATTATGATTGCACATGATTGAGGTAATAGCTGTATTCTGAAGAGATAAAAGTGGAATAAAATTATAAGTTTATATAGAGGATCGTTGTATGTAATAGAAGAAAAAAGGGACAAAATCAAGATATTTGAAATTACAAAAACATATGGTATAGGCTAAGATGCTTCAGTTCCGCCACGGGGTGGCCAAGAAACGCAGGAATCATATATTAACCATATAGAGAAACGATAACAATTTTATCATTCAAAATCAGCAATTATTAATCTAACAATTTTAAATGTTATATATTTTAGTTCAGGAAATTAATAAAAACAGAGCCCTAGTAGTATGTAATAAATCACAGGGTATTAGGTACTATAATCATGAAGTCTTAAAGTCTTTATATAGTCTTAAAATGAAGAAAGTTGCAACTTAAGAACCATAAAATCGGCGTACATTATGCATTTTCAACCAATGGTAGTAAAAAAACCAATTGTGAAATAATAGCCAAAAAAGGATTATTGTTTAAATTAAAATATACTGAAAGAGTTACAATAATTGATAAGCATACAATAGTTTTCAATTACAACAATAATAGGGTTAATCGAGACTTTAGGTGAGAGCACTGCATTGAGGAAGTTTGACGGACAAAGTGGCAGCGAGAAAAATTACTATTGAGTTTAATTCAATTGGTTATTATAATATTTCTCAGCCTGATGGGTCATCAGATATGTGGATGGTCTTAAAAAACCGTCGGAAGTAGGTAAACGTTAGTGAAGGTAAGAATTGAAAGTTCAATCGTTCTATAACTTTCAATCGTTATATAACTTAATATGTTCAATCGTTTCCTAAACTAAAATCTAAGCCTGATTGGACAGCAGCAAATAGGTCAAAGACCGGATGTCAAACGTGTCGGGACACGTTCAACTCTTCAAAGTAAAACTGCACCAGAACTATCAACTGAAGCGCTATATTCAATCTGGGGATTCATATAGAGAGACAGTATTTTCAGCATGAGAAAACTAAAGTCTAGAAAATGTTATAAGACCTACAATATTTTAGCAATTAATATAGAAACCAAAGCGGACATCACCTGGATGTAAAGATACGCTTTCGATTCAGTAAACTTCATTATCAACAATAACACAGCAATCGGAGGGAAAACCATACGCAAACAAATATGCGCTCAAGTAAAAAATAATTATCGGGAAGAGGTGTAGTTAAAAGATATCATTTAAATACAAGCGAGAACTAAGCGACTATAATAGCGCTCCAAGCGACATCTTTAAGATCCAAAGTACTTCCTTACCGACACCTCGTCTTTTTAGAATTTTCTACGATTTTTAAGTTGAAAATTTATAGTTTTAGGGCATTACTAATGTAAACGTTAGCCAAGGTAAGAATGGAAAGTTCAATCGTTCTATAACTTGATTTGTTCAATCGTTTCCTAAACTAAAATCTAAGCCTGATTGGACGGCAGCAAATAGGTCAAAGACCGGATGTCAAACGTGTTGGGACACGTTCAACCTTCAAAGTAAAACTGCACCAGAACTATCAACTGAAGCGCTATATTCAATCTGGGGATTCATATAGAGAGACAGCATACAAATAGTAGAAAATTAAGAATAATTACTGTATTAGGGTTTTTTTGTGCGAAAACCTACAAGAAATTTTCCAGCATGAGAAGACTGAAGTCTAGAAAATGTAGTAAGACCTAAAATATTTTTAGTAATTAATCATTTACTTTACGGGCGTTACTGCGGCAAAAAATATGCAGTACTAAAATAATATGTTTAAAGTATTCGCACAAGCTTCGTAGAGCTCACCATAGTAATGATAAAATTAATAATATAATATTGTAACAAAATATTCCAGCACTACGCTCAATCGTCTCTCAAAAGACAAGAGTAATAGCAATAGCCAATATGAACAAATCAATTTAAATAAAACGAAACGAGAACCTCACATTTCAATCAACATTTTCGTGTTACTTTAGAGTACGTGCATTAAATTTATTTCAACATCCTTAAAACAAATGTTATATTACAGTTACAGCTATACTACAATATACTGTAAACTGAAATTTGCACTAACGTAGATTATACAACGTTTAAGATCACTGCTCTGCAAAACTGTCACGAAAACTTCATCAGGAACAGGTGTGGTTAATAGACATAATTTAAATACAACCGAGAATTAAGCGACCTTAATTTAAAGTTACTATAGAAATCAAAGCGGACATCACCTAAATATAAATATACGCTTTCGATTCAGTAAACTTCATTTTCAATAATAACACAGCAATCAGAAGGAAAACCATACGCAAACAACTATGCACCCAATTGAAAGTAATTATCAGGAAGAGGTGTAGTTAAAAGACATCTTTTTAATACAAGCGAGAACTAAGCGACTATAATAGCGCTCCAAGCGATATCTTTAAGAACCAACGTACTTCTTTACCGACACCCCGGTATTTATATCATTTGAAAGTTGAAAATTTGTATTTTTTGGGCATAATACTGGATATATCAAAGCGAGTATTACCCTGGTGAAATAACCCGCTCTCAATGTATCGAAACACCGTCGTCTACATAGAGATGTTCATGTTTACATGTAATACAGTATTTGTATCAAACACGGGTGTAGTTGAAAGAGATCAATTAAACACGAGCGAGAACTAAACCTGCAAAGTGATCTACGTTACCCAAACGGTGATATACGCTCACACGGCTGAACTACGTTACCGACAAATCTATATTTTTACCTTTTATTATAGTTTAAAAGTAAAAAAGTTGTAGTTTTATGATTTTCCCTAAATTGAAACATCTCAAAGAATGTCCATGCCAAATTTCAAGTCTCTAGCTTTAACGGTCGCTTCAGGACATTACTATCATCAGTGAGTGAGTCAGTTACACATGGGGCTGTATATATTATAGACTCGCCTGCGGCTCGATGGGGGCTTCGCCCCCATGCCCCTTTAGAGGGTTGCCCCAAATTTGTTAATTGCTCTAAGTCTCAAGTACCGACAGGCTAGACCCCCCCTCAAAGGGTTGCCCTAAATTCGTAAATTAATAAAAAGTTGAGTTTAAAATACGTTAGTTCCACGAAAGAACTGCACAGTCAAGACAGTAACAAAACCGTCAAATACACAACGTTGGTCTAAATTTAAGTTAACAAAATCGTTATTTTTAACATTGGTCTTATAGGTTGCTATTTTGGTAACGAAAGAACAACTAAAAGTAAACAAAAATAAAGGAACATAAATTTTAAGCAGTTTTTTAACAGCTGTTAGCTGTGAAGAGTCTGGTGTAGATTTAATAGCTTGATTACCATGACACTATAACAAAAGTCAATTAAAACCAACGAGCAAGGCTCGGTTAACCTGGTACTAAATAGAGATACAATTATGGGAAAATTGACATAATCCAATGCCTCACCCGTCTCAAATAAAAACTTGTAAATTTCAGGAGATAGAAGAAAAACGTTTAAATCACTGAAATAGCGTATAACATCCAAATCAATGAGCGAAAACAAGAATTAAAAAAACATGAAAACAAAATAATAGGAAAGAATAAAAACGGGGTTGATCCGCAAAAAACCCCTACTATTACAAACTACTAATTATAAGAATATAAAATCGAGACCTGTGAAATAATAATTTATTCATAAAAACCTGTTTGTTTAGTTCAATAGTCATTTAAAAATTTTCAAAAACATATTTTAAGTGTGTATTAAAATATAATGTAAAACACTGAATATAAATAAAACAGAAAGATAATAATTACCTGTCTATTAATTATCATACAAAGTAATAGAAGTTAAGGTCACGGCACGAGCAACACAGTAAATTCATTGAATGCGAAATTCGGCCGAAAGCTTAACTTGGGGTGAATTTGAATTAGTAATCTGGAATGAGGTGAAAATGAAACGAGAACCTAACATTTAAATGTGTTCATTTTGTTCAATACTTATTTAAACATTCTCAAAAACATATTTATAAGTGTGAAAAAATATCTAATATAAGACACTGAATACAAATCAAAGAAAAAGATAATAAATATCTGTCTATTAATTACTGTACAAAGTAATCGAAGTATGTTACGTTAAGATCACAGCTCAAGCTTCACAGCAAAATTCATAACGTTAAGATCACGGCACGAGCTACACAGAAAATTCATTGAATGCGTAATTCGGCTGAGGGGTTCTCATGGGGTGAATTTGAATAAGTAATCTAAAATAAATTGAAATTAAACGAAAACCTAACATTTAAATCTATTACTTTTGTTCAACACTTATTTAAACATTCTCAAAAACAAATTTTAAGTGTGAAAAATTCAAATATAAGACACTGAATATAAATCAAACAGAAAGATAATAATAAACTGTCTATTAAGTATTGTACAAAGTAATCGAAGTATGTTACGTTAAGATCACGGCTCAAGCTTCACAGAAAATCTATTCAATGCGAAGTTCGGCGGAGAATAATCCCGTGTGAATTTGAATAAGTAATCTAAAATAAATTGAAACAAAACGAGAACCTACATTTAAATATGTTAGTTCAGCTAAACAGTTATTTAAAAATTCCCTAAAACATACGATATTTATGATGTGTGTAATATATAAAGGAAACGAGCTTTCAATGCAGCATAATCTCATTGCTATTTTGAAGTCAAATGGATAACGGTTTGTTATATATGAGGGATACTAACGTTGCCAACAGCAAGGAAGCAGGTGTAGTTAAAAGACATGATTTAAATACAAGCGAGAACTAAGCGACTATTCACCCGCCATGGGAAATTAATTCATAGTAGGAGAAGAAAATTCACCTTTGGTAAACATTCAAGATAGCGCATATGCTGCATAAGCTACAAATTAGGGAATTATCACTGTATATATTATCTAGTATAACCCTGGGTCCCTGGTGAAATAACCCGCTCTCAATACAAAATAACGCCGTAGTTTACAATATATATTAGAGTCTATCCATCGAAGGATACAATGAGTATATCAAACACGGGTGTAGTTGAAAGAGATCATTTAAACGCGAGCGAGAACTAAACCTGAAGAGTGATCTACGATACCACGCGGTGATATACGCTGATACGGCTGAACTACGTTACCGACAAATCTATATTTATTACCTTTTTTATAGTTTAAAAGTAAAAAAGTTGTAGTTTTATGATTTTTCCTAAATTGAAACATCTCAATGAATGTCCATGCCAAATTTCAAGTCTCTATCTTAAACGGTCGCTTCAGGAATTTAAGATCATCAGTGAGTCAGTCAGTTACACATGGGGCTGTATATATTATGGACTCGCCTACGGCTCGATGGGGGCTCCGCCCCCATGCCCCCTTAGGAGTTGCCCCCTAGTTTGAATTAATAAAAAGTCAAGTTTGAAATAGTTTAGTTCCATACAAGATCTGAACAGCCAAGACATTAACAAAACCATCTAACACTCTAAATTCACAATCAATAGTAAAAAAGCTTTAATAATAACCTATTAGTAGGTTTTAATATCCCTCCTTAGTAAATAGTTTTAAAAAATTGAGCTGTGTAATAAGAAAGCAATGGCAATTAATAGAAAATAATACATCTAAGAAAGCCGTATATATATATATTTTTCTATTATAGATCATGTGCTAATTTTTCTGTACGAAACAAATTTCTGAAATAACTATTTTGAATTTCTCAACTAACTCTCTGGAAACTTGTTTTGACGTCATTAAATCATAGTTAGACACACATAATAAACTGTTAAAATATTTCACATACGATTTGATATGTTCCAACTTTCACTATGTTCTGTGTGTTAAACACATAACGATAAACTAGCCATTTATCTGATTAAGTTTACCCGTTAAAAATCCACATCAATTAATAAATTAAGCTGCTATATATACTGTCAACAATAATAAATAACAAGGTGAGATACTGAGACGTAACGATACAGTTACAGGTGCAACACATGGGACGCGTTAGTTTCTATCGTGTCTTGATTAAACCTTGAGATGAGTCAAGAGATACGTCATTAAGGCGTCAAATTGTAGCCATTTGTTTCCACCGTAATGAGTTATAAAGATCAGTAGTGTTCTTGTAATAAAAGATAATGAATTATTAGTCATTTGATAAGGAATAGACAGTATATTATAAATTTGTGTTTATGGTAGAGAATAAAAATGTCTTATATGTATTACTACTTTTAGGATATGGTTTTATATTATCATACAAATTCGTAAAAAAGCAAAAGCACGTGTATTTAACAACTTACAGGAAATTGTTTGCAAATTTCAAAAATTGTCTTTAATAGTTACATTTTTTTATTATACTTATTTATTTCGAAGCGAAAATAATAGTGCACAATGTTAGTTGTGGCTCATCGAAAAAACATGGAAATAGTTCCCTAATATCCCATGTTTTTATCAGTATGGACTTGAGTTCAGTATTTTCCTAACTTAATTAGATTAGACGAATCATGGCTGAGGATGAAAAATGTCCATGTTGTGTTGAAACGGGTGATGTTCTTAGGGCAGATGTGAATATTCCTAAACTTGTAATCCACAGGGAAATTGAATTCCTACGAGTGACGTCTCTTAAGTTCTTGGCTGGAGAATGTGTTGTGAATATTGAGGTCTGCATTTTAATTATTAACTAGAGCTCGACAACTGGTCCAAATTCGGCCAAATTTCACTTGATCTAGACCCAACACATACGAAGTCACGGTAGTATTTTATTCTATAATTATTGAGGAAAAAACTCTTTTCATTGTTTATTACCATCCTTAAAAAAAAAATATATTATGATCGACACTTAAATAGGAAACGTAAATCATTCCACGTAAATAGTAAATAATAGTAAATCATTCAACGTGTTCACCAAATCGCCGTGTTCACCTCTTGCTGTGGCTGCTTCATGTTGCCTCCTAGTCCACCAGGTTGCAGCACTCGGCAGGCAGTTTGATAAAGGCTAACATTATAATTATCATCCAATTTATTACTTTCCGATGTTCATGCTATTATTTTAATAATTCAAATTCAAATTCAAATTCTTTATTTTCTCGCATGCGCATTTGTTTTACACAGCAGTGCTTATTTATCCCTCTAGCTTAATAATAATAATAATAATAATAATAACTTTCTTTATTCCTTTGACAATTTTTAACATTGCATGGAATGCGTCAATATAATTCTATACAGATGTTCTTAAGAGGATAAAATAATACATTTGAAAAATATTACAGACATCAAAAATATTGATTTGATCAGGAAATCGTCCCAGATAACACAGGGAAGGGGAAAAGGGTGCTGTGATAGTTGCTTCTGACCAAGTTTGGCTATTCCCAACTGTGGCTCAAATACTCCCCAACCGAGGAAAAGGCTTCAGATACCAGAAGGCGCTTTAGCCTTGTTTTGAACAAGTTTGGGTTTGCTACCTTGTCAATGGTTCGCGGCAAATGATTAATCAGATGAACACCTGCCTGTGAGGGCAATCACTGTACGGTGTCTTCCCGTTCGGTAGTTCTCCCTGCCTCTTGTACCATAAGGGTGTATATTGCAACCTTGTGTCGGTACGCACTTTGAAAGAAAAAAGCCGATGTTTCAAGAATATATAGGCAGGGTAAGGTAAGCAAACCAAACTGTTTTAGTTCCATAATCATTTTTATAAATTAGTATCATGTATTTATAGGTAAAACTTAAAATAAATATTTAAAAAAGTTTTGATTAATGGAATGTGTTTTATTAGGTTCTCATGCGTTTGAAAACAACATTGTCAATATGTAAAACCAAAACTGTGACAACTTGCTGCGAATCAGAAGTTGGGGCCCTGATGAGTACAAGAACTAAATAAATATGTGTAATATCTGGTTTCGTTAACTTTAATACCTTACCTTACCTTTATTGAAATGGCGACACTTAGTATGTTGGAATTCCTGGCCTAATAAACAACAACCAATGTTTGATAATGAGCATTTTAATTAGATATTATTCAAATGCTACATTTAGTTCTTTATCGGTTACATCCAATCAATCCAATATTGTGAATATCAGTAATCAATTACCAAAATTCATTGACAACTGTACACCAAAAGATTTTTAATAATACTGCACTCAGAACAGCCGTTTTCTGGCCTGTATTTAGTCCACAAAGCTGGCCTTTTCTGTAGCCTCTTAAAAGTGCACGGAAAAAAATCTATTAATTTTTTACGTGCGATAACCTCAAAAGTTGTTTATTTCGCAAAAATCATACTAATCCAAAATAAATAAGGCAAATGTAAACGAAAAACGACTTGCAGACTACAATTTTTATGCAAGATTTTGACTTTAATTTCAACTATATATCAGCTGTTTATAAGGAATATTTAAATTAGGATGGAAATCAACTACTAAACATAAACCGATAATGAAATTTTTATTCATTTACTTTTAAATGAACATCCATTATATATTTTTGCAGTATGATTAAAAACGTTGTTCATCACTCGGACGAATAGTGTTTTTTCTGTGCTTAGTCGCTATTTCCGACAGCAAAAAAACGTTCCGATAAGTATAACGCGTTTGCGCACAGAAAAAAAGCCAATTTCAGTCATCGTGATGAAAACTACTATTTAATTAAGTGCTCAACTCTATTCCAATGTTAATGAGAAAATTAATTCCAATGAGAAAATTTCAAATTTAATTTGTGGATAGCGCCTTTATTTTAAGTCCGATTCTCATAATTTTGTAGCGTAAACAACTACAGACCAAGCCCTATCCAACGACACAAAAAACTTGAAAATCTTTTGAGAACTGTAGGAGTTCTCAACACAAAAAAGCCTTATTGTATTGTGGGTGATAACATCAATTTGACCACGGTACATTTACATATTGAAGAGCATCAGCTAATCTGATCCCTGGTCATTATATGTGGTAGAAGAGCGGAAACTATTGTAAGATTCACTGGACTGAGGCTGAGCGATGTTTGACGGCTTGTAAATGGCCTGACCAGCTCAGATGAGATGATGGTGAACTTGTATAGGGCCGTGGAAACTGATGTATTTGGAAGTGTGCCAATAGAAGGATTGGTCACAAATCCCAAATGTTTATGAGTTTTACAATATTTTTATTTTGTAATTTTATTTAGCTTTATTTTAAATATTGTAGTTTGTTCTATGATTTAAATATCCCCGTTATGCAGCTGACGGGGTATTCCCAATGACTGTTATTGTGTAACAATATATATATATATATATATATATATATATATATATATATATATATATATATGTGTGTGTGTGTGTGTGTGTGTGTGTGTGTGTGTCCGTGGTACTGATAACTTTTGAAGGGGACCTCCGATTTTGATGAAATTTGCTATGAAGGAGTAAGACCAGGTCTATTTTCATGAGTTCGCGAACCAGCATTGTCGGGTTAAGGGAACGGGTTTTTATGGGGTTTTAAATTAGTAAAAAATGGTTCTTTGGCATTTTTGGACCTCAATTTCCAAAATTCATCAATTTTAACTGAAACCATTTAAAAGAGATTAAAAAACAAACAATTTGGTAATTTGAATTTTTATCTTAGCGTAACTGGTTACGGAAAAAACAAAAAAAAAGGTCTTTTCCATGTTATTCTCATGGGAAATCAAGAAAACCCTATATGTTGCTTATTTATTGACATAACTTAATCAAATTTGGTATGTACATTATCTAGATAGGGTTTAACTTATACTTGCTTACAAAACCCACATAATTATGGCGGCAAACCTACATACTCAACCCTACGGGGTTTATGGGGACAGTAAAAAATTGCCAGAGCTTGATACAATTTTGTGTTTACATGCACCAATTATTGATTAAATTAGATTTCATAACAACACCTCATGGCAGAAAATCTACATACTCGATCCTATGGTGTTTTATGGGGCAAGTAAATAATCTGAAATTCCATTGGAAATTCGCTGAGTATCCAGGTATCCTGCGACGGGGGTATTTTTTAATGAGGATGCCCCGGACGCACTGTGACAAACAATCCCAGCAGCCCTCATCCTCCAAGATCTCTTGGGGGACCGAGTCCACCGAAAATGCACCAAATATTTATGTGGCCTCCAGGCGGGGCCCTTCCCAACGGGGGCAGCGGAAGAAGGTGTGTTCCGCATTGTCGGGAACGCCCGGCCAATAAATGCAGTCCGGTGAATCGGTCTTTCCCATCCGGTTCAGGTACGACCGAAAATAGCCGTGACCTGTCAAGAATTGGGTCAGATAGTAGTCCACCTCCCCATGCCGCAGTTCCATCCATGGTTGGACCTGCTTGATGAGTCGCGCACCCTCGGGAGTCGTGCTCCCAGCTGTGTTGCCACTGTTGGAAGGTTCGGGAGCGCTCTTCTGTTCTTGCCGTGTCCTTGTCAATCTCGCCTTGTCTATGATAAAGCGCCTTCCTCTCTCCTGCCGAGAGCTTGACAGGGATGACTCTGGCGACCACCAGGACGGCAGGCTCGAGTAGTGTGTTTTTGGGAAGGCTGGGACGTGACGTCATCACGATGACGTCAGCAGTGATGACGTCATCAATGACGTCACGAATGACGTCACTAATGATGTCATATGACGTCACATGACGTCACATAAATGACGTCATGGTGACGTCATTACCGCTGACGTCATCATGATGACGTCACTGACGTTAATTAGGTCAAGGTCACGCAAGAATACAAAAAAAATTTTTTTTTGCACATTTGCGATTCCTCAAATTTTGCTGAGAAATTGAAATTTCTCGAGGAATCACAAAAGTGCAAAAAAATTTTTTTTTTTATTCCCTAGCGATCAGACTCTAGACCTAATATATCCGTCAGGGGTCATTGACCCGTCCCAGCACCCCCACTTGAAAAAAAAAATAATTTTTTTATTTTACTTACCCACCGAGAGACTGAGAGCCGAAGAATAATTTCTTCAAACACCCGACAGTGGACAAACGACATGCGATCCGAACAGCACTGCGTCTGAAGGCATACTGACTTGGGCGCAGGCGGTTCCCCAGGTACCCAGGCTCAGTGGTGGGGATAAGGAGGTGGTGGGGGTAAAGTGGTCAGAAGGAAGAAAAATTAAAATTTTTGCAACAACTCATCCGAGCCTGTCCTTTACCGTAACTTGGATTGGAAATATTTCCTGAGAAATATTTATTTTTTATTCTTTCTCAGGTGATCTTGGAACTTGTGAAATTTCAATCAAACCAAAAGTGAAAAAAAAATTTTTTGTTATTTGACACTTTGCCGAAAAATTAAGAAATGTTTGATATTTTGGCTAAATATTTAAATTTAAACTCAATATAAGTAAATTGAGTGCAAAAAGTGAGATGTGCACACCACAAGAGTTGAACAGCAACTGAGCAAGTCTCTCCGTGTATCTGAGGTACTCGGCAGGGTGGTGGGGATAAGGAGATGGTGGGGGTAAAGTGGTCAGATGAAATGAAAAAAAAAATTTTTTTGCAAACTATACAACTGAGTTTGTTATTCAGCAATAGGCATAAGAAAGAAAAAAAATATTTTTTATCCACATTACTCAACATGTTCAAACGTGTTCAAGGTCAACCATTTGAAGTTTAAAAAAAAAAATTATTTTCTTTATTTTATTTACAAAAATCCTCCTTCATCCCCATATGTGCTGTCCGGACTTGTGCTTGATGTTGTCGAAGAATTTTCTTCACAGCAACATGTTCCTTGTGTATTTTGGACTACCCCTTCTGCTTCATCCATACTGTCGTCGATGGTTGGACAGTCGTATTCCAATTCCATTTTAATTACCATCCCTGGATTTTGAAGTAGCCGCATGTGCAATTATTCATAAATTTCTTTTAGGTATTGAAGGTTGTCAACAAGTAATTCCCACTTCATTGTGTTGTGTAACCTCTAGCGTAGCTGAGTTGGAAATGAAGCAAGTCTTGCTTGCAGGATTGGTATTTTGGAATTGTGGTGGTGGGGGTAATTGATACAACCAGACAGGTTGAGACGTGTTCAAGGTCAACCATTTGGAGTTTTAAAAAAGAAAATTTTATTTACAGAGTAGTGTTGAAAACTGGCAATTTGGCTGCTTTATCTGAACACTCAATGCATCTTAGGCAGTATACAACTGCGTATACCAAGTAGAAGAAGATTGCAATCAATAAGGCCAAGATTATGAAGAGATCTAATTTTAAAATTCTCTGAATTAGCATATGGTCCTTCCTGATCCGTCTTTCTTCCATCCTTCTTTCCATCATCTCCACTAGATCCACATGCTGGCATCTCCTCCTCCCCAGGCTTTCCGCTTCATCGGCCTCATATATTGGTGGTGGAACATCCATGTTTGCAGCTCAAAAGATGAAGATGTAATGAAACACATTGGTGCTGCATCTGAGGTCTCCAAGAGGAAAAGTGGTAGGGGAAAACCTGAACATGTTAGAACATGTTCAAGGTCATCCAATTTGTGTTTTAAAAAAATTCTATCTTGCTACAATACTGTAGCAAGATAGGTTTTTTTTTATTTTGTTTTTATTTTATCATTCTTTTATTACAATACAAAAATATGCATATTGAAGTACAATGAGGATACAAAATATAAATATTAGTCAGGAGAAATATTCCAAGTTTGGACTGGCTTGAGTCTTCATGGATGATCTGGAGGAGTAGTCTGAAGAAGTTGATGATGGTGACCTAGGCGGCTCGTCATCCCTGGGGACATGAGGGCATTTTGTGTTGCAAGCAAAAATTTGCATGTTCAATCGGTATCCCTGTTCGATTAGTGATTTAAATTCTTGAACAATTTCGTTTAATTCTTGCAGATTTCTTACAAATACTTCTTCATAATTTGCACATTTTACAGTCAGAGCCATCTTGATGTTTTCCGTATGATGTCCAAAGGCGGAATGAATATTAGCATGGTCGTTTTAAGGTAGTATGAAATAGTGGTGGGGGGAAGTTGTTTACACGCTGTCTGATGAGAGGTGGTTAAATTTTTGCCAAGTAAACATATTGATTGAACAAATGGCGCAAAGTTCTTTAGGTGTATGGTAACTTAAAACTGGAGCGACATGACCATATTGTAAACATCCATCATCTTGTAGGAATTGTGCCGGGTTGGATACAGCGGCCCTTCCACAACTTCGACAAAATTTTGTACCATCACCAAACTTGTACCAACCAAAAGTGTTGTAACCTCTGTTGTCTAGCTTGTACTGTTTGATAAAAATTTTAATTTGTTGAGGAGCGTTGGATCGTAAAGTATGGCTAAATAGCTGTTGATCTTCAATAATTTTTCTTACACAAAGCTCAAATAGGGTGCTCATCGTTTGACAGTTGCAATGAAACTGAACTTCTTTACAGTCTGTAGGCTGGTAACCTGAAATGGTGGGGGAAAACAGATACACACACACACACACACACACACACACACACACATTGCTGTTTGAAAAAAAGTTTATGTTTAATTTGTGCAAAGGTCAAAGGTCAAGGTCACCCCAGAGCTTTAAAAAAAGGCAACATATCAATATGTGAAAAATTTTTTTGTTTCACATATTGATATGTTGCCTTTTTTGTGTGTTTTTTTTTTTTGGTTTTTTATCTTTATTTAAAACAGTACAAACAAGATTACATGACAAAAATATATATAGTTAAAAAATACAAACAGATACAAGAAAGAAAAAAATTATTTTTTTTTAACACTGCTGCTTGTCTGCGATGTGGATGGTAAGCTCGGTGGAGTTGCTGCCGCTGCATCCGTGGGACACCAAGTAGAGACATCCCGGTTGAATGGAGCGTAGATCTTCATTTTGTAGTAGGTGGACAAATCTCTTCGGAAGGTAAATTTGGAATTTTGCTTCATCCCCCGGAGTATATGGTGCTTCGCTGAGACTGCAGCAGATTGCTTCGCCGACAGTAGTTTCCATTTTCTTCAGTGCATGTATAATATAATGTTTTTCATCCTTGAGTTCAGAACATTTTTTTACCGGCAAAATTGTAGACTTGGAGTGGGCGTTGAATTGTTCCACCAAAGACTGCAGAAACTGGTTGGATGCCATGGTTGTTCTAGAGGTCCTCGCTGTCTTCTTGCTCTGAGATGTTGTCGTCTCGGAATCTCGAGTAATACTCGTGCCAGGTCTCGGTCTGCTCCTCGCTTTTATAATCGCCGTTACCCCCACCACCATCGCCGATTTCTCCATCTTGCAGGTAAGTCGCTAATTTTAAAGCGTTTTTTAACGCACAGTGCCTGTCCCTTTCATGTTCCACACTCTGTGTGCAAATACAAATGTTTTCAGCAATAAATTTAAAATTTTTATCTATTTGCACATCTTTAACTGGAGTAGATGTAAATTGTTCTATCCATCTTTTCTTTTCAAGTCCTTTTGTGTAAATATTAGTAAATCTGTTTGAAAATTGATGCATAATATGATACAAGTCTGAATAACTGGTAAAACCGTCATACCAATCGATGTGATGAAAATATTTCCAAGTCCATCGGTTTGTTGTTGCGGCTTTGGTGGTTAGTGAAGAAAAAGAGCATGGTGGTTTAAATAAAAATGTGTAAGGAATATTTTTATCTAAATCGTAAAATACGAGTTCTTTAATTATAAACCGATCATCGTTACCACGAAAAGCTTGAAATTCAATAATACCCGGCTTGGACTTGATTTCTTCTTCCATGTCCATTTGAAAGGTCACCCGTCTATCCATCACGGTGTCAGAAGGTCAACTGTTTTCCACACCACGGTAGGCATTTATTTATGCCAGGCCGTACAGTTGAAGGCGCGTTGGTGTATATTTAACGTGGGCACCATCCCCGGTAGGCCTACACCCACAAAATTTTGAATTTTTTATTGAAAACTTGTCAATTGAAGTGTAAAGTGTTGTGAAAAATTTTAAAATTTTATTTAACTTTCCATCTGGTCATTTTTGTTGTACTCATTCTCATCACTTTGATCCTTTTCATCACTGAAATGTGTTTCTTCATCCGATTTTACAAAATTATTTTTTTCTTGCACATATTGTTCCAATTGTCTCCACATTTGAACTTCATGAGGAATTCTGTTGAATATTGAAGTGTCCACAGGTCCATACAAAATTGGTGCATCCGGTTGTTTGTCCAAAGTGTCTGTTAAATAATCTTTAATAATTGAACTGGAGAATACTAGCTGTCTTAAATATCTTGTTATTGGTTCAGTTGCACATGTTAAAATAAAAAATTCTTCTCTGTTCAGTTGAATTTTTATGTCATGTTTGGTCGTATCTCTGAATCTCATTTGATGTTCACCTCTGTGTTTAATAATATCAATTTCCAAGTCTGAATCCAATAGTCCTACTTTTGTTTTCCTGCCAAACATGTTGCTATTAAAATAACATTCCAACAAATGGAGGTGTTTCATAAAAGATTCCCAAGCGTTGGCTGTAAACAAAATCATTTTTGTTCCGTGGGTTAAAATTACTGTAGGTGAATAGTCGGTTGATTTCATAACTCCAATTAAAACACTTTTATCCAAACTTGAAGAGATTGGATAAAAAATTCTTAAAAATACTTCCATCAAAATATTTGGTGAAATATTTTCTTCCACATTTCTTTTCCTCTTGGACAAATACTTTTTCTTTTTACCTTTTTCTTCTTCTTCTTGATTTGTGACGTGTTGCTGTTCATTCATGTCCAAAAATTCTGAAATTTCTTTTTCTATATCGCATTCTGTTGTACCACTTGTAGAAGCCATATTGAAGATGATGCTACCCATACGACGTCAGGCAACAAACTGATCAGGAGCGGCCTGCACGCCCCGCTTTTATACTCGTGGAATGTAACAAAACCGGTTTTTTACAATACATTTTTAACAAATCCAGTTAGAGGTGTGTATGTTACAATTTTATCATGTAGAATTAAACAGTATGCAGTTGTATTTGCAGGTATAGCTGCATTAAACTCCATTTCAATCTTTATGTCAACACTTGATGATTTTACTGATTCATTTTGTTTAGAACAATCAATTACAACTATTGTGTATCCATCTAAGTATTCTTCTGGTGATAGTAAAGGTGTATTTGTTTTACCGTAATATGAATTTTGGAATCTCGCATACATATCGTATAATATACTGTACTTTTTATTAGCGAATGACACATTTAAATTGTCGTAGGGGAAAAATTGTGAATTCAAATAAACTTTAATATTTTTTAAGTTGCAATGATCAAATTTGCCTGCATGTTTTGTGATACTGTCTCTCCTATCTGTTTGTAAACCAAATATAATATACCTGGCTCGTTCTACGTAATTAGATGTTTTAACAGTCCAAGTGTGACGATCTGTAGTTGGCAAGCTTGGATGTTCATGGAATTCCCAACTTCTAAAAGGAATTACAATATCACGATCAGCCTTTAACTTCCTTAATAGTAGCATTCTATGTTCGTCAGCTAATTTAACATGTGGAACTCTCCATACAATTTTGTCTAATGTTAATTTCCATTCTAGGTTTGCATCCGTTGTACCATCTGGAGCTTTAATAATGTCTTTATCGTTAGAAGATCTCAACAAAACTAATTCTTGTTTAACATTTAATATTATTTTTCTATAATCTTCAGCAAATCCAAGCAACAAACGTAATGGAATATGAAAATCAAAATATCCCTTTGTATTCGGAGTGATTGTGTCATTTTCAGGTAAAACCCATCCGGCCGGTTGAAGTAAATTGGTTTCATTAGGTGATATAGATGTTACCCCCTTTAAAGTTGTTGCAATACCTACTTTTTTAGTGGAATCAACTGTTACACCTGATATTTCATATCTAATTTCATCAAACAGGAAAGCCATAGGGTTATTTATAAATGGAACTGTTGTACCAGTAGTAGTACCGTCCTTTTTTGTTACTTTTCCTTCGATATACAAGTAACTTTCACATGGTAGTGTGTAAATGTCTTGATGTTGTATAGGAATACGAATTTCATCGTTATTGTTCAATTTTGATGAAGTGTAAGGGTTGTGGGTGTGATATTCTTTTTCCCATAGTGTTTCGTCGAATGTCGGACCCTGCGCTATATCCAGTATATCCATAATTGGTTAATTTTAAACCAATCTTTTCTAAGAAACGAATGTTCTCGCGTGTTAACTCCTCCACAGCTGAAGAGCTACTAATGCGGTTTCCCGTAGGCTGTCCACTTTTAAATGATAAACCCATGATTTTTGTATTAAAGTGTCGATTTTAAATGTAATCTAACTGTAATTGGCTCTTCTCGGAAATCTATCAAGTTACCGTCTTGATCCAATACGTTCAACACGATGTCTGAAATGAAAGTGGTGTTCAACGGCAGATATACTAGGTTTTGTGGCTTTTCAACAATTTTAAATCCTGGAGGTACACTCGGGTAAAAAGTATGTATTATATGAGTATTTGCTCCATCTCTGTAAGCTCCCTGTATAATGTTACAAGTTATATCTATACTATTAACTTTTAGTATAGTTACAGTTTGTTTACCGGAATGTGTTTGATTTGGTTCTAAAATTGGGCTATCTTTGGGAAATCCTAACAATTCACCGATTGATTGTTCCTGAGTAAAATCTATATAATATTTGGAGTTAATTTCAGCTTTCATCGTATTGTTATTACCTTTTAATGTTATATTGTCTTTTCCCATTTTATTTTGCAAAAATTCATTAATATGATCAATTTCATAAGAACCTGTGGGTAAACTGCAAACTTCTAAGTCTGTAAACTTCCCACTGGCATCTTTTCCTTTATAGTAATGCAATAAGTTATTTTTATCTTCCGTAACATTGGGAATAGAGTTGTAAGTTGTAAAATCCAACAGTGCCGCTTCCCAAAATCTTCCTTCTTGCAAGCGTAACGCTGGAAAAAGGATACTTCGCAAAGTGGACGATTTTCCTGTTAATGATACCGTATAGGAAGACATCTCAATTGTGACTGATACTTTTAGCTAGGAATTCCAAACATAAATGGCCGCATATTAAAGTGTTATCAGGTTGTTCTCTTTTATAGTTGTAATATATGTTTTTAGCAGATTTAAAGTAATGCTCGAGTTCTTTAGGTGGTGGTAAATTGCCAAAACTATCAAAGTAATAAATATTATCACCTAATTTCTTATAACAAACCCAATGAGTGCCAGGACCTTCTGAATTGTCTAAATTTACAATGCCGGTTTCGTTTTTCCACATTTTAACTGGTAATTCATCTTTCATAAAGACACCACGAAAAAAAGGTATTTTTAAACATGAAATGTATTTAAATAATTCAATATTTGTTAACGCTTTATGTGGTATTACTAATTGATTTCTTTTATTTAATATGCACGATACGGTCTTAGGTATAGACCTGCCCCGTTTTTTACCATTGACCATACTGTTGGTTTTTTGCTACCCTTTCTGGTGGAACGTCGTTTTCTTCTAATATTCCCTCCATGTTTTGTCTTTGCCGATCTCCTTTTCACTCTTCGCCTCCTTTTTCCACCTCCTACCGCTGTTTTAGCCTTCATACCTGCTGTTACCGCTAAAGCTGCTGCTTTTTCTGCAATACTAGCGTCACTAGACTTTACTCGTTGCCAAGCTATATCCGCGAGCTTTTTATCAGCTATTGATCTATTTTTTGTATCGCTAAATGTGGAATATGCTATATCGTGTTCTTTACAAGCCTGATCTAACTTATTTATGCCTGGATCGCCTCTTTCCAGTCGTTTTTTCAATTTAGTTCCTGGTCCGCAATACTGATAACCTCCCGTTATGTGAAATTCGTATGGTAAAGCGTCTATTGCTCTATTTACGACAGATCCTACTGGAATTCGATTTAAAGCTTTACTTAACAGAGAAACCGCTGTGGATGTGATACCACCTCCTTTCCGTATAGTGTCTCGATATGGACTGGTGTAATGAAACGTCATGATTGTCTTTTATATTCGAAAAGCGTAACCTATGTGTTACCTCTATGACAGGTTGCACATAAATGAAGTCATTTATTGAGTTATTTAATTAAATATCAATATCACCCCAATCTGATGATCTAAAATTTTGCGTATTAGGGTTAATAAAGTATTTATTATAAATTTCTCGTTTAATATAATCACCTCTCGCGGATTCAGCATAAGTATTATGACCCGATTTTCCTTGAAGAATATCTGGTGTAAAATGATTGTGTAAATCAAATATCGCATTACCTAAAACTTTTACAAGAAAATTAACAGTGACAGCATTATCTACATGTTCAATGTCTTTAAGGTTTGTTATACGTTTATTATTACAATTATACACTTTACTATCCTTCAATGATGTTGTAATGGTCTGTCCTACAGTTGCAGCATCATTTGCTTCTCTTCCTTGTGCCAAGTCTTTTATCACTCTATTATTACATGTAAACCATCTAAAATAATGATCTGGATCTAGATGTACGGTTTGTGATAAAGCAGCTGCATCATGTTTATCATAACCCCATCCCATATTTGATAACTTTTTATCCATGCAATCCCAAGCATTATTTTTGTATGTTAATAAATTAAATTTTTCATTACCTTGAACAAATTCATCCCCTTGCTTCGATACTACTTGATCTTGTTTTACAAAAGAGGTTGTTTCTTGTTTTAAGGTTTCCATCATTTGACCCACTGTTGCACCATCTGATGGTGCCGAACCATCTTTAACATTTGCTAAACAATTACCAAAACAATCTATAACCCCTACATCACGTATGATACAATGATCTTTAATATATTTTAGATTTACAGCATCGTTTTCAGTTTTTGGATAACCTATATCGTTAATAACAAATTTATAAAAAGAAAATCCATCTTTTGTCTTTTCAGGTATTAAAGAATGTAAATAGCGTCTATTCACGCTGTCTTTTTCATCTTTAGGATCATCTATGTTGGATATACGTTTATTGTTAGCACTATACGTTTTTCCATTGAATTTTAACGTATTTTTTAATTCAGATAACAAATAACCTTTGTTTATTGCATCACCGTTTTGATTTGGTTTATCAACGTTGATAATTCTATGATTTTCTGCATCATATGTGTTATTTTGTAGTCTTAATGTTGGTGATATCTTTTCCTTTACTATTTTTAAATTTACTGCATCATTTTCATCCGTGGGATCTTTTATGTTTTTTAACCTTTTATTACTAATATCATAATCTCCTTCAGGTGTTTGTGGTAAACCAGCACCTCTTTTTAAGTTATTCGCGTAATATAATCCATCCGAGGAATACCGTCCGAACTTGTCGACACTCATGGTGCAACTGAATAGCATTTTAGGGAGTAACGCATTTTTATGAGATTACCCCTCGGTTTCTAAGTTCATCCACTAAAGCCACCCATTCGTTTTCCAATCCAGTATGACCCGCCTCTTTGGCTTCATGTATTAGTTTCATTCTATCCACCAATTTATTGATATTATTGTAATAAATTACGTTTGTATTGTATAGTTTCTTCATCAATCCTTTACCGGTGACTGATTTGCTTCTTTTTCTCGGTTCTGGAGAACTTAAATCTAAAGTGGATGCTACTAATCTTCTTTTTACAGGTTTTCTTCTTATAATCGGTATTAATTTGGAAACAAAATCTTTATATTTTACAGATTTATTTCTATATATGGGTGCTTCAGGTAAATAATTTCTTTTATATGCATTAGTTTGATCCAAAATTTTGCTATACACTTCCAAATCATCATTTTTTACCAATGCTTTTAAAGGTTTATTTTCAAATAATAATTCAAATAGCCCCCTTGTTCCCTTATATATTTGATCACCTATGTGAATATTATCATGTTCATCGACATCTAATTTGCTATTACCAATCATTACACCTTCTTTGGACATTCTTGCTCCATAACTGTGGTATTTTTTAGTAGAATCAGTTCCAATTAACAGTTTTAACAAGTATTTCCTTCCTAACGGTCCTTTTGTATGAATAGTTTCACCCAATAAGCTTATGTTTGATGGTTCTCCTTCTGTTTTTTCTTCTTCACTCGCTATAGATACCACTTCCTCTTCACTACCAGCATATACATCTTCTCTTTCTGCCGTTGTATCACTAAATATGGAGGCTTCCGGGTCCTCATCGCTAATATCTTCTGATATTACACTTTCCCTTTCATATTGTGTTATCGGAGCAATAATATCACCTTCAAAAGAAGGTTTAGTCAATTTTTTGTTCAATTGTTTCAAAGGCTCTGTAATAGGTTTAAAAGTAGATTCGAGAAATTTCTCCCTTTCGCTGATACCTAACTTTAACGCTCTGTTTTTAGCCCGAATAGAATCACTAAGTGATTTAATTTCCTTTACTAACTTTTCTTGGTTAACCATGTTTGTAGCAAGACGTGCTGTACAAGAATGATTGTGTGATATAATGGTTAGTGAATTAATATAAATTTATCAAAACCTATCCTGTATCGGCCGTTTTTTAGTGGTTGTTCCTTCATAATTGTCAAAAATCCATAATTTTCAGCCCAAGCCTTACCACATATGTCTTTAAACCGTTCATATGACATATCCGCATTGACATGATCGTAATATATGTGTTTTAAGTTAGTTTCATCCTGTTTGAATACAATTAACACATTTGCGTTGTCTCTTATCAGTTGTTTTGGTATTTTACTATAAGTCTGGCCTATGTAAATGCTATCTATATTGTTATGTCGCCCCATAGCGAAATAACTCCTGATAGTGTTTTGGTTTTCACAGGATACATCATCAAATATAAAAACTGAAAATGATTTAGCTTCATGCGGTTGCATTACGCTTTCACTTGCATCAAACTTGTAATATTTCACTTCTGGCACATTATTAAATATTTTTTCTAATAATTGGTATTTGGGTTGTTGTAATGATTTGGAAAAGACATACAAGTTATTGAAACGCAATCCTTTTGGGTTTGTAATCAAATTGAATACTACATTTGTTTTACCACAATTGGATGGACCGGTTACAAGACAACGCACCGTGTTTGGTAACAAAACACCATGTTTGCCGCTGTTTAATTCCGAATTGTCCACCGTGAGTTCATCAATATTATTTATAGTAAAACTATCCTTTTGCTGTATTATCTCCATCCTTTGTAAAGGTTAAACCTAAAATGATGCTCCATCATTATATGAGATCCTTTTTAGGTATCCAAGAATCTTCACTCTTATTAAATCCTAACCATCGCACTTTAACTTTATCTTTTTTCCGTTGCAACACCTTTTCAACGAGATATACATCACCTACTGTGGATTTTAACATTTCATGTCCATAAAACCCTCCTTCGAGCAATTGTCCTTTATTATCTTTTAAAATGTAAGTTTCCGGTACTGTAGGTTGCACTTTAAATACGGTAAAAACCTCATTTGTCCAATTTGGTAGATATCTTTTACTGAATACACCTTTGTATTTGCTTATTCGCACTTTATCACCCACGTTAAACGTTTTAGGCTTTAGTTTTTCAACTTTTGGTTTAGTATTCATTTTTATACGTTTTAATACGAGTTTTTCATTTTTACTAGTCACTTGGTTAGGTTTCATACCAATTGTTCTATGGAACTTGTTATTGTAATCTTTTATTAGTTTTGGTAACATATCAATCCATACGTGCGATCCTCTGTTTGAAAACATCTTGTACATCGCACCTTTTAAAGTTCGATTAAATCTTTCTATGATTGATGCTTTTACTTCTGAATTAGTCGAATAATGGTTTATGTCGTGTTTTTTCATTAAATTTGAAAATTCTTTATTGAAATATTCTTTACCATCATCGGTTTGTAAATGTTTTATGGTATTTTTGTCTCTATGTATCGCAGTTTCCATGGCTTTTGTTACACTCTTGCCGGTTTTATCTTTTAGCGGTAAAGCATCTGCCATTTTTGTAAAACAATTGATAATAGTCAATATATATTTAAATCCTTTATTTTGTTTACTATAAGGAATCATTTCTATTAAGTCCGCTTGATATAAGTCGTTCATTCCTTTTATAACGGTATTTCTACGGGGAAATTTTCTTCTAGCAGGTTTATGAAGTTCATTAACAATTTTTTGTTTTAAATCCATTTTTAATCCTTCCGTTATTACGGTCAAAATAGAAATGAACTTTATGTATGTATTAAACCCTATTTAAGTCTGTTAAGGTATTCTAAATTGGTAAGAAATACTATTTAAATATATTTCCTTAACCCTCAAGGACATGGTTTGGGAAATGTCCGAGTAATGGTTTTTTATTACATTACCCCCAGGTTAAGGTATTATATAAATGAATGATATTTAAAAAATATAGTTCATTTATATGATACCCCCCCTCCCTTATTTTAAGAGGGTTAAGAAAATAATTTTATAAACAATTTATTAATTATGTTTAGGTTGTTATATTACCAATAAAGTGGAAATAAAAATTTGTTTCTAATTAAAAACTGATTTTAAATGTGTCAAGGTCATTCAAATTAATGTAAAAAAATGGGGAACAAGGCGTTGGACTTGCCGTGTTCCCCATTTTTTTACGGAAGGAAAAGGAATTTAGGTCGAAGAAGGACGAAGAGGGACGAAGAATAGGTTAATTGTTGATAGGGTTAAGAGGGTAGTGGCCGAAAAAGGAATTTAGGTCAAAAAAAAAGGACGAAGAGAACGAAGAATAGGTTAATTGTTGACGGGGTTAAGGGAGTAGTGGCCAAAAGGAAGAGTGTTGATTTTGTCATCCATAATGTGTCTTTTGTCATCCTTGTTTGAGAGTGCTTTCTTAACTTCTGTAACACTGTACACTTTGTGTTTTTCACTCCTTATGGTGTTGAATTTAGCAGTCAAGGTGGTGTCGTTAAATAAACAGTTTTTATATTGTTCAAAGTTTACATTTTTCTTCAAATAACCTGTCTTTACACCTTTTGCTTTCTTAGTGGTTGATCTTTCTTCTTGTCCTTTATATACTTTAAAAGAATATAATTTGGACATTAGTGCGACGATTTCTTCCATGCTTGCTCCATTGCATTCATCTTTGAATTTACCTAAAACTTTCTTATTATTTTCATTAAAGTTCGGGTGATTTCTTGGGTAGTCGGAAAAATCAAAATCATTTTTGTGTATGAACGTCCGAAGATCTTCATACATGTCTTGTGTCTTAATCCAATAAATTAGTGCATCCGTGTCCATGTAGGCTACTCCAATATTTTCTCTTCCATAATGTTGAACCATTTTGTTGTAATGAAAGTCATACATGTGCGTTTTACTTATATCCAATATAGACATTCCTATGTACAACGGTCGATCCATTACTATCTTGGTTTTCTTCATGCTGACTGCTACCAAGTTTTCATTAATTATCATACTTGTTCCAAAATTCGGTTTCTGTACAAGTTTCTGCATCTGTCTGGGGTTTGTTACTAATTTTACAATTTTGTGTTTCCTTTTGTTTTCTAAAGTTTTTCCAAATATTGCATTGTTCATGAGCTTGTAAAAATCTTTTTCAAAAGCTGATGTTGCTGCTGCTCTCCTTGCAGTGTTTGAATCAATGTATGGTTTTAAATAACAAGATTGTGAAAATTTTAAAACTTTATGAATTTTGGTAATAATCAATCCTAATTCTAAGGCTTGCTGAACAACTAAATAATGTGCGACATAACGGTTTTTGTTGTTTAATGTCATCATTAATTTGGGCCATTTTCCCGTCGGTGATACTTCAGTTTTAGCCAACAGTGGCAAGTCGTAATGATGATCGTGTAGGTGTACTGGATACTCAAAGTCGCAGTCAAAAATGTAGCCGGTCGGTCCATCTTGTGGGATCTGCATGATGTCCCCGATGCTGTCCGGGTCTACCCATTGGAAGTCGCCATACGGAAGGGGTTTGGACATCGCCCAACCGTATAAATTATTGGCATCAAAATATCCAAGAAAAACCGAATCTTTAGTCTCATCATAATTTGGTAGAAATTTATTGTTAGCTTTCACATGTCTTGTAACAGCCTGGGTCAATCCACCTCGTACACCCGATTCAATCATTAAAACCATATCGATGTCGGTTAGCAATTCCAACTTGCACTCGGTAGATTTTAGCATGGCCTGCCAGGCCAAACCGGGAGAAGTAAAAGAATGTAGCGGGTCCAGTCCGTAAGCGGTGAAACAGGTGTTCCTAAATTCTTCCATTATGTCACACAATAATGTTACATCTAGTTTTACATAAAAGTTAGAATAATCACCCAGGGTATTCATTCCTAATTCATTCCAGACTTTCTGAGCATGATTATAATCTTCAATTGAAATTTCGGTTTCAGTTAATTTACTTTTAAACGCTTCGATTGGTGGCAAACATGTTTCATCAAATTTTTCTAGTCCAGTAATGTAATCATATGGAAACACACCTTTCCTTAGCACCAAGTCCATTTTATCTTCTGGCACAATTTTTCTGGTTTCTTTTAAATCCTGTCGTCTTAAATTTTTAGTTAGGTTGGCAAGGCTAGATGACATGAATCGAAAAGAGTCCACGAATCGAAGCTTCATCTTGCCAACAGTCTTGGAAAAACTAATGTAATTTTCTGTGCTGTTGGCCAAAACATCAATTTTCCCATCATCCCTGCCCAATTCCGGAATAATAAAATGTGAATCATAACCACAAAGGTTATGCAAAACAACTGGAATGAATTTCGGAAGTTTATAATTAATATTACAAGCATTGCAAGCAGCCCCTCTGTAATAACCAGTAAGGTGATCGTGATCATGGACTTTATGGTTGTCAAGAGTAAATTCTTTTTTACACAAGTAACAATTAGTGGCATTGATATATTGAATTTCCTCCTCTTCATCAAGAGGTAACATTGGAATAATATTACTGTACACTTCTTCAACCTTACCAGCTATATAATACAAGTTATCTACAAAATGTTTAGCAGCATCCTCACCTCTGTACAAAATTGGGGTTGAACTTAAACCAAAATTTTTCAAATGTTCTTCTGACAGTGTGGATTTAACAAGCAAACAAAAACTGTTAGGTTTATGCAGCTGATATTTCGTCCTACTGGTAATTTCCCCTTCTGGATGTTCTTGGGGTACCAGTGTGGACTCAAAGTCTGCATAAATTACAAATGGTACCCTATATTGATGGCTAATCTTTTCAAATTTTACAATAGAGCGAGTAGGTGCAGGCAAACTAATTTTGCATTCAAAATTTTCATTACAGAGTCTTTGGTGTTCTTGTAGCCATTCCGCACCTCCTCTCCTTACTTCTTTTGACACAAAACAAAAACATCGCTTACAAATCGTTATATGACCATGATGCTTAGTAACTTGACTTCTGACAAGTTGTTCAAAATTCTTTATATATACATAGTGTGAAATTTCACCTTTAGTTATTAATAACAAATCAGTATGGTTCCTAAGTTCAGTTTTACTCACCCTTAAGGGGTACACATTATTTGCATCATCCAAACCAAAAATATTTACACTAACACCAGGATTCTTCTTTTCAAATTTCCAAATGTCTTTAACACTTACAGGGTAAGACAGTCCTACAAAATTATACCTATTATTTACATTTACATAGTGTCTACTTACTCTAGAAGGGCGCTGCTCTGGCAAAATATATTTACACAACATAGCATACTTAAAACACTCATTATCTTCATTCTGTACATTTATACATGCTTTCGTTTTCTCAATGGCTTTTGGTAGAGGGACGTAGCTGCTTCCTCTCATACCAAATCCGTGCTTATGCACTCTTAAATCTAAACCCTCTACAGATGTAAACATCCAACCTGACCCTCTACCCTCATGCTCCTGCATTTTTGTCAACAATTCTTCAATACATTCATCTACAATTTTATTTACATCCGAGGCAAACATCAAAGTACGGTTTTTTGTTATGAAACCTCGAAGTGTGGTTTCACCATCAGATTTACTAAATTTTGCGTCCAACACTAAACCGAATTTAATAATATTTAATCTTGCCAATTCTTTAGTTAAAGTTTCACAGATCAATGATTTTGCCTCGGTTACAAAATTTTCTAAATCTAGTTGCACATTATTTATTTTGTTATGTATTACCGTGCGTCCGGGAAAAGCAGTTGTGCGTAAGTGTCTGGTTCCTCCTTGTTCTGTTTCTATATCCAAATCCATGTCCGTGTCTAAATCTGTATCAGTGTCCGTTTCTTCTTCTTCTTCTGGTTCCGCAACAGTTCCTCTTCTAAGTCCTGACGGTCCAGCACCTCCAAATTGGATCACGCTGGGTCGTCCCTGCTGCATTTGTTGCAAATAACTCTCCCAGTTGTCGAGCCGTTGATTAAATTCATCCAAAATGTCATCAATCCAGTCCATGTCCATTTCGTTAGCCGTTTTACTCGCCGGGTCTTCCATATGTAATTCTTGATGGATTTGAAGAATCACTTCATCTGGGAAAAATTCCCCACAAATATGGCAAAGAAGCATTTTAACACTTTTTACCACTAGCGTCTTTAGATGTTAACTCCACAAAAGTTTACCAAAGAATGAGAGACGCTCTTGACCGACCTCCTTTTATAGCGGGTGGTGGGGGGTGATCTTTGGGAAAGACCCGTTCTGCGCATGCGCAGAACAAATCTGCACACGCGCAGAACAAAATGTATTATATTTATTTAAAATTTGCTATTTAGGACAAATATATAGGTCAAGGCCACCTTAAATCTGGTAAAAAAGAGGGAACACTGGATAAGAGATGGTAGTAAGATCAACTTTCTAACAAATACTTTCAATAATATGTCAACTGGTTCAAAAGTTAAATATTTTTATTATTTACTGCTCAACTTGTTCAAAATTAAAACTTTTAAATATATTTGTTTGAGCAAATGCTTTTGGCACACTTACCACACGCCAAAACTCAAAAAATGTACAGAATTAAGACTGATCTCGCGGGGAAATACTGATGTGCTACCTAACATTGGTTATCTGACTCGAATAAGAATTGGTGATATATAACATATTGAAAAAAAATTTTATGTTGTATAAATCACCAATACTATGCGATTCAGATGCGATCAAGATAAGTGTGAGGTGGCTACATAGTATTTCCCCGAGAGATCAGCTTAAATCCTGTACTTTATATGAGTCTTAGCGTGTAGGAAGTGTGGCAAAAGCATTTGACCAAAATAAAATATATTTAAAATTTTAACCTTAAACAAACTAGGTAGTATAAAAATAAAAGATATTTCCTAACCATTGACAACCTGTTAACATATTGCAGTGTTAAAGTATTTGCTATTGAGTCAATCTTACCATCACCTCCGATCCAGCGTTCCCTCTTTCTTACCAAATGAGACTGAGGCTTGACTACCCGTATATATGACGTTTCCCCCTCCACTAATGCTTTCCCCCACCACAATAAATTCTCAAAAGTGGGTCAAGACCATCTAAAATTATTATTTTGAGCGGGGGATAGAGCATCTGCTGCTCTATCCCCCGCTCATATTTTTTTTTCTTTTTTTTACAGTTTTATAATTTTTTTGATTTTTGTAAAATGCAAAACAAAAAAAATATTTACAAAGGTGAAAATTCATCACTGCTATCCTCGTCATCACTAGTGTCCAAAAATAATCTTCTACTACAAAATATAAGTCTTTTACACAGCAACATTCTGTCCAATATTGCTCCAACTTGAGGGGTGTTCTGATCTTTATTTCAAGAGGGTGAAGGAATAATTTTTTTCCCTCTCTGTTCTGCAAAACCTCAATCAAGTCAAAGTTCAAGTCCTACTTTAACACTTGGTTGGGAGAATTACATTAGTTTAATACTTATTTCTACCGTTACACTTGCTCCATTCTCAAAAAGATATAAATAATATAATCCTGGATACTGTTTTTTTTCATGTCCTGCATGTTCCTTAATAAAGTCAAAAGCCAATCTTTTTGAATATTCATTATGAAACACTTCTCTCACACAAACAAGAATTTTTTCTTCCAGAAACTTCAATTGAATTGATGATAGTTTGCTTACATCATCCTTGTCTATCAGGGGTAGCTTGTAGGTGAAGGTATTTGGCGGTAGTTTTTGCTTTCTATCAAGTACACAACAAAATTTTTTATACAATTTCCGCTCATTGTCTGTAATACTATTAATACCAAGCAGATTATAGTACAAAGGATCATAAGGTATACGACAAGACATTTTTAGAACCAGTCGGCACGAGAGCTGGAGCTAAAATGAGAAGTGCGTGCAACCCAGCCGCCTTATATCCCCCACCAGCTGACCACGCCCAAGGTACCCTAAAATATTTATGTATATTTAAGGTAGCACTAAAACAGTGCTACCTATATTTTAAATAATTACAAATATTTTCCATCCTTAAAATCTCACAGTTTAAAACTTGTCAGAGACCAACAAACTGAAACAAATTTAATACTTTTAAATATATTTGTTTCATCACATGCTTTTTGACACACTTACTACATGGTAACACTCAAAAAATGTACAGAATTAAGACTATTTCCACGGAAAAAATACTAAAGTGTTACCTGCATATTCAATTTAGCTTAAAAATAATATAGAATTAATACCAGCATAAAAAATTTCAAAATTCAGATCTTTAAAAATTTTATATTTAAGGTAGCACTAAAACGGTGCTACCTATATTATAAATAATTACAAATATTTTTTTTTCAATCCTTACAATTTCACAGTTTAAAACTTGTCAGAGACCAACAAACTGAAAAACAAAATTTTATTTTGTAACATAATTATTACTAAAATACATACATGATACCACTGTGCTAAATATTACCTTTATACTTATGCTACATCTGAAGCGGTGGAACATCCATGTCAACCCATTGGCAGCCCAAGAGAGAATGAGATGAGTCAAACATGCTTCAGCGGCACCTCAATGGTAGACTGGTGGGGGGAGTAGTATGCCACTACTATTTTAACTTGTCATAGGAGTAACAATTTCATACTACTAGCTTGGCACCTCCACCCCCCCCCCCGGCGCAGTTTTCGTCCGGAGCAAAAAAAATTTTGGTCAAGGTCAAAATCCCAAAAAAAAAATTTCGGGGGGGGGGCAGTTTTCGTCCGGAGCAAAAAATTTTTGGTCAAGGTCAAAATCCCAAAAAAAAAAAATTTCGGGGGGGGGCAGTTTTCGTCCGGAGCAAAAAATTTTTGGTCAAGGTCAAAATCCCAAAAAAAAAATTTCGGGGGGGGGCGCAGTTTTCGTCCGGAGCAAAAAATTTTTGGTCAAGGTCAAAATCCCAAAAAAAAATTTGGGGGGGGGGCTCACTTGCCGTCCGGGGCTCGGGGGGGGGGGGTCACCTACCCCTAGGACTTTAACTCTTGGATACCTGCTACCCTTACTCATGTGTCAACATAAAATAATATTTTGTTCCACCACAGTGTGGACAGCCAACACTTAGTCGCATCTCGCTCTAAGTCCTGAGGAGTCCTCAGAACTCAGGCAAAAATCCGCCTAAGTCATGGCTGACCTACATATCGTGTGGAACAACATATTATTTTTATTCACACACAAATATGGGTCAAGGTCATCCAAAAGTTAAAAAAGAAATCCCCCCGATGCCTAAGACCGCCGGCGGTCAGAGGCATCGGGGGGATCTCAACATTTAGGGGGAGGTGATTTAATAAAAATTATTTATTTAATTTTGAGTTTCCTTAAGGGAAACATGCTACAATAATTTGGAAGAGGCCATGCTAACCATGACCGAGGATCCCGTCTTAACCCGTAGGTACTGACTTTTGCCTAGCACACCGGTCAGTGTCAGGATCCGACGCCTCGTGCTAAAGGATGCCAACCACCCATCTAGAGTGATGAGGTCCAGTAGCGCCCCTGACCGAAAGAGGCCTAAGGGTGGATCCCCAGGGGCCTACCCCCGGGCTCGTTAGGCGCCATGCTATTGTTGGTAACAAATAATTCTTGAGGTTCTGAACCTCGAAAAATTTTTATTTTACAGAGACTGTTAAGTCTCAAAAGCCTAACACTTAAGCTGCCAATTTACGGAGGAGTACCTCCAAGATGCGAATTTAGAAAAATTTCTACTTGGGGACAACCTGTGAAGATTAGTACAAAGAAATATTTTTCAACACACAACACTTAGACTAAATAAATCCAACACCAAGACCTAGCAGAAGCAGCAAGCGCAAAATAAAATATTTCTTAACACTACACATGCCATGCCTTAGACTAAAAGAATTCCCAATATAATGCGGCGCCAACATTACATTGCGAATCCTGTAGGGCAGAGCTTCAACCACTCAGCTGAAGTGTTTGAAACCAACTGCGAGGAAGCAAAGCCTCAGAGAACCGAAGCTGAGCCGGTCAGGAGTGGGGGAACCGGATCTGGTTACGTAAACAGCCAGACCTCGACACGTACTTGTTTGCGGCATTGGACAATCTCCAAGAGCCACACCTGAATACATTACTAACCGGATCTCATTATACAACACGTGTCAAGGTATGGCAACGCCTCGGGCTATGCCACCTCCTCCTCCCTCGGGGGGGGGGGGGGGGGCTCACTTCTCGTCCGGAGCCGGGGGGGGGGGGTCTTGGGACTTAGAATATTTTCAGTCCAAGTCAGGTGTGCTATAGAATAATATTTTAGCTTGCCGGATTCAGCACAGCCGGCAGAGACGGTTACATAATGCTTATATAACAGACTGGTTTCTTGGCAAACTGGCTAAATGTAGCTCAACAGAAGGTAAGTCAGTTTATTGCAAGCCAACAAACACGCCACACCTCGCCGCCGCGGGACTTTTCTGTGAGTAAATTATTATTTTTCCTTCTTATTAAACTTAGCAAAACAGAACCTAGCCTGTTTTGCACAAAATTAATTTTTGTTACACTACTACACTTACGTTTTACTTAACATATTATTTTCCACTCCTTATTTAATATTTTATTCCTTACTTGTTAAGACTTAGAAACTGAAATGCTGGAAGACTGTTTCATACAAAATTAATTTTTTATTTAGCTATACAGGTCTCCTAATATTTTTCCTACACTTGTATTTTGCAGGTGTGGATAACTATTTTTCGCTCACAATTTAATTTTATTCCACACAAGTTAATTTTGAACTTTACTACAAAACTAATCCATACCCGTCTCCTACAAAATTATTTTTCATTTGGCTCTACCTCTTTTAGTCTTACATTAAATATTTCTTGGAGTTAAATTTTACACAAGTCTCTCGGTTAATTTTTCTGCACAGTACGTGTTACTCCTTGGACAGTTCCCAGCAAACTGTTTCTACACTTGTCAACAACAGTCCGCATTACCCCCTCCACTACTCATTCCCCCACTATAGCCCTGTTCCCCCACTACTTCCAGCTAAGGTACAACACTGGACTAAGTGTTTCAGTTTTATCCAAACCTTACTGTGAGACACATCTATGGCTGAAACTTTGCGAGAAAAATTATTAAGAGTAAAATTTTTGCTGGCCAAGCAAAATAATTCTGTTAAGGTGTCCAAGACTTCCACTTTAACAAAAATGAAACGTTGCTTCAAAAATAATCCAAAATTTTACTCAAGGGACAAAAATATCACTATGGATGATAAAATGTTTCAGAAACTTTTAGACGAGCTAACTTTTGCCAGTAAGGTTACGTTGGTGACTCCAATTCCCAACCAAGTTCCAACATCACCTGAGAAAGAATAAATAATAAATATTTCTCAGGAAATATTTCCAATCCGAGTTACGGAGATCCGGTAAAGGACCGGCTGGGACGAGTTGTTTGTAAAAAATTAAATTTTTCTTCCTTCTGACCACTTTACCCCCACCACCTCCTTATCCCCACCACTGAGCCGGGTACCTGGGTAACCGCCTGCGCCCAAGTCAGTACGTCTTCGGACGCGGTGCTGTTCAGGTCGCGTGTCGTTTGTCGCACTGTCGGGTGTTTGAAGAAATTATTCTTCGGCTCTCAGTCTCTCGGTGGGTAAGTAAAATAAAAAAATTATTTTTTTTTTCAAGTGGGGGTGCTGGGACGGGTCAATGACCCCTGACGGATATATTAGGTCTAGAGTCTGATCGCTAGGGAATAAAAAAAAATATTTTTTTGCACTTTTGTGATTCCTCGAGAAATTTCAATTTCTCAGCAAAATTTGAGGAATCGCAAAAGTGCAAAAAAAAATTTTTTTTGTATTCTTGCGTGACCTTGACCTAATTAACGTCAGTGACGTCATCATGATGACGTCAGCGGTAATGACGTCACCATGACGTCATTTATGTGACGTCATGTGACGTCATATGACATCATTAGTGACGTCATTCGTGACGTCATTGATGACGTCATCACTGCTGACGTCATCGTGATGACGTCACGTCCCAGCCTTCCCAAAAACACACTACTGGCTCGGACACTGTCCGGTAGGCGGAACACACCCGAAGTGCCACTTGACGCTGAACCCGGGCGAGTGCAACCTGTAGAACTCTTTTTCTGGAGTGTCAGTGTCGGCCCACATCTCTGCTCCATAATGAAGCTCGGACTGGACCGGGGACATCAACAGACGTCTTCTGCTGGATCGGGGACCCCAACATTGATTATCAGCCTACTTAGGTAAGTGACTACCTAAGCGACCTTGTCCGCCGTACGGAAGATCTGATCCCTCCATCTTAACCTGGTGTCCACCATATCCCCGACGTAGTTGGCAGCACAGGTTGATTGGGCCACCCCATTCAATGTTCCCACTCGGAACGGGACGACGGTGTCGATCCTCTTCTTCGTAAGGATCATGATCTCCGTATTACTAAATACCCCCCGTCGCAGCAGACCTGCGTACTCAGCGAATTTCCAAATTAGTAATATTAATTTTGACCAGCTAAACTTGTAAACAAAATTTCATCACGTACTCATAAATAGGGAAATAAATGTCTATTCTCCTTAAGATATAGGGAAAGAGTATGCAGGTATGCTGCCATGGGGGACACTAAAAGTAGGTTTTTAGCATAAAAAAATTATTTAGACCATATAAAGCCATATAGTAAGTTTCATCAATATCTGTCCATAAATAAAAGAGTTTGCCTATTCTCCATATCATTAACATGGGAAAAGAGTATGCAGGTTTGCTGCCATGATAAGGACAAAAACCAAGATTTTTTTACCTTAAATGGATGAATCTCATCCAAATGAAGCTAAATACTAAGTTTCATCCAAAAATATTGGTTAATAAGTGAAATATTAACACACCATTATTCTCCATAAGATTAACATTGGAGCCCCAAAAGACAATGTACTGTCTTTAGACTTTGTAATATCTCGGTAACCAATGGAGATAGAGCAAAGCTTCACAATACTAAATTGTGTGTTTTTTTGAGCTAAATCCAATAGTCAAAATAAAAATTTAAAATTTTTAAAATTTACATATGAAAAATGCAAAAAACCCATTTTTGGGGTACAAAACCCCCCAAAACTACCCCTTCCGGTAGGTCGATATGTCTGGTTTCGAACTCATCCGAATAAACGTAGGATTACACATCTCCACCAAATTTGGTGTCGATTGGACCATTTTTACGAGAGTTATCGTGTCTAGGGGCACATACATACATACATATATATATATATATATATATATATATATATATATATATATATATATATGTATATATATATATATATAAATTTTAATGACTATTATTTTTGGTCTCTGGGCACCTCAAAACGAAAAAGTAACATGGTCCCGGGCTTAGGTCTTTCCATGAGACCTACGGTAATAGCTTATTCCCTATGGGAAATTCGCTAAAACAAGCAAGAAACCGTGATCGGACATCCAGGTGTTGACCACACGCATGACTTTGTTCAACTTTAGTTGGGCCAGCTTAACGTTGCAATGAGAACTGCACAGTTATCCGGACCTTGCGCGGCACCAGACGTGACTTCCATCGTCCGCGTTTCGTAAATCAGGCTTCCAGAGCGGTGATAATCCTCGATGAGCCGCAACAGATATTCAGGAAAATGTTCAAAATTATTACAAAAATACGACACATAACATGAGAAAAGTAAAATAAATTAGTCGTGGAAAATTACGTGCTAGAAATTTTTTTACAACAGCTGTTTCATGATTCATTCAATTACCTATCCTCCATAAGATTAACATTGAAACTTTAAAAGCGTCTAGAGCGTAGCCCTGTGGGCTGGTGTGAATTAAAATCCAATCGTGCTCATCTACAGGACACCACCTTTCTAACTGTATGCACGGTTTTCTCCTATGGTGCTCTCAAGCTGAAAAAGAAGGAGAATATGAAATATGCTTGCCTTTTAATATATACTAGAGATCGCCTCATGATCGAAATTCGATCAAAATTTCAGTTGATCTGGACCCAAGAAGCTTAAAAACATTTTAGAAGTAAATCAAATTTACTACAAATAAAACTTCTGTTCTTCTAATTTTCTAGCAGGTTTTTTTTACAACAGCTGTCTAATGATTCATTCAATTCCCCTTTCTCCATAAAATTAACATTGGAACTTTGAAAACCTTTGGGGTGTAGCCCTGGAGTCTGAGGTGAATTAGAATGTAATTCTGCTCATCTACAGGACTATACCTTTCTAACGGTATGCGCGGATTTATCCTACGATGCACACGAGCTGAGAAAAAAGGAGGAAATGAAACGTGCTTGCGTATTAATATATAGAGATATACCGTGTGTCTCAGACCAGCCGTACACCCCTTTTAAAATCTACAAACTTAATTATTCAAAAAAGCAAATTGTTCCATTATAGGTAAACCGTTTGCGCTCTATCCATTGATGATAATTTCAATGTACAGGGTGTACCAGAAGTTACTTACCCAGACCGGTAGTCATAGATTTTAAATACGAACCCCCACTTTTATGGTATTTTTGGATTCTAGATATAATTTTAAGAGTACTTTACATTTTAATGTGTATCTCTAATCCTTACGGTTCGGGAGATAATGGAGGTAGAAGTTTGATTTTTTTGCCGTAAGAATAACATGGGACTAAATTTCACATCCATTATTTCCCGTTAAACTAAAAAGGCCTAGCTTAAAAAGGCCTTAGCTTCTTCTTTTAAAAAACACTTTAGAATCATAAATTATTAGTTTTGTCATAAATTATTTTATTTTTCCATAAATTTTTTAATATGGCGTAGATTATTTCTAATGTGTAGAAAACTGAAATTAATAACGTGAAAAATTGTATTTTATGATAAATTAATATCTAAAATGAGGTTATAAGATATTTTTATGCTTGACCAGTAATGTTAAAGGT
Source organism: Neoaliturus tenellus (assembly GCA_030545055.2). Taxonomy (NCBI): domain Eukaryota; kingdom Metazoa; phylum Arthropoda; class Insecta; order Hemiptera; family Cicadellidae; genus Neoaliturus; species Neoaliturus tenellus. Next base: position 233,049,664 of record CM061531.1, read on the forward strand.
AAAAGTTTCAGTGTTGATGGATATGAAAATTTGCTCCATGTTTTTCTTATGGGAAAAAATCAAACTAACTTCTACCTCCATTATCTCCCAAACCGTTAGGATTAGGGATACACATCACATTGTAAAGTAGCCATAAAATTATGTCTAGAATCCAAAAATATCATAAAAAGTGGGGGTTCGTATTTAAAATTAATTACTTCTGGTCTGGATTGGTTACTTCTGGTACACTCTGTACATTGAAATTATCATAAATGGATAGAGCGCAACTTGTTTACCTATGATGGCACGATCTGTTTTTGTAAAAAATTAATTTTGTAGATTTTAAAAGGTGTGTACTGGTGGTCTGGGACACCCGGTATAATATAAATACCCCCCGTCGCAGCAGACCTGCGTACTCAGCGAATTTCCAAATTGGTAATATTAATTTTGACCAGCTAAAGTTGTAAACAAAAATTCATCACGTGCTCATTAATAGGGAAATAAATGTCTATTATTCTCCCAATAGGGAAAGATTATGCAGGTATGCTGCCATGGGGGACACTAAAAGTAGGTTTTTAGCATAGAAAAAATTTATTTCGACCATATAAAGCCAAATAGTAAGTTTCATCAATATCTGTCCATAAATAAAAGAGTTTGCATATTCTCCATATGATTAACATAGGAAAAGAGTATGCAGGTTTGCTGCCATGATAAGTACAAAAACCTAGATTTTTTACCTTAAATGGACGAATCTCAACCAAATGAAGCTAAATACCAAGTTTCATCAAAAAATATTGGTTAATAAGTGAAATATTAACACATCCTTATTCTCCATAAGATTAACATTGGAGCCCCAAAAGACAATATACTGTCTTTAGACTTTGTAATATCTCGGTAACCAATGGAGATAGAGCAAAGCTTCAAAATACTAAATTGTGTGTTTTTTTGAGCTAAATCCAATGGTCAAAATAAAAATTTAAAATATTTAAAATTTACATATGAAAATGCAAAAAACCCCATTTTTGGGGTACAAAACCCCCCAAAACTACCCCTTCCGGTAGGTCGATATGTCTGGTTTTCGAACTCATCCGAATAAACGTAGGATTACACATCTCTACCAAATTTGGTGTCGATTGGACCATTTTTACAAGAGTTATCGTGTCTAGGGACACATACATATATACATATATATATATATACATATATATATATACATATATATATATATATAAAATTTTTAATGACTATTATTTTTGGTCTCTGGGCACCTAAAAACGAAAAAGTAACATGGTCCTGGGCTTAGGTCTTACCATGAGACCTACGGTAATAGCTTATTCCCTATGGGAAATTCGCTAAAAACCTTAATTTGTTCAACATAATAAAGGCTTTAAACCTTAGTTTGTATGAAAGAACAATCATGTACTAATGTAGAAACAATAAATTTAAAAACAAATAACTGTCGTCAGTATAAAAGTGTAAATTACGTATCTTAAAATGTCTTACTTTTTACTTATTACTATTACTTATTACTTGTCTTACTTAAATGTAAAAGAGTACTAAAGACATGTAAATTCAGCTCTCATAAATATTAGTTCGACATTCTTAAGAATTATTTTAATTTGAATGACAATTTTCTCAATAATATGTAAATCGAAATAACGGTTGTTGGATTTCCAATATCCTATGTTCAATCTGCATTACACGCAAGTGATAATGGCGTAACTTGCAAAACAAGATCAACATTGCCATAATGGTATCATTGCTATCCTAATTGGCAATGCTTTAATGTGATGGAAACTGATGGAACATGGTGCTAAATTGATTCAGGGAAACTAATCACTGGAATACTGAACATCAACACACACGGTAAAATATATTTTCCATCACACTACATCAATATCAGCTGTTTTCACCCCTCACTTTTAACATCGAAAATCATAGTTTTTAGGACTAGTAAAAAGAGTTTTCCCCTCTATACTTCGATGGCAACCGGTAGTTGTGAAGTGGTTGCCTAACAACCGGATACATAATGCATCAATGCATCCTAGGTTAGTTAGGTTTTATTTTATTCATTTTAGGAAAATATTTTTTTTTATTTGTAAAAAATTTATTACATAGTGTAGTGTGATAAAACATATCGTTCGTAACTCCGCCGAAAACGTTTTGCCTACCCTGATTGTTTCGAACCACGATATCGAGGCCGGCAAAACGCAATTTTTGACCCTTATAACGAAATATACTATTAATGATGATCTAATGGAGAAAGAAGGTAACGTTAAAGTAATATAACTGATAAGCAGGTAGGAATTTTAAGCTAGTAAAAACCTTTTTTTTATTTTTCGGTCTTCGAATTCCTTAACCTTTCTAAAGAGATGAGACAAAAAAGACATGCAAAAATAGAGGCGTGTCTAGTCATGACAAGTCTTACACAAAGACCTAACACAATGGATTTAACCTAACGTTCGTTTGGACTATGTGATAATGTATTAACGAGTAAAATTTTTCAATTTTTACTAGTTTAATGGGTATCCTGCTCGATAATCTAGTTTTGTAATACATATGATTTTAAAGTTCCGACTGCGCAACAATGGGTCACTAGCCCAAAGGTGAACATGTCTTAAATCCATGATTTAATACTCTACGGTTGAATGTGGGTTGTAAACAGATATACTAATAAACTGAATATTGCTCTTCAATATTCTATTTCATTCATTTTAATGAAATAAATACATAACGAGCTTGAGTATAACAGGGATGCCCCAGTGGTAGCGTAACATTACAAAACGGATGTAAGGTTGAGTATTTGACCCGTCACATTAGTCCCACAATTCATCTCCAGGGATTGTTCAGTCTCTCGCGGAATGATCCGTAAGAGAAATATTTCATTATATGCATAAGCGGTTGATCAATATTCAGCATCAAATTACATCCCTCCCCCAAATTAGACATACATATACTGTTGTACATACCTCTGTAATCTCTCTGTACTATTTAATTTATTACTCTAGTTTCGTCCTATTTTGCATGTAGGTTTAATGTATTTTGGCTTTGCACTGGGTATTATATTCTGGTCAATTTTCTTGCATGTTTTTCACATATTTTTCGGTATTACTTGTCCATCTTGTTTGTACGCAAATTCGCACAATTGTATTTATATTTGCATGTAATTTTGTATTATTGTATTCTTTGAAAATTGGCTGCTTGCCGTTGGTAAATAAATAAATAAATCCCTCATTAATGCCAAAATCTTGCAATATGTCTCTCTGACAATTTTTGACATGTTAAATTCTTGAAGCTTGTAATTATTATCTTGGTATTTTTGCTGTTATTATTGTATTGTTATGTTAGGAATAATTTCACTCAAGCAATATGTCTTCACTTGTTCATAATAATATTCTGCACGTAATTTCGTTGAAAATAAATTTTCTTCTCAATATGTCATCTTGAATGCTGAAATGTATTAATGTATTGTTAAAATGTGTTATTGATGAATTGTATTGTATCATTTTACTGTAATGTTTTTGTATACTGGCGTATGCCGTTCATTGCCAATAAATAAATAAATAGATCATCACAATATTGTATCCTCCTAATGTTATAATATTGCCTACTTTATTACTACTCACAATAACATAAAAACCAATTCATTAAAATAAAATAAAAAACATATTATTTTGTTTTCAAAAAGATTAGATTCGTTACTGGTCCTGTTAAAAAAAAATACTTTTCTTACAGTTAACTAAATAAGAGGCTATTTTTTCTTATGATAGAACGAAGAAAAGCTGAACTCTTAAACTTAACAAGTTTCGTTTATACTTGGTCACACTAATTTTATAGCAACCTAAAAAAATTTAGTAAGCTTGTGACAGCCAAACAATATCTTGTACACTTCAAAACTATATGGTAGGCTAAATTAATAGTAAAATGTGTTTTAAAGATATATCACATCGGGATGGTTTATAGCCACTGTTATGATGTCTAAAATATTTTTCAATCAGGAAATATAAAATCAGCTGTGGTGTAGAAGACAAGTGTGTTTTGAAAGGTATAGAAGTTAGGCATATTCTATATGGAAATAATACCACAAAGTTAGGTGGAATTTTTAACGCTTCGATCAGCTGATAGTTTAACCAACAATGTACTTGAAATAGGAGTTTCTAAACAAATGCGTTAAAAATAAAATGGAACGTTGTTACCGTCCGTATACTTGGTTATCATAAAGACCTTTGCACCTTAAAATCTGTTGCTTAGGTATTAACCACTGTAAATATATTTTATCAAATTGTTTTCAATAAGAAAATATATAAAAACTAGCTGTCGCCCGTCACGGCTTCGCCCGTGATTAAATTCATTTTACATGTAATAATATCTCTTTAAAAAGCAACGAAATCTTCTTTCTTGAGCACTGTGTAAGCAGAGCATTGAATTTTGCAAAAAATTTTCTTAATGAGCACATATGAGCAAAGAGGAACGAATATGTCAAATTTCAAATCCCATAGACCTTACGTAGGGGGCTCTAAAGGACTTCAAAAACTATTTTTGCAAAACCATTTTTTATTTAGTAGGCAATATAATAAGTAAAAAGGTCAAATTTCAACCCTGTAGGTTATATAGTAATTTTGAAGTCCAGTGGGGCGGAGCCCTAAAGGATTTCAAAGGATTTATTTTGTGAAACCGTTTCTTAGTGAGTACATATGAGTAAAGAGGAACGTCCAAGTCAAGTTTCAACCCTGTATGCCCAAGAGTAATTTAGAAGTCCAGTGGGGCGGAGCCCTAAAGGACTTAAAAAACTATGCTTGTAAAACCGTTTCTTAGTGAATAGGTAATAGGTTTCTTAGGTAGGTGAATAGGTTTCTTATAGGTACTGTATAAGCAAAGAGGAATATAAATACTAAATTTCAAACCCATTGGCCCTAGAGTGATTTTAAGTCCAGTGGGGCGGAGCCCTAAAGGACTTAAAAAACTAAAGGACTTGCACAACTGTTTCTTCATGAGCACACATGAGTATAGAGGAACGTCCACATAGAATTTCAACCCTGTAGGCTTTATAGTAATCATGAAGTCCTGTGGGGCGGAGCCTAAAGGACATAAAAAACTATATTTATAAAACCGTTTCTTAGTGAGTACATATGAGTAGAGAGGAATGTCTAATTCAAATTTCAACCCCATATGCTCTTGAGTAATTTTGAATTCCAGTGGGGTGGAGCCCTAAAGGACTTCCAAAACTATATAATAATAATCTTTTTATTTGCAAAACTGTTTCTTAGTGAATACTTGTGAGCAAAGAGGAACGTCAATGTCAAATTTCAACAACGGATGCAATAGAGTAATTTTGATGTTCTGTGGGGCGGAGCCCTAAAGGACTTCAAAAACTATATTTGCAAAACCGTTTCTAAGTGAATACCTTTGAACAAAGAGAAATTTCCATGCCAAATTTCAACCCCATTGGCCCTAGACCAATTTAATAAACCCGAGGGGCGGAGCTCTGAAGATGCTTTCCAAGAGCACCGAAGATGCGTTTCTTTGTGAGCACCGATGGGCGAAGTGGATCTCCCATTGAAAATGTTCCAAATAATTGTCTTAGGTCATATGGTTTTTCAGATATGATTTTCCGAGATCACATTAAAAATTGGCCATAAGAATAATATTACAAATTTTGAAGTCCTGTGTGGCGGAGCCCTGATGGAATTTTGCAAAACCGTTTCTTAGTGAGCACCTATGAGCAAAGCAGAACGCCCATGCCAAATTTCAACATCGTAGGTCTTATAGTTTTCTATATTCGTTGTTTCCTAGATTTGTATAAAAAATTGGCCATAAGGATAACATTAGATAAAAGTTTTTAAGTCCTGTGTGGCGGAGCCCTGATGGAATTTTGCAAAACCGTTTCTTAGTGAGCACCTATGAGCAAAGCAGAACACCCGTGCTAAATTTTAACATTCTAGGTCCCATAGTTTTTCAGATTCGTTGTTGCTTTGATTTGTATTAAAAATTGGTCATAAGATTAACATTAGATGGAAATTTTGAAGTCCTGTGGGGCGGAGACCTAAAGGAATTTTGCAAAACCGTTTCTTAGTGAGCATTTTTGAGCAAAGTGGAACGTCTATGCAAAATTTGAACCCTCTATACCCCATGGTTACGGAGATACTCTGATACGTGAGTGAGTGGTATTTGACAAATATATAGTAGATGTGTGACATAGGAGACAATTTCTTTGTGAGGGGTATGTTTAATAGGTTTCAAAACTCTCTGTAATAATGATAGCAGTAAAATGATCGGCAGAGATCTTTGAAGATGCCAATCGATCAGCTATTGTAGAGTTAAATGTTGTCAGGCTTTTAAAAAAACTATCTACACTACAACAAGGTGTAACATACATGGTGAGTTTTAAATCTCCCGCCCCTAATCTTTTTATATCTTAAATTATCGACACCCAACTACCACCGAAGGTATTGATTAGCTTATACTTATTTTTGATGTGGTTCATATTTTTGGCCGCCATCTTGGATCCGCCATTTTGGAATGAACTTTTATTTGTTAAACGTGAAGTAGAGTTGTGACTCATCATTTCAAGATAAATTTTGCTTTGAACACAATGCCGCAATCCGTTGTTAATAATCTGTTTCCGTTCTCGAGATATTAACAGTTTTGTAAAATACCCCCCGTCGCAGCAGACCTGCGTACTCAGCGAATTTCCAAATTAGTAATATTAATTTTGACCAGCTAAACTTGTAAACAAAATTTCATCACGTACTCATAAATAGGGAAATAAATGTCTATTCTCCTTAAGATATAGGGAAAGAGTATGCAGGTATGCTGCCATGGGGGACACTAAAAGTAGGTTTTTAGCATAAAAAAAATTATTTAGACCATATAAAGCCATATAGTAAGTTTCATCAATATCTGTCCATAAATAAAAGAGTTTGCCTATTCTCCATATCATTAACATGGGAAAAGAGTATGCAGGTTTGCTGCCATGATAAGGACAAAAACCAAGATTTTTTACCTTAAATGGATGAATCTCATCCAAATGAAGCTAAATACTAAGTTTCATCCAAAAATATTGGTTAATAAGTGAAATATTAACACCATTGGAGCCCCAAAAGACAATGTACTGTCTTTAGACTTTGTAATATCTCGGTAACCAATGGAGATAGAGCAAAGCTTCAAAATACTAAATTGTGTGTTTTTTTGAGCTAAATCCAATGGTCAAAATAAAAATTTAAAATTTTTAAAATTTACATATGAAAAATGCAAAAAACCCATTTTTGGGGTACAAAACCCCCCAAAACTACCCCTTCCGGTAGGTCGATATGTCTGGTTTTCGAACTCATCCGAATAAACGTAGGATTACACATCTCCACCAAATTTGGTGTCGATCAGACCATTTTTACGAGAGTTATCGTGTCTAGGGACACATACATATATATATATATATATATATATATATATATATATATATATATATATACATATATATACACATATATATATATATATATATATAAATTTTTATGACTATTATTTTTGGTCTCTGGGCACCTCAAAACGAAAAAGTAACATGGTCCCGGGCTTAGGTCTTTCCATGAGACCTACGGTAATAACTTATTCCCTATGGGAAATTCGCTAAAAAATTTAAAAAATTTACAAAATCCCGAGTTTCGAGTTTTTATCATCAGATATCACATTTCGGCAGTTGCTAATGGATTTTTTGTAATTAATAAATTTTAACTGTCATCTTGGGTGCGCTATATTGGATTGCGATGCTTGTTTACATCATCATGTGTCACATCACCACAATATTTAACTTTAAACAAGCATTACAATCCAATATGACGTACCCAAGATGACATTTAAATTTATTCCTTAAATCTATTAGCAACTACCAAAATGGGATATCTGATGATTAAAAGCCGATATAAAGAAAAAAAATTGAAAAGAAGGGATTTCATAAAATGTTAATTTTTTTTGCAAAACTGTTAATATCGTGAGAACAGTAACCGATAATTGAAAATGGATAGTGGCTTTGTGTTCAATGAAAAAAGTTACTTTAAAATGACGGGACACAACTCTTCCTTTATTTTTTATAAAATTTTATTCCAACATGGCGGTTTCAAGATGGCGGCTAAAAGGTTAGACATTAATAAAAAAAAAACATAAAAATATTTCTTATTTTTTATGTGGGATATGAAAAGTCGATATTCCCTTAAAATTTTATAAAACAAGGGATTTTTGAATTTGTTATTTTGGCAATTTTGTATTTAAAAACTGTTAATATCTCGAGGACGAAAATAGATAATTAAAAACAGATTGGGGCCCACAAAATTACTTTGAAATGATGGGTCACAACCCTACCTTCACATTTAAAAAATAAAATGTCATGCAAAATTGCGGATCCAAGATGGCGGCCCTAAATGTGAAACACGTAACAAATAAGTATAAACTAATCAATAATGCTCGGCGGTGGATAGGCGTCTATTTCTTAAAAAAATGTGAAAATTATGGGGGTTGACATTTAAAACTCACCAATTATAATATTGTGATTGCTTAGAGATTTAGGAATTAAAAAAATATTTTATGCATTGATTAGAGATGTGACAGAAATATAAGAAATAAAATAAAAGAGTCTTACAATTCCTAATATTTATATTTGTAAACAAAATAACAATTAAAGTTCTCTGAACTGTATTTGCTTACACACATGTCTTATATATAATGCTTATGGTAACTGTGGAAAACATTTAACATGTAGTACATGCACAAAGGATTTTTGCTGCACTCGAGTGTTCCGCTCTCGCTTGCGGCTAGCGAATAAACATTTCTCTAAAGTGCACCAAATAAAGAGCAACTGTGGTCACTTGTTACACAAATAACTACCATCCGCTTAACGTATCATATAATTTTATTTTCTCTTAGCTCTTCAGTTGTATTTGTATACGCTTATGTTTATGTACTGAAATTACTGTGCTTTGATCTGTTTGTGTACGTCGTTTGCTCAAATAGTTTTGCATTTTATGTCAAGTTCATCTATATGTTTGTGTTGGACAGTGGAACATTGACTGTTCAGCATGTGAATTGTTTCAGTAACCATGTCAATATTGAGCCGTCAACCGTGACGTCATCAATCTTAGTCAAGCCCCACAGTGTGTGGACGTAGTGCGCGGCTCTTATCTTATTATAAGTACTTCAGAATAATGTCCGATGGGTTCAAATTCCTGTATTAGTAGATTTTTTTTGTCTATTTTCCTAATCCAACTCTTACTTGCAAAATCTAATTTTGCCTAACCCGTCTAAATTCATCCATACTATGTAGCTCAACACGTATATTAGTTTAATAACTAGTGGCTTATAGGGGCAAAATCCCTAACTATAACATAAAAACAGTAGTTGACATGTCAAATTACCAGTGCTTTAAGACGAAAGTTTTTAGAACACTCTATTTTTATTGGTAACTTTTTAGAATTATCTTTTTCATAAACCATTTGCCTCCAAAGCACTGATTAAAATCATGTACTATTAAGATACCCGTTGAGAGTGCTTCATCTGATCTGTTCTTAAAAATTATATCAATTATTGAAAAATAAGTTTTCCTTAATAAATTAAAGTCCTTGAGCTAAGGCGACATATTAATATAATATAACGCAGAAAAAAGTCAACAAGGAAATAAAAAGGAGCGATTAATGCTAGGAAATTATTTTATGTATGAATCACTTTTAATAGTATTCACTATGCACGATTTATTTTAAGCCAATCAACTTGTTAGCCCATGAGTTAAATGAATATTGCTGTGGCTGTTAGGTTTTCTTATTTTATGCGTTGCAAAATTTTAACTAAAGTAGATTAATAAATGATTATATTATAAAAGATTATCGATTTCACCTTAAAGTAGATCGTCTCACTCATTGTGAAGATTCGACTCTAAATAATATTAAAAATGTATTTTCGTGTAGATAAAGCACTTTAAAAAAAACTTAATTAATATTTTATAGAGAATCTTGTGTGTTATGTCTTATTTTGCTGTAAAGTTATTGATATTCTGCTATTTTCCGATTCTGTGGAACAGACGGCTTTAATTAAATTCCCTCCCATCATTCCGCAATTTGTGAATGCCCGATTTTTTGTGGGAAAATTTTGATACACTAATTTAGAATGAATATTCCATCTTCATTCAATGTGATCATTTGACTATAGTTTTTAAATCGAACCAAAACACATGATTTAATTATAAACTAAATATGCGTTTCTCCAAACCACGCCAATTAGAATATTCTAATTTCTAAATGTTCTAATCTGTTTGTACTCCTTGAATTACAAAGTAAATATCAGTTGTTAGTTTGCAAAAATAGTAACTCTCCTAGTTGATGTTTTAAGTAATTTATGTAATTTCAATATTGCCACTCTATGAGGTTATTGATACACTATGTCGTTTTCGTTGATGTCAATGAATGGCTCTCATTTTAAAATCAAACCAAAGCACATGTTCTAATTTACACGAAACCGGTTACCACATGTCTTTAAAGTTCATAGACTTAATCCTAATTCATGCTATGGGATGGAATTCACATTGAAAATACCATTCCAAACTTGTGATTAACTTGTATGTCCCTTGTGCCTGTGACTGCGACAGGATGAGCTAGCAATAATCGAGCTCACGACATTACGGCGAGTCAAAGCAGAAGCTATCAGGCCTTTGAGATTCACTCCAACATCGAGGAGCGCGGATCTTTGACCTGAATTAGAGGGTACAGGGACATTTTATGTGGAAAAACATATGCTTAAAGTTTTACTAAAAACATTTTTTCACACGAATATGTGTTATTAATTTTAAAATATAAAGTAATAACTTTTTGTTCTTTTGATATATTATACCGAGGTATACTTTTATGTATTGGGCGATGTATTAGTCTTTTAAACATATTTAATGCAAGTGTCGTATAACAATATAAGGGTACACACTCTAAAGTATTTTATTCGCGTTTTTTTCTTTTATAAATAAATGTCTCTGACATAGTTTTGAATTAAACTAACTGTATATAAACCAAAGTTGAAAATATTACTTGGTTTAATACTGTTTGACTTTTAATTTTGTCATAAAAATAAAAACATTATCTATTTTAACAGGTCAGTTAGATATCTCAAGGAAATAATGAGAAATGTTAACAAATTTATATTTTTGGTTCAAATCCGTGTCGTTTTCTTTTAATTACTGTATTTTACTCAAAAGATACAAGTTATATTAGAAGTCACTAGCAGTAGGCCTATTAATAAATAAATTTACAGATACTGCCGTTTATATACTCGATGATATTCTAAGACTTAATATAATAAAGAGATAAACAATTAAATGGAATAGTTTAGCCCTAATATATAGGACCCAATCTGTATGTAACAAAATTAACACAAACATTGTTTAGCAAAGATTTTTTGGCTTTATAAAACTGTCTTGCCCATGACATTATTTTCCTTCCTACATATAACTGAATTAGGTACATACAATAAATTTACACTGAATACGAGTATGTTTTTATTTATAGTAAGCTACCACAGAGGTAGGTTACTATAAAATAAGTCTTAAATTGTTATTTAAAACACTATATTTATAATTGCTATGTAAAATGAACCCTACTTAAAAAAAGATGTCTACTTGCTTTCTTTGTTATGAGCATGAAATACACGACTATAATAAAATCAAATATAAAGAAAAAAACACTTGTAATATGGAAAACATTTTAGAAGTAAAATTGGACTTAAATCAGCTGAAATTAATACACAATTACAAAAAAAATCTGTAAAAAGATGTTTGATTAAGTTGTGACTGAGTTTATAAATTTTTGAGTCAGGTAGATTTTCAAGTTTTTGCGAAAAAGGATAATTTGAAAACGAAAATTTATTTTTACAGCGTTTCAAAGGAGTAAACATAGGGTGTGAAACTACTATATTACCTTGTTGCAAGAATTTACAGTATATAGGCCTAATACATATAAACAATCAACACACACCCCGTAAGAAAAAAAGGTATAGGACTAGTATTTTTTATTAGTTAATAGAACTCAAAGCAAATTATTACTTCAATCAATACTACAGCTTAAGTATTTTAGTGCAAAGTCAAAGTATATTGTTCATAAATTCCCTCTATAGTTCTAATGGAAAATCTGAATTTTTTATCTCTTACTAACTAAACAGCATACATCTAATAATACCCCCGTCGCAGCAGACCTGCGTACTCAGTGAATTTCCTATGGAATTTCAGATTATTTACTTTCCCCATAAAAACACCATAGGATCGAGTATGTAGGTTTTCTGCCATTGGGTGTTGTTAGAAAGTCTAAGTTAATCAATAATTGGTGAACGTAAACTCAAAATTGTATCAAACTCTGGCAATTTTTTATTTTTCCCATAAACCCCATGGGGGTGAGTATGTAGGTTTGCCGCCATATGGGTTTTGTGAGCAAGTATAAGTTAAACCTTATATAGATAATGTACATACCAAATTTGATCAAGTTATGTCAATAAATAAGCAAGATATAGGGTTTTCTTGATTTCCCATAAGAATAACATGGAAAACACATTTTTAGATTTGCCCCGTAACCAGTTATGCTATGATAAAAATTCAAAATACCAAATTGTTTGTTTTTTAAGCTCTTTTAAATGGTTTCAGTTAAAATTGATGAATTAAAAAAAATAAGGCCCAAAAATGCCAAAAACCCATTTTTGACCCCTTTGAAACCCCATAAAACCCTGTTCCCATAACCCGACAATGCTGGTTCGCGAACTCATGAAAATAGACCTGGTCTTACACCTCCATACCAAATTTCATCAAAATCGGAGGTCCCCTTCAAAAGTTATCAGTACCACGGACACATAGATAATAGATATATAAGTAGATAGTATCATGTTGGTTCTAGGACACTTTTGGAGCCAATCAAAAATCAAACAAATTTCCCAGTTTTTTAATACAATTATGCAATATTTTTGCCACTTTTTGGCCAATTTTCAGCTTTTGTCAAATTGTCTTAAAAAATATGCAAATTTAATGAAATTTTAAACAAATATGCCTGAATTTTCTACTAAATAAAATTTTTTTAAAAACAAGTAAAATTATCGCATTTTATAAGTATTTTTTCAATAGTCGACTTTTCATAAGTCAATTTAAAATTTTATTAGTATTTTTTCAATAAATTTGACTAAAATAGTAATAATATATTCTAATTAATTTCAGTAATATAATTTTTAATTATGTTATATTCAATAATGAATATAACTCAAGTAATTTTTCAGATACAATAATAATATAACAATTTGTTTTACTAGTAGCTACTATATCATAATCAAAATCTGCATTAATAATAATATCATTTTTTGAACTTGAAATATTTGTTGGATTTTTTGTAGTATCAATGACATAAATTGGTCTATTTTCTAGAAATTCTGTTGGACTATAATACATTTTACTACTAATATAATAAACTTTTTTGTAATCTTGATACATTTCATACATAATTCTAAATTTTTCATTGTTTATATCAAAATTTTCCAATTCATCAGGGTAATAATGACCATTTAGTTTTACTCTTATATTTTTTACATACATACTATCAAATTTAGAAGTATCAAATAACTGATCATTTGTTCTTGATTTTTGAAATCCAATTATAATAAATTTTGGATTATAAATATTTCTATAGATATTTGTTATATCCAAACTTAAAATCTTTCCTGTAATATTTTTTGTTCAATGCATTGCCAATGATTAAAATGAAAATTTACTTTGTCAAATTTGCTTAGTTCATTAATTAATTGAATTTTACTTGTTGTTTTGTATTCAATTATAGGAACTCTAATAAAAAATTCATCAATTGTTATTTTACCTTCAGTTGGTAATGTAGCATTATCATAAGTTCCATCAGCCCTTTTAGTTTTCCATCTAAAAATTGCATCATTATCTTCTGATCTAATAAATGTTATATTAAAACCTCCTTTGTATATTGGAATATTTACATTTTCAAAAAATCCTAATCCAAAATGAGATAAATTACCAATTGCTTCAAATTTATTTTTAAAATTTGATTCAAAACCATTATTTATTTGATTTATTTCTGATTTTGAATTAGTTATAGTACCTTTAATTGTACTTAATAGACCAGGATATTCAATTTCATCAATCAATTTATTATGTTTTCTAACTTCAATTTTTGAAAATAAAAATGGAACAAAATTATCAATTAATTTTATATTAGCACCATTATCATATGCATTTCCATCAGATTTAGTCAGTTTACCAGATATATAAAATTGAAATTTAAAAGTACAAAATCCATCTCTAAAATCTATATTAAATTCAGTTTTTTTATTAGGTTCATTTAAATGTAATTTAGATAATGGATAGAAATTTTTGTATTCAGCTCTTTCAATATCATTTATATATTTTTTGTAATCAGCCATTTATTAAAGATAAATTTTTTTAATCAAAAGCTTTTTTAAAACAAGTAAAATTTTTATAATTTAATTTTTATGATGTCAAATTTTATAATTTGTATGTATTAATTTCATTTTTACTTTTAAAATATTCAATTTCAGTAGCATGATCAACTATAAATTTCGCTGATATTTTTTGATGTTCTAAAATTAATTCCCAATTTAATGTAAATGCATAATCATAAATGAAATATTCAGTTAAATTTTGATATTTACAAATCAAATTAATATAATCTTTTAATTGATAATTTATGAATTCAGTAATAAAATCTATAGTTAAATTTTGATGTTGAGCAATTTTTTGCCAATTTAATTTATTTTGAAACAATCTCATCATATTAATACTCAACTCATATTTTTCAGAAATATCATTCCAATCATCTTTGTTTAATTGATTTTGGTTTCTGATAATGAATAAATCAAATGAACTGTATAGAGTCATTTATTAGGGAGAAAATTTTGTAAAACAACTTTTCTTTGAATTACAAATACAACATTTTGATTTTATTACATTTATATTTTTCAATTTTATTATCTGAATATCTTTAGAATTAGTTTTTTGTTTACATTTGACAGTAAATCAACTCCATTTATATTAAATAATTATTGTAATTTATCTATATCATCTTTAATTAGTATTATTTCAGCATTTAATTCTTTTATGGATTCATTGACTCCATCAAATAGAAATTTTAGTTCTATTTCTAATTTTTCTTCTAAATTTTCAACATATTTTCCAATATTAATTAAAAAGTCTGTAATTTTATTTAAATCTTTTTTAGTTTCTGAATGATCATTACCAATTTTAATAGTTGAATCTAAAACTTCATCTAATTCTGATTTTATTACAACATCATATTTATTTATACTTGTTTTAACATTAACAATTCTTTTACCATTAATACTTATGTAATTTTTTGATAAACCAATAGCATTTACTAGATTTTCAGTCTTTTTTTACGTGACTTTTAAAACTTTTACTAAAACTATTAAAAAATATATTTAATTTAGAATTTATATAATCTTCTTTAATATTAATTGGATGTTTTTTCTGTCTTCCAAACAGATCAAATATATTTTGTGAATCCATATTTATTAAGGATTAATGTATTTATTATATTCTCAAATTTTTTATTATTATTTAATTCATTTAATATAAAAATACATAAATGACGACAAATTGTCGGATAATTATAATTTTGAATTTGATTATCATTATAAAATATATTATCTTTTCCTAGATATTTAACTAATTCTATTGGTGGTTTATTAACTATATTTCCATATGAATCAAAATAATATTTAATTTTATCTTTTTTATAATAACAAACCCAATGAGTTCCATTTCCATTGAATGAATCTAAATTTATAATTCCACATTCAAATTTATTAACTTTATTAGGTAATATATCTCTCATAAATACACCTGTAAAATATTTTATATTTTTACACAATTTTTCTAATTCACCTAATGTTAGTGGTTCAAAATTTTTTTATAATTTTGTTTCATATATTTTAATGTTTTTTTTATCTAAACCAGATCCTTCTACATTTTTTAATACATGATTTAACCAATCAACAAAATTTCTAAATTTAGGAATTATAGATTCTTTTACTACTTTTGCTCCCTTTCTAACATTTGGTGTGTAATTTTTAACTATAGGTATATTATCAGCAAAATCTAAAATTTCTTTTAGTAATCCACCATTTTTTTATTTTTTTTTTTAATTGATTATATGAAAATTCAAATCTTAATCCTCTATTTAATTTTTTATGTTTATTTAGTTTATTTATTTGTCTTTTAGATAATAATATAATATCTTTTCTATTTTCATTAAATTGATCAATATTAAATTGAATTATAACTGATCTTTTATTTTTAAATGCTAATTTTATTTTTGATTTTTGATTATCTGTCAAGTTTATATTTGTTTTTTCCATTTATCAAGAAAAAAATTTATAGTTTTTTATAATATAGATTTACATAAATAATAAAAAATTGTATTAAAATTTTAATCCTACTTCTAAACCCATACCAAATTTTCTTTTCATCCACATAGCACCTGATGTTGGTAATGCAATTAATCTTTCACCAAATCCATGATTATTTGATGTTACTATATCCCATGCTTTATCTTGTAAAATTTTATCAGCTATTTCATTTCTAGATTTTGTATCTTTATGACCTCTATAAAATAAATCATGTTCTTTAGCAGCTTTATCTAAATCATTTATTCCAGGATCACTTCTTTTTATTCTTTTATTTAATTTAGTTCCAGGCCCTAGATATTGATAACCAGGTACATGTCATTCAAAAGGTAAATTATTTATAACATCATTTAAAATACCTGATCCATCTTTTAATAATGGTGATGAAATATTTGCGAAAATTCTTTTTAAATACTTAATTCCTTCAGGTTTTTCAATTAATTCATCTAATTTATTTGATATAAAGTCTTTAATTGCTCTCTTTTCATTTAAAAAATTATTATTACCAGCTTTTTCTTGTGCATATATATAATTAATAATATTATCTAATTTATTTAAATCATCTATAAATCTATATTCAATTTTATTTTCTGTATATTTTCTAATTCCTGAACCTTCAATTTCACCTTTTAATTCCCAAATATGTTTAATTAATTAATATATTTATCACCTTTACTAGATTTTGGTTTCTTACTATTTGGATCATTACTTTTATAAATTGAATTAGTTTCCCATAAAATCTTTGAATAATTATTTAAATCATCTTGTGTATATAAATTATTATCTGGTTTCTTTTCATAAGTTAACAATCTCCATAATCCATGTGTTCCATTATATTTTTTATCATCAATTATTAAATCATCATTATCAATTACAGTTTTTTATCACCAATCATAAATGATTTTTTATGTTTATTCCAATATAAACCAAATTTATCATCTTTTGTTCTTGGTAAATATTTTTGTGCTAATGGACCAATAATTTTATCTAATGTTTGAGGTGAAATTAAATTTGGGTCAATAAATGTCGATTCTTCTTGAATTATTGGTTGTCTGATTGGTCTAAATGGAGTACTTGAAGGTAAATTTAATTCTTCAGTTTCTGGTATTGATATATTAGCAAAATTATTAACAACAGGTACCAATTCCATTGGGTTTTTATTTTCATTTAAGACTTCACCAATTTTATTTTCAACTTTACCAATTGCTGATGTTATAGGTTCATATGTTTTTTGTTTAATTTTTTCATAATTATCTTCAATTTTAATTTGATTTTTAAATGCTTTTATTAATTTTTTCTCAATATCATCTAATTTTTTAGCTTCATTAACAGATATTTTATCAATTTATTACAAAGAAAAATTTAGGTTCAACACAAATCATGTTAACATAAACACAAATCATATTAACACAAAACACAAATCATGTTAACACAAACACAAATCATGTTAACATAAACATAAATCATATTAACACAAATACAAACCATGTTAAACACAATTTATTTTACTTTATTTCTGTAATTTTCATTAAATATATAAATACTAATGAAATAAATAATACTAATAAAATAAATATTTTATCAATTATTGACTCAAATATACAACAAGCCATTATCATTATTTAATATCAGAAAAATTTTTCATATGTTTTCCATCATTCGTTTTTTTTCAATAAATAAATAGTTAAAATCCATAGTCTTCTTTCCAACAATCATTACAAATAGTTTTAAATTTATCAAATTTCATATCTGATCCAACAAAATTATTATATATTTTTTCATATAATGTTCATTTTGTTTAAAAATGCATAACATATTTAAATTATTTCTAATTAATTGCATATCAACTTTTGAATAACATTGTGATAAATAAATACATGATATATTTTTATGTCTACCCATTATAAAATATTCTTTAATTTTATCTTGTTTTTCTAAAATACAATCATCAAAAACTACTAATGAATTTGGTTTACATTTATTTAGTGGAATCATATCATCACATGAAAAATAAGAAATTTGTTTATTAATATTTGATTCTATATTTTTAAATCTTTTTTGTAATAATTTATAAGATGGTTGTTCTAATGATTTACTAAAAATATATAAATTTGAATATGGAATTAATCTTTTATAAATAAAATTTAATAATAATGTAGTTTTACCAGATCCACTTGTTCCTATAATTAATAATCTAATAGGTTGATCATTTTTATTATTTTTATCATATGATTCTAATTTTATATTATCTTTTTTTTCTAAAAATTTCTCCATTTAAATAAGATGAAATTATTTAAAATAATTGGTCATTCATCCAAACTAGAATTAAGATTAGAACATCCAATACATTTAGATGGAAAATATAGTATTGGTTTAAGTGGATTTTATTCAGATAATTTTATATCAAATATACCAAATGATTATAAAAACTGTTATGGATATTCTATTAAAGATGAAGATGATAAAATTGTAGATCAATATTTTGATATAAATAAAGGAAATTATACAATTGAAGAAATAAAAAATATTTTTATAAATAGTTTAAAAGAATTTAAAAAGAAATTTAATAAATTTGATGAAAATGATTTTTTGTTGAAAAATGATGGACCATATATTATAATAAAATCTCCTGTTAAAATTATAGTAACAACAATTATAATTGATTTATTAGGTTTAGATGATAAAATGATTGAACCAAATGTATTAACAAAAGGAATAAAACTACCAAAAATTAGACCTTTTGATGTTATTGAAATTCATTGTAATTTAAAGATTATTCACATTTACATAAAGAATCTGAAATTCTATATTCATTTTATCCAAATGTTGAATATGGATCAAAAATTAGTGAAAAACCAAATGAAAATGATTATATTTCTTTAAAAAATATACATAAAATTCAAAATATTGTAATATCTATTCAAGATAGTGATGGAAATCTAATAAATAATGAAAATATTAAAAGTATTGTATATTTAAGATTAAAACAAACTTTGTAATATAAAATTTGTCTACATAAATAATAAAAACAACAATTGATTTAATTAATAATTTTATATTTAATAATAAATCAATTGTATTTAATAAACAAAATAATTTATGGTTTAAAGGAAAAGATATTTGTGATATTTTAAAATATAAAAATTTTAGAAAAGTTTTAATTGATAATGTAAAAAAATATATAAAACTTAAAAAATATCAAGTGTAACCAACAGTTACACCTACATAATGATGATAAATTAATTTACATAAAAATTATAGGTGTCACAAATTATGTCACCCTAGAAATTGATATACAAACATGTTTTCAGATGCCCTAAAACAGGGCGTCAATAAAATAGATAATAAAACAATATTTATAAATGAATCCGGTTTATATTCATTAATTTTAAAATAAAAAAAGGTAGATAAACAATAAGGATAAATATAGATGATGATAAATTAAAATTTATAGATATTTTTAGAGGAGACAATTTGTCCCCCCTATCATATAATGAAAAACATAAAAAACTTATTAAAATTAGGTAGGACCCAAGATGGGTCCCATATAAATTATAATATTTATTTTAAAAATGTTTAAAGGAGGTAACCTTATCATACAATAAAAACTTAAGGGTAACAAAACGTTACCCATCTTAAACATTCAAAAATATTCATAAATATAATAAATTATATACAAATTTGAGACCCGTCTTAAATACTGGTCTGACCTATAATGAAAAACAAACTATTTTTATAAATAAATCTAGATTATATGAATTAATTATAAAATCAAAAAGATACTAAATTATTTAAAAAATATATTGATAAATGATTAAAACTTATAATAAATGAATCAAAACAAATAATTAAACATAAAAATTTAATTATGTTAATTAATTAAATTATTGAATATATTTAAATTAATTAAAGAAAAATATATTGAAACACATAAAATGTTATTGGTAGTAATATGCTACCTCAAAAAATATTTAAAAATATACATATATGATAGTAAAATTCAATATCATATGTCTATAAATTATTAATATAATTTTTATCATTTTCTTTAAAACTTTCTTTAACATAATTTTTTATTATATTTATAAATGGTTCTATTATAAAATTAAACTTATAATGATATACAAAATAATTTTTATATTTAAAAAGATATATTAAAAATTTATTTGATACTTTAGTTTTAAATAAATATAATTTTATATCAAAATCATTATTTATTAATTCTTTTGGAACAATTAAAATTTCCATTTATTTATAATTTTTTATACCCCCAAGGTAATGTATCAATTTTATTTTCACAAATAAATCTTTTGTCATCTCTATTACTTAAAGCTAATTTATTTATTGTAATTGTATATAGTTCATAATTAAAACTTCTAATACAAGTCATTTCTCTATATTGTTCTTGATCATCAAATAAACATTTCTTAAAATCATCCATATGTAATGTTTTATCAACAACACTTTTCTTAATTCCTTTACATTTTACAGGATTTTTATTATTAAATTCATAACTATATAATTTTGATCTTAAACCACAATATTCTTCTAATATTTCACCATTTAACTCATCTTTAAATTTACCAATTATTTTTTATTCTTTTCACTATAGCATTCATGTTCTTTCTTATAATCACTTGTATCAAATTCATTAATATTTTCTTTAATAATTTTATATGGATCCTTTTTAAACTCTATAAAATAACTGTCTGTGTCCATATATAATAACCTTATATTTGGATCAAACTTCTTTTATTTTTCATAATAAAATTGATACATATGTAATTTTGATAAATCAAGTACTGAAAATCCTATATAGATTGGTTTATCAAACTTAACCTTTTCTTTTATCATATGTGAAGCAATACAGTCTTTATCAAATATTCTAAATGTTTTAAAATTAGGTTTTTTGCTTGTTTTAATGAAAACTTTTCGTCACCTAATTTAATATCACATCTATTTCTAACATTTTCCATAGTTTTTTCAAAAACACTATTATTCATCAATTTAAAAAAAGTCTTTTTCAAAATCTGATGTTGATTTGGATCTTAATTTGGTATTTAATTCAATATATTTTTTCATATAATCATCTTGATCAAATGCTATAACTCTATTAACTTTCTTTAATTTTAATCCTTTTTGTAGATAATATTTTAAGTTTCTTGAATGAATAACATAATCTTTTTTATCAAATAATGTTGTGCAAAGCTTATTATTATAATGTTCAGGTGCTAATGGTAAATCTTTATGATCATCATGTAATTCAATAGGATATTCTAAATCAACATCTAATATGTATCCATATTCAGCATTTTCATCTAATTCTAATATTGTTTCTTCCCATTCATTTAATGTATATGTATTAGGATTCATCCATGTTATATCTTTATAAGGTAATTTTTGACTTAAAGCCCATCCATGTAGATTATTTGCATCTATATATAACATATAATTTTCAGGTTTTGTTTTATCATAATTTTTTGTATATTTATTGTTTGCTTTACAATATCTAGTTATACATTGTGAAATACCACATCTAATACCTTTTTCAATCATTAAATACATATTATAATCACTTATTAATTCTAGTTTAATTTTTGTTAATTTTAACATAGAATCCCAAGCTAGTGATGGTGATGTTAGCTAGTGTGCTGGATCTAATTGATAATTTTTCAAACAAACAGATCTAAAATTTTCAAATATATCAGCTAATAAAAGAACATCTTGAATATTATATAAATCTGAATAATTACCTAATGTTTTTACTTTTAGTTTATTCCAAACTTTTATATAATGTTTATAATCATCATCACTTATATTTTCATTAGTTAAACAACTATAAAAATGATCTTTTTCTAATATTTTATCATAGTTTAATTTTTCAACATTATCAATAAATTCATATGGAAATATACCTTTAGAAATTAATATTTTTAAAGTTTCATTATCATATTCAATTATATCATTTTCTTTTATAAATTTATTTATACGCTTAAATTCTTTAAGATTTTTAGCTAATTTTCCAATTGAAGTAGCCATAAATCTAAATGTATCTACAAATGAGAATTTTATAAATTTTCTATGTTTATCACCTTTAAATTCATAACCATAACCAGAATTTACAGAATAGTTTATATATTTTTCATCTGTATTAGCTAACAAATCAATTTTACCATATTTTTTAGCTAATTCTTTTATAAACTAACGTGTATCATAATTTGAACTATTATGACAGAATATAGGAATATTTTGAGGGAATTTTAGATTTAAATTACAATTTAAATGTGCAGCACCCCTAAATTTTCCTGTTAAATGGCAATGATCTCTTACTTTTATTCTTTTATCATTATCAAAACCACTATTTTCACAAATATGGCAAATATTTGTTTTCTGTTAGTTAATTTATTCTTCATTAGTTAAATTCATAGGCTTTTTATTTTTTGAATTATATTTTTTAACTATATATTTTGAAATTTCATCTAAATATTCAAATAATTTATTTGGTACATTTATTAATTCCTCTTCAGTTTTTGCTCTATAACAAATAGGTTTATACATTTTATTAGTTACTCTAATTAATATTTTTATTTTTTCGTTCCATTTATTAGAAATAATTTTTACTTAGAAATAAAACTCTTAAAAATATGAGAAGTTTTTCCACTTTTTTCTAGGTAATTTATAGTTTAAATTGTATTTTTTCAATCAATAGTCAACTTTTCACAAGTTAATTTAAATTTTCTAGAGTATTTTTTCAATAAAATCAATAGTCAACTTTTCACAAGTTAATTTAAGTTTTCTAGAGTATTTTTTCAATAAAATCAATAGTCAACTTTTCACAAGTTAATTTAAATTTTCTAGAGTATTTTTTCAATAAAATCAATAGTTGACTTTTCATAAGTCAATTTAAATTTTCTATAGTATTTTTTCAATAAAATTTAAACTTTTTTAAAACAAGTAAAATTATTATTTTTATCATATTTTTAAATTTTCTAGTTTTGTTATATTTTTGTCATGAATTTTAGTTTCTAAATGTCTTAAATGATTTTTAGTCCATTTAATATTTTTTCCACATTCACAAAATTGTGGTTTTAAAAACATTTCTCTAATACATTGTATAGAAATTGCATTTTTTCTATCTTTACTATAATGATAATTATTAAAATTTGAAATATCTTTAATTTCTTTACATTTATGACAAGGTTTTTCATTTAATTCAATAACTTTAATATTATCATATAATTTTTTTATTACACATCCTTACATTGTTTACAATAATAATATAACCCATCTTTAGTATTTTTGTCTTTATAAAATTTAGATATATCTTAATATAATTTACACCTTAAACATTTCTTTTCCATTTATATAAAATAAAATTTACAAATTGGTTTTTTTCAATTCATATTCATAAAAATTTCCAATAATATCTTCATTATTTTGATCTTTTATACTATAAGTAACTAGATTTGTATTATTAATTTTAGAAATTATAAATATTTCTCTAGACCAATTATTTTTATATTTATTAGAAAATGTTGATTTTTTATTTCCAATTCTAACTCTATCATTTATTTTAAATTTTGATTTGGTTATTATTTTTGGTGGTTTATATTTAAAAACAGTATCTAATAAATCCTTTTCATTATTTTTATTTACTTCAGTTGGTTTCATTTTAATTGTTGAATGATATGAGTTATTATATTCTTTAACAATTTTTGGTAAAATATTTATCCATCTATAATTTTTATTAATTTCAAATTGTATTTTCATTTTTTCATTTTGTGTTCTATTATACCTTTCTATTATACTTGATTTTTCTTCATTTTCTGTATGATACAATTTAATATCATATTTATTTAATATTTCATTAAAATCTTTATTGATAAATTCTAATCCTTTATCTGTATGTAAAAGATTAGGTGATTTATGATTAATTTTAATTGCATCCTTAATTATTTCTTCAATTGCTTTAGAAACTGTTTTTCCATCTTTTTTTAATGGTTTTGACCAAACATATTTTGAGAAAGTATCTATCACATTTAACATATATTTATAACCATCATTTTCTTTTTCATAATTTTTCATTATAATTAAATCCGCTGCCCATAAATCATCAATACCTAATGTAATTATTTTTCTTTTTAGAAATTTCTTTCTGATTGGAGCATGAATTTCATTTGCTTCAATTATTTGTTCATTTTTAGTTAATTCTTTTTTAATTATAGGTTTAACTTCTTTTTTCAAAGTTTTACTTTTATTTAATTTACAAATTGAACATTTAGTAGCAATTCTATATAATCCATTTTTCATTTCAACAATTTGTGGATTAATATTTTTAGTTTTTTTCTTACATTTGTGACAATGAATTGGTTCATTCATTTATGTATATATTTTTTTAAATAAATGGATATGTGTTATAGATGTCATAATCAAAAATTATTACCTATGATTTTTAAATACTTAAATATGGATTTTTGTATAAAACTCAATTATGATAATGACTTTTTAACATATCTATCACAAACAAGTTTGTGATATTTTTTCCTATATAAATGGATCTGCTAGAAGAAATTAATAATATTGGAGAATTAGGATTTAAAGAATATAATATCAAATTCTTATACTATTTAAACGGCTTCGCCCGTGATTGAATTTATTTTATAGGTAATAAAATCGTTTTGAAGAGCAACGAAATCTACTTCCTTGAGAATGACATTGTAACAATGAAGTAGTGTGAGTGGAGCTCTGAAGGAATTTCGCAAAACCTGTTCTTAGAGAGAAAAGGTTCCTGAAATAGAAAAGGCCCTAACCTATGAGCAAATAGGAACGACCATGTCAAATTTCAACCCCGTAGGCTCTACAGTCATATTGAAGACATGTGGGTCGGAGCCCTAAAGAACATTAAACAGTACTTTTGCAAAACTGTTTCTAAGTGAACACCTATTAGCAAACCTGAACCTTTACGTTAAATTTCAACTCGTAGGATCTATAGTAGATTTGAGAATTTGTGGGGAGGAGCCCTAAAAAAAATTTGCAAAATTGTTTCTTATTGATCACCTATGAACAAAAAGGAACGTCCATGTCAAATTTAAAACACGTTGGCCCTTGATTAATTTTGAAGTCAGGTGAGGTGGAGCCCTAAAGAACTACAGAAACTATATTTACAAAACCATTTCGTAGTGAGCACCTGTTAGCAAAACGGAACATCCACGTTAAATTTATACCTCCTAGAATCCATGGTAATCTTGAGGTTCTATGGGGTGGAGCCCTAAACGAAATTTTTCAAAATTATTCCTTAGTAAGTAACTATGAGCAAAGAGGAACGTCCGATTCAAATTTAAACCAGGGAGGCCTAACGGTAATTTTGAAGTCCTGTGGGGCGAAGCCCTAAAGAACTTGGAAAATTGTATTTGAAAAACTGTTTTTTAGTGAGCGAGCACCCGTGAGCAAAGAGAAACGTCCATGTTAAATATCGACCCCGGAGGCCCAAAAGTAATTTTGAAGTCCTGTGGGGCGGAGCCCTCAAGAACTTCGAAAACTGTGTTTGCAAAACCAGCACCCATGAGCAAAGAGAAACGTTCATGTCAAATAACGACCCCGGAAGCCCTAAAGTAATTTAAAGTCCTGTAGGGCGGAGTCCTAAAGAACTTCGAAAACTGTATTTGAAAACCATTTTTTTATTTATTTTTTTTTTGTGAGCACCCATGAGCAAAGAGAAACGAATTTTGTTAAATCATTTCTTAGTGAACACCTAAGAGGCAAGACGAACCTGTGTTTAATGTTTCAAGTAAATACGTTTGGTAGTTCCTGAGATTTCATGATGAGTCAGTCAGTAATCACTCCTCGTCAGGTTTAGCTTGGTCGCTAAGCTCACTCGCCGCAACTATCCTCTAGTTTCCTATTACCAATCTCCCCTCAATAATTTGAATCAGAACAGCTGTTTACAAAATTAATATTCCTTAATGTAATCATATGTTCCAATACAAAAATGTTGCTTCCATAAGAATAACATGGTAACTTTGAAGACGTGTGGGGCGGAGCCCTGAAGGAATTTTCAAAAACCGTTTCTTAGTGGATGCCTACACCCTAAAAGGAACGTCCATACAAAATTTCAAGGTTCTAGGTCTAGTAGTTTAGGCTGTGCGTTGATACATGAGTCAGTGGTATTTGACAAATATATAGTAGATTAAAAAGTTTAAATTTAAATGAAAAATATAAAATTGAAAAATTTGAAAGAATTAAAGATAAATGTGGATATAAAATTATTGTTGAATTAGAAAAGTGTAAAGTACATTTACCAAAAAGATTTACTAATGTAATTGATGATAAATCGATTAAAGAATCAAATAAAAAAGATTTACATTTTATTGTCACTAATATTAAGACTTTTGATGATAAAGAAACTGCTTTAGTTAAATTTGAATAATTATTACAATATTATTGATACTAAACCTTAATTTTACTTGTTTTAAAAAAATTCAAGTTTTATTGAAAAAATACTTATAAAATATGATAATTTTACTTGTTTTAAAAAAAATTTTATTTTGTAGAAAACTCAGGCATATTTGTTGAAAATTTCTTTAAAATTGCATATTTTTTATGACAATTTGACAAAAGCTGAAAATTGGCCAAAAAGTAGTAAAAATATTGCATAATTGTATAAAAAAACTGTGAAATTTGTTTGATTTTTGATTGTCTCCAAAAGTGTCCTAGATCCAACATGATACTATCTACTTATGTATATATATATATATATGTGTGTGTGTGTAGATATATATATATATATACATATATATGAAAATGAACGAATGGTGTTTTTGGCTTCTGGGGACCTCAAAATGAAAAAGTAAAGTGGTCCCGGGCTTAGGTCTTACCATGGCTACTACCGTAATAGCGTATTCCCTATAGAGAAATTCGCTAAAAATATAAATTATCACTTTACACTTTACGTGAAAATATAAGGTTATCAAAAGACATTAAATTGATGTTTAATAACGATGTATCAACAAATTCGAGTTAAAAATTATGTGTCAGTAGACAAATGTGAATTAAATAAATTTTAAACATGAACAACTCAGAAAAGGTTTATCTTTCTGGATTTGACTGTTCGACTCGCTCAATTTGTCAATAAAATCAATCATCTGTTAACATCAGATAAAAGTCAATCAAAAATTTATTCTCCTGATGAGTAAAATCAGCCTTATACATTAATATTTTTTTAATTTTATTTATTTTTTTATTTTTTAAAGTCAAAGTACAAAATCCTTTTTAAGCATAATATGAATTTACGTATTACTAGGGATATTTGTACACTTCATAAATGTGTTGTGCAAAATAAATATGGCCATCATTCACAAACAACAAATAGCACACAAATGGGCAACATAACTAGCGCCGCGCGTGAAGATGAATTTCCACAATAAGCCGGGCCCATCAGTAACACGACGTCTACATCGTTACCAGCGGCTGTAAGTGAATCTGATACGCACTGATCAATGTCTGTACCGAGAACCAGAAAGGATTATGTCACATAAAACGTCTTTAATATTTAAATATTTATCGCTTACTAAGATACCAAAATAGTACAGGGGGAACAGCCGTTCTATCTCTACAATTGGTTCGCTTAGTAGACGTAATAGTTTACACTTCTCCATAATTAAAGGCATCCCATACAATTTAAAACGGTAATTCGGCAACCACTTATTCAAATTCCTTTCAATTAAAAGTTAAATAAACTCGAAGGTTCCTTTCAATATTGAGAAATAGTTTCAATAATTTATATGTTGAAAATACTGATTGATTAAATGCTAAATGCAAAGTATTTAAGTGTAAATAATAAACATTCCATCATTTTCATTGAATGGTGATCTGATATTTGTGAGTGTTTGAATGAAAAGCCTACAGTTGCCAGATAATCCCGTTATACCGTTGCAGTGGTTTGTTTTTAGGTTTGTAGTAAAATTGAATTCGAGTAATATGGTCGAAAACACGCCAGGCTTAGTGTTAACTATAAAAAATGTAGTTACATTGACATTATGAGTAATTAAGTGATATATTCATTATTGTCATTCGTACGCCATGACCATTTTTTTTTTTATATCGTTAGATAATTAGTTATTTTCTATCAAGTAAACTATACATAAAATTAATTCAACTAGATAGAATATATACGACGTGAAGCGAGCTTAAACAATATGACAATGCAAAAGGTAAAGAAAAATTTATAATCGTTAATGCAATTGTTAAACATTGGAAAAACCTCCCTCGTTAGGCTCTAAAGGTTTTTGTTGCACCAGAACCCAAGTTAGAAGGTTTTTGAACCCAGCCCTTCCATCATCCAGCAGTTGAAGATACAATAGAAAGTAATTAGGTAAACGAAAACCAGCTAATGTTCAGTTTTTTCAATAAAAGACTTTAGTCGACCACCGACTAGTTATAAAATTCCTTTAGCATATTATATATTGCTAAAAAAAAACTATCAACGATCTGTCATAAAAAAGAAAGAATAATGATAGGATGGTAAATTTATATTTCCATTTACAAAATTACGTTTTACAGTCTATACTTTACGAAAGGTGATGTTTATGACGGAGGTAAAACTGTTAAAGAACAATCAAATATTCTGTTGCAACACAAACGTTGGCTCATAAAACGACGGCGACTACGGGGTTTAATTGCCAAACAATGTTACAGTGCTTCGTTTGCGGCTGTTTATGAGTTGCTTTTTATGTTACATTCATAATAGTTTTTTTATTTCCGAGAGAAGTGACTGGAAATAATTTTTTTCTGCGATTGATTTATTACGTCTAACAAATGTTATTTGTTTGAGTATTTAATGGAACGAATGTATCTAACTCATTGTATTGTATGCCAACTTAAGAACTTTATTTAAATGTACCGAATATTTGTATTAAATTAAAAGTTAAATCATACCAACTCTTTGTGAAAAATAAAAAAGACGTACAATTTTTATTGTTGCATATAAAATGAACTAAGAACTTTATTTAAATGTACCGAATATTTGTATTAAATTAAAAGTTAAATCATACCAACTCTTTGTGAAAAATAAAAAAGACGTACAATTTTTATTGTTGCATATAAAATGAACTTAAGTTATACCCAATATATTTGCATAAAAAACATACTGCGCATCAAATAAGATAATCTTCATATTATTTTTTTTTTATTAGTAGTGTGTTTTGGTTACTTCTGGACCGGAAGTCGTGCCATCTGCCCGAGCAGCTGCTCGAGCAGCTGGCGCCAGCTGCTATGTCACATAGCTTCCGGTGGGGGTTAGAGTGTATATATGAGATGCTGTAGTTATATTTTATGCCATATAGGTCGGGGTGGAGATGGCGATAGTGTTGGCGTTAGGGTGAAGTGAATTTGCGCATAAAATTAAAAGTTAGTTAAAAATTGAAATTCGTCGGTGTTAACGAAACTCTAACAGTTGAACAAAAATTAAGAGTTAGTTTAAAATTGAAATTCAAACTTATAATTGGGATCTGGAAAATATGTCAAGGTCATCCTAAGTTCAGAGTAAGTTTTAAAAAATTCTATCCAACTATCACTAGAAATAGTTTTAAGTTGAAGTAGTTGGTGATAGCGGGATAATTGATTCGTGCCATGGGAGAGGTGTTTATCGTATGAAAGTTGGCGATCGAATGAGAAATGCCGCCTAGGGAGAGGGCTTATAAAACGGCAACCTCCCCCCACCACCCCTTCCCCCACTCCTTTAGACCAATAACCGGTTGCCGACACTATGTGGTAAAACTGAACCAGACATGGCGGCTGCCATGGATAATTCTAACCTCAAATCTTAGCTCAGCTGAAGAGAATAGAGGAGCATGAAGTAGGAATTGTGGTGACAGCGTTTATATGAGGAATAGTAGGGGTAAAATAAAAAAACTTGTTGAACACAGTCGATAGGTGTAACAAGTTCAAAGTTGTTGAATTGTAACATAGAATGTAAAATGTTGTAAATAACATTATCATCAACATTAACCTGCGAAGTCTTTGAGTATAATGGGTTAAAACTGTACTTCTTCCTAATTCTATTTAAATTAGTTCTACACTTTGAAATTGAAGGTTTAGAAGTACTTTGTAATATGTGTTGTGTTCGCAAAAGCTTTAATTTTAAACATTGTGCAGTCATTATAACCGATGTGTTAAGTTCAGAAGTTAAAAGAAGACTGAGATATAAAATGAAGTGTAAAAGAAATTGAAACAGAACGCCAGAGTAGTAATTTTATAGGTTAGAATTTACGAAGGCTATTCCATGGATAATTCTAACCTCAAACCTAGTAAGTGAAGTAGTCATAACATAAAACTAACGAGAGATGATGACCGAGCGGATGCGAGGCAATGAATGTTTGTAGCGCGATAAACTACCCACCTTTATAGAGGCAATAACTCCAGCCAGATGGCGGCAGATGGCAAGCAAATGACTGGTTGACCGACTTTCACCTGAGTAGTAAGAGAAGTAGGGTTCTGTGTCTATCCCTACTCTTTGGGGTCAATGACCGACCGGAAAGGTCAATGACCTCCCCCCCCCTCCCCTCCCCCCCTCCCCCCCCCTCCCCCCCCTCCCCCCCCCTCCCCCCCCTCCCCCCCCGAAAAAATGGAGCTCCCCCCCCCCTTCCCCCACTCCTTCCCCTACTCCTCTGGGTCAATGGCCGGTCACCACCTTTCCCTACTCCTTCTAGGCCAATGACCGGTCACCACCGGTTGCTGACTCTATGTGGTGAAACCAGACCAAACATGGCAGCTGCCATGGATAATTCTAACCTCAAACCTGCTGCGCATGCAACGAGTTCTCCGGATCGGAATAGTGACTATGCTATTGCGCATGCGCCTAGTCCTGTATTACTCACTTTAGCGCTACTGCACATGGATAATTCTAACCTCAAACCTTGGTTTTGCGTTGCTGTGCATATGCTGCTCCCCACTCCTTCGCCTTCCTTTTACACTGCTGCGAATTGGACTGGATTGAACACTGTACTGGAGTGAAACAACTTCCCCCACTCCTTGAAAACCCGAGGAGCGATAGGAGCTATATCTTTGCTTCAGTCGCCAACAAACTTTCATAGCGAAAGGTTGTTGGCGACTCAGCAAGAGGTTTCAAATATATAGTAGGCCTATATATATTTGAACTTCTTCTACTATGTTGCGTTTTTTAATGCAATGTGGTATGTGTGTGTGTGTGTGTTTAGTTTTAAGGTGTATTTAATTTAAGAAATAATTTGCGCATTGCGATGTTAGTTATAAGTTGGGTTTAGCATTAAGGTGTATTAATTTTTAAGAATAATGATGGTATTTAGCATTAAGGTGTATTAATTTTAAGAATAATGATGGTATTTGGTTGTGTTGAATTATTTGGTTTTTAATAATGATGTGTTGGTACTAATAATTTATGTTTGTTTTGTGCATTTGTTTTGCCTTACAGCTAGATGTTAGGGGGTAGATTAACTGTAAATTCAGAAGTTCAGTTGAACTTCATTTAAAATGGGTGGGACATCCGCAAGTCGGACTTTTTTTTGCATTTTGTTTAGGAATATGATGGGTGGGATTAGTTTGGGTGGGGTTAGAGTTGCGTTTCTGCATTAACTGTTCCAGTTTCCCTGAAATTAATGGTTACGCTTTGATGCGGACGGGAAGTTACGCTTTGATGCGGACGGCCCAGGGACCTCCCTTGCAGAACGTAACTAGTGGGTTGGGAGTGGGAACCGCTAGGCAAACAGGGTGGTGGGAACAGTATTACTGTTTCCATCACCTTGGATCATTATAAATCTTGAATGACCTTGACCCACTTTCGGAAAGGTCAATGACCCCCCCCCTCCCCCCCCCTCCCCCCCCCTCCCCCCCCTCCCCCCTCCCCCCCCCCCTCCCCCCCCCTCCCCCCTCCCCCCCCCGAAAAAATGGAGTCGATCCCCCCCCCCCTTCCCCCACTCCTACCCCCACTCCTTCCCCTACTACGGGTGAACGACCGGTCATGACCTGAAAAATTAAAATGGCTATAACTTGATAATGGATTGACGGATTTGGACAAGCGATACATCATTGAAAAGGTCTATGTAAGACAAACATTTTGGTAAAAGAAGAATTTGGTTATCTTATTTTAGTGAAAAGTTATGCGAATTATTTTAAATAAATACCTTCTCTTTCCCCTTTTCCCCCACCTCCCAGGTCAATAATCAGTCTCGGCCAGCTGCTACCCCTCTCATTTGCATATTGTTATAAAAGACGCACCGACTGCGGCTAACATTTCATTCTGATTACAGACGTTACGCTGCGAACTTGGAGCCACAACCATGTTATCTCTGCCAACTACAACTTCTACTTTAACTTCTACTTCGACTTCTATTTCTACTACGGCTGTTCCTGCACCTAAGAAAACTCTTCGCCTCAAAAACATTCCTGATTGCTACAAGAATCGACTTGCATCTCAACCTTCAACTTCTGGAGCTATTCTTCCGCCAACCAACACTTCTAGACTTCGTAGTATTTTTTCACCGCCTTCGCCTTCAAAGGACTCCGCACCACCATCAACTACTATGCCGCCACCGCAGAAGCCAGTTCACCACCATCCTAATACCCCTTCCGTTGAAACCATTGTTCATCGTCTTAGCACACCTATTATCCCACTATCACCATTGCCTCCTACCCCACCACTTAGTACACCTGAAGATCATACCTATCACAAAACTGATTCCTCTCAACCTGCTACTAAATCATCTCCTAAATCAGCTCCTAAACCAGCTTCTAAACCAGCTCCTAAACTTACTCCTAAACCTACTCCTAAACCTGCTCCTTCAGAGCAATTTCAATTATTACAAGAAGAGCGTCGTAGGGCATTTAGCCGTCCCACTACTTGCCCTGAAATGCTTACTAGGGGAATTAAGAAAGGATCACCTTGTGGGAGGAAATGTGTAAAAAACGAAAGTTTTTGCCGTGTACATGTCGTAAAACACATTTCTGAACCACAAGTGACAGAAACCCTCACTGTTGAATACCAATCCAAAATTATTGGTGTGAAAGGAAATAGGCTTAAGAGAGGTTGTGTCTATTTTTTTGAAAGTGTTATTGACAACAAACACATTTTGGCAACTTGTAACGGCGTAAGATATAATATTAAAGTGATTGAATCCTTGCGCAAAGAGAAATCAGTTTATGAGTTAGACTCTAAAGACTATCTCCTCAGACACAAACTGGATGGTATTACAAGGTGGGGGCGTAGCAAGTAAATTCACATAGCTTTTTCCAAATTATTGCTTAAAAAAATACTGGGGGAGAAACACAACGCGTTATAGCGTTGTGTTTCTCCCCCATTATTTTTTAACACTCTAAGTCTCGTGACCTACTAACCTACTTCCATCCAAGTAGTAAGAAAAGTACTTCCCCCACTCCTTTGGGTTGATGACTGGTCATGGTCAGCACCTATCCCTCATTTGCATACTATTATAAAAGCGGAGCGAGCGTTGGTCACCCCTTCATTTTTCTTCTACACGCCGCTCTTGTCGTTTCGTCTCTGCTGTTTACAATATTTCTTGCTTTAAAATGCCTCCTCATCTGAATGAAAATTTTAATTTTTCTGAAATTTCTGATGTTTTTGAACAATCTGAAGACACTTTAAGTAACGACAGTGAAAGTGAAGATGATGAGGACGATGATGATTATACTGTTGAACTTAGTGAAGAACGTAAAGTCATAGCAATTGATCCACAATTTCCATTTGATA
Organism: Neoaliturus tenellus; assembly: GCA_030545055.2. NCBI lineage: Eukaryota > Metazoa > Arthropoda > Insecta > Hemiptera > Cicadellidae > Neoaliturus > Neoaliturus tenellus. The sequence goes on from CM061531.1 coordinate 233,083,841, forward strand.
CAATAGAAAAGTTTATGGCTGAAGCTAATAAATGGTTGGACTCAGGATGTTATGTACGAATTGACTCTTTTATATTGTATGGTGATAGTCATTCTTTCCTTGTCACACCAAATGACAGAGACCGCATGTTGCAGTGGGCACAATCTATGATGGAGTGCTACGAACAAGGTGTGGACACTGGCGGCTATTTTCTTGCACAACTAGTGTAATAACAAATTACCCTTCCCCCACGTAGTGAAGAAGGAAAAGAAATATTAGGAATCTAATTATAATATTTCCTTCCACATATAAAGAAGAAGGGGAAAGGAGTGGGGATTATAAAGTGGTGGGGGAATGTGTATAAATGCAGGTTGTTTTAAGAGACTTTTATTATTATTGTGGCTTTAGCAGAAACAACATGGAGTTTAAATCTTCAGCAAAAATAAGGAATAATATAATAAAGAAAGAAATTCGCAAGAAAGAAAAGATTGAACTTATAAAATTACAACTTATAATACCTTCCATTAAAATTGGATGTAGCAAACTAAAGACTTTGGTGAAAACTAACGAATATTTGTTACAATTGCTAAAAACAATCGAAGAGTTGAAGAGAAAGAATGGACATTCTACATAGTAAAATTTGAACATTTTAATATAAATAAGTAAACTGAAAAAAGTAGATGTAAAATAGAGAGCGAGGAATAGATCACTTTGTGGTAATGGACTAACATGCCACTTAGTGCTCTATTCCTCGTTCTCGCGTTAAATTGGATTACCTTGACCTATTTGTTTGACTGTTAGAATTTGGTTAACAATGTTGAATTTCAGTTTTGAATTAATGTTTATTTTTATTCAACTGTTAGAGTTTTTTAACACTGTCGAATTTTAGTTTTGAACTAACTTTTAATTTATGCGAATTTTCAGTTCAACTCTAGTTAATTTATGCGCAAATTTAGTTTAACCAAGTGCCTGTGCTCTAGCCATTTCCTCTCCAACATTTGTTCTTTTAACATCTGTCCCATAACATCTGTCCTAACAGATGTTAAAAGAAAGTTTGTTAAAGTTTGAATATAAAGAAGTATATACTAAAACTCCAATGGGAATAAAGAACACGAATGAACAATTAGTTTGTAGAAGGTTAATATTTTGTTGAAAATGTTTGATTTCCTAGTATAGTGAAGAGGATGAAATAGTGGTGGGGGAACCATTATAATAGGAGGAACGTGAGAGCCCACTTCATTTCTTGGTGAAATTTCGAAGAGTAAACATCTCAACATGTATCGTTGCGATAAATGTTTGGAATCGTTTCACGATGAAATTCTATTAGACTGTCATAAAGAACTAATTCACAACAACCCAGAAGAAAAACAAGAACAACAAGAACAACAAGAAGAACAAGAACAACAAGAAGAACAAGAAGAACAAGAAGAACAAGAAGAACAATATGAAATAACAGCAACATCTTCAACTACTTTACCAAATCTACAAGTATTTGCATTACCTGGTAAAGTAGTAATGCATCATAAGATTCAAAATGAAAACTTGAAGCTAGAAGAATTTATTAGAGAAGCAAAACCAATTGTAAGTAAAACTTTAAAAGAAGAATTAAAAAGATTGAACTTTCTTAAATTTGGTTTACTACTAGAAGCTATGTTTATAAATGTACAAGAAGAATTATCACCAAGAGGATTCATAACAAAAAACCGAACCATTATGGAAAGTTCAAACATTGATTCAATAGTAGAGAACTGTATAGAAGAAATATTAACAAAAATTCAGGAACATGAAGGAAGAGGATCCGGATGGAGTCTTACAAGTATTGAAGTATTAGATATAAGAGTTCACAAACATGGATATGGACTAATGGGATCAAGTTACATTCCTCTGCCAAAAAGAATTGAAGATACAAAATCTTGTATTAATGTTAAAAATGAAGACAATGAATGTTTTCGTTATGCAATGACAACTAAATTTGTACCACATAATGCGAATAGACCTGACCAAGAATATGAAAATCAAAGATTTAGATACAATTTTCAAGGAATCACTTATCCTGTATCACTGAAAGATATATCAAAATTTGAGAAGAAAAATCCCGGTACGTCTATCAATGTTTTTGCATTAGATAGTTCAAACAAAGTGTATCCTTTACGTATTGCAAAAGAAGAGCTACCAGATCATACGGATTTACTACTACTAACGCGAGGAGATGTGTCTCACTATGTGTACATAAAGCAATTTGATCGTCTTGTTAACAAGCAACTTTCGAAAAATCGAAACAAAAAGATAATTTGCAAGAGATGTTTTAATTTTCAACGAGAAGGAAGAGAAGGAAGAGAATGGTTACAAGAGCACAAAAGACTATGTAACAATAATTATGAAGCAAAGATTAATTTACCTGCGGAAAACAGAGCATTCGTTAAATTTGAAAAGGTTCATTATCAATACCGTATCCCTTTCGTTGTGTATGCGGACTTTGAATCAACACTTGTTCCTGTTGAAGATGAAAATTGTGAAGCTAGAAAAAGTGTCAAGTATCAAATGCACAAACCAAACAGTTTTTGTTTAATGGTGAAATCGACATTATCAGAAGAACATTTAAACAGATATGGATTAACTTCAGAACCTCTAGTATATCGTGGTGAAAATGTAGAAAAAATATTTCTTGATCACTTATATTCAATAGCTGGAAATGTACAAAGATTATATACAAATATTGTACCAATGAAAATGATGGAGGAAGAAGAAGAAATTCAACATGAAAATGCAACTCGATGTTTCTTGTGCAAAAATGATTTTACTATTGAGAATTATAAAGTTAAAGATCACGATCACCTCACTGGTTATTACAGGGGTGCTGCTTGTAATAAATGCAACTTGAGCTATCGTTTACCACTATTTATTCCTGTGGTTCTGCATAACCTTAGTGGGCACGATGCTCATTTCATAATACCCGAATTAGGAAGAGACGATGGTAAAATTGATGTATTAGCTGAAACTTCAGAGAAGTTCATCAGTTTTTCCAAAGAAGTTGGAAACATGAAATTAAGATTCTTAGACTCCTACAGATTTATGCCGTCGAGTTTGTCCAAACTTTCAGAAAATTTAAGGAAACAAGATTTAATCGAAACAAAGAAAATTGTAAATAACGACAAACTGGATTTGGTACTTCGGAAAGGTGTGTTTCCATATGATTACATAGACAGTTTAGAAAAATTTAATGAAACATCACTTCCGGCTAAAGAAGAATTTAAAAGTAAACTTTACGACATGGACATATCTCAAGAGGACTATGATCATGCATGTAAAGTATGGAACGAATTAGGATTTAGAACATTAGGAGAATATTCAGATTTTTATGTTAAATTAGATGTAACTTTATTATGTGATATAATGGAAGAATTTAGAAATACGTGTTTTGCAGCTTATGGATTGGACCCTCTTCATTCGTACACTTCACCTGGATTAGCATGGCAAGCCATGTTGAAAGAAACAAATTGTAAAATACAACTTCTTACTGATATAGATATGGTTTTAATGTTAGAGTCAGGAGTTCGAGGGGGATTGACGCAAAGCGTTACACGACATTTTAAGGCGAACAACAAGTATCTGCCCGATTATGATGCATCAAAACCAACAACATTCCTGGGTTATTTTGATGCAAATAACTTATACGGATGGGCAATGTCAAATCCCCTTCCATATGATAATTTTAAATGGATAGATCCAGAATCGATTGGAAACATAATGGATATACCGAAGCATGGTGAAACTGGTTACATTTTTGATGTGGATTTTGAATATCCTGAACATCTTCATGATCAACATTATGATTTACCACTTCTTCCGAAGACTGAAATTTCCCCTACTGGAAGATGGCCAAAATTATTGATGACTTTAACCGACAAGTCTCGATATGTTGGACACTACTGGATGATACAACAGGCTTTAGACTTAGGACTGAGAATTACAAAAATTAATCGAGTACTACAATTTTCTCAATCTTGTTGGTTAAAACCTTACATCGACAACAACACAAGAAGAAGAGCCGCCGCTACATCAAGTTTTCAAAAAGATTTTTTCAAATTAATGAACAACGCAATATTTGGCAAGACTTTGGAAAACAAAAGGAAACATAAGGATATCAAATTGTTAACTGATCCAGTAAAATTACAGAAATTAGTGCAACAACCAAACTTTGGTTCATCTGTAATTATTAATGAAAATCTAGTTGTTATTTCCATGAACAAGAAGTCAGTTGAAATGGATCGTCCTTTGTATCTTGGAATGTCAATCTTGGATATTTCAAAAACACATATGTATGAGTTTCATTATAAGAAGATGGTTAACTATTATGGAAGAGAGAACATTGGTATTGCATATATGGATACGGATGCACTCATTTACTGGATTAAAACAAATGACATGTATGAAGATCTACGCACCTTTATATATAAAGATGATTTCGACTTTTCCGATTATCCTAAGGATCATCCAAATTACGACTACGACAAAAACAAGAAAGTATTGGGAAAATTTAAAGATGAAACAAATGGTGTGCCGATGATGGAAATTGTAGCATTAATGTCCAAACTGTATTCATTTCAACTGTACATAAATGAAAGGAATGAACATCAAGTCACGAAAAAAGCCAAAGGAATAAAAACTTCTTTCCTGAAGAAGAATGTACAGTTTGAACATTATAAAAGATGTTTGTTTGAAAATGTTGAAACAACTGCAACGTTCAACACTATTAGAAGTTATAATCATCAACTTTTTAGTGTCAAACAAACAAAGTGGGCATTAAGCTACAAAGATGACAAGCGCCATATTTTAGAAGATAAAATTAATACTTTACCATTCGGCCACTACTCCCTGAACCCTATCGACCAGTAAACCTATTCTTCGTCCTCTACCTTCTTCCTTTTTCCTTTCCGTAAAGAAGAGGGGACATGGCAAGCCCAATGCCATGTTCCCTCTTTTTTACACTAATATGAAATGGCCTTGACCTATATTCAAACTATATAAATGAGAATTAACTATTCTATGGGTCAGTATTTTTACAAGCAGTGTACAAGAAACATCTGAAGATGGAAAGTGTGAAGGACAAGATTGTAAATGAACTACATAAACCAGCAAGAAGAAGATTTCCAAGAAGAAGTACAATCATTAAAGGAATGAATGATCTTTATCAAGCTGATCTCATTGAAATGATACCGCACAGTAAATTAAATAAAGGATTTAAATATATTTTAACAATTATAGACTGTTTTACTAAAATAGCTGATGCTTTACCATTGAAGGATAAGACTGGTAAAAGTGTTACAAAAGCTATGGAAACCACAATACAAAGAAATAAATTTAAAATTAAACATCTACAGACCGATGATGGAAAAGAATATTTTAATAAAGACTTTGGAGCTTTGATGAAGAAATATCAAATAAATCATTATTCTACAAATTCTGAAGTTAAAGCTTCAATAATTGAAAGATTCAATAGAACATTGAAAGGTGCGATGTATAAACAATTTTCAAAACGAGGATCATATGTGTGGTATGACATATTACCACAACTTATAAAACAGTATAACAACAAATATCATCGTACCATTGGAATGAAACCTATCCAGGTAAACAGTGCTAATGCGAAAATTGTATTACAACGCATTAAAAATAATACAACACCGAAATTAGAAAGATTGCAACCAAAGAAGTTCAAGGTCAACGATAAAGTTCGTATAAGCAAATACAAAGGTGTATTTAGTAAAAGATATCTACCAAATTGGACTAATGAAGTATTTACAATTTATAAAGTGCAACCAACTATACCTGAAACCTATTTATTAAAGGATAACAAGGGTGAATTACTTCAAGGTGGATTCTACGGACACGAATTGTTGAAATCAACAGTTGGTGATGTATATCTTGTCGAGAAGATTTTACAAAGGAAAAAGGATATGGTTAAAGTCCGGTGGTTAGGGTTTGATAAAAGTGAAGACTCTTGGATTCCTTCAAAAGACTTAGTATAGTTGTTTAATAGCTCATTGTGTGTTTAACCTTTATACAAGATGGAGATTGTACAACAAAAAGATCGATTTAATATCAATAACATTGATGAATTGACAGTTGACAATGATAAGTTAAATCATGGAAAACATGGTGAATTACTACCAAATACGATAAGATGTCTAATAACTGGTCCTTCAAATTGTGGAAAAACTAATGTTGTTTTTAACCTTATAACTAATCCTAAAGGATTGCGTTTTAATAATATATACATTTTTTCAAAATCATTGCAACAACCAAAATATCAATTATTGGATAAAGTACTTGCAAGTGTACCTGAAGTGAATTTTTACAAGTTTAATGCCAGTGAAACAATTATGCAACCGAATGAAGCAAAACCATTTTCTATTTTTATATTTGACGATGTTTCTTGTGAAAATCATGACACAATAAGGAATTATTTTGCTATGGGAAGACATCATAATATTGATAGCATTTATATTGGTCAAACATACAGTAAAATTCCAAAACAACTTATAAGAGACAATGCAAATATGTTGATCATCTTCAAGCAAGATGAAACAAATTTAAAGCATATATATAATGATCATGTAAATGCGGATATGCCATTTGAAAAATTTAAAGAGATGTGTGGCAAAGCATGGAATGAGAAATATAGCTTTCTCGTTATTATGAAGGAAGAAGATATTAAAAATGGTAGATATCGTATAGGGTTGGATAAATTTGTATTTATGCGTTGAACTACCGATGCTACATCTAGTTACACGTTGAACTTCACAGTGTAAACATGGTGAATCAAGAAAAACTATTGAAAGAAATAAAATCACTCAGTGATTCTATTAGGATGAAGAATCGTGCATTGAGGATGGGTTTAAGTGAAAGAGAAGAATTTCTAGAGACTACATTTAAACCTATTACGGAACCTTTAAAACAGATATCAGAAACTATTGGTAAACCTCATTATGAAGGAGATGTTTTACTACCAGTTTCTAAACAAGAAGTACAAGCATTAAAAAAAGAAGAAGATGATGATTCATATACAAGTGCTAGTGAGCAAGAAGAAACAAAAGAAGAAGAAGAACCAATTGTTGAAAAGGAAGAAGAACAGCCAATACCAGAAGCAGAACAATCTATTCCAAATTTAACTCAATTGAGTAGCGATATATTACAACATGGACCTCTTGGAAGAAAATATATAATGAAAATGCTACATGACATGAAATCAAACCCGAATTTGAGTAGATCACACGTATACGGAGCAAGAATTGATGGGAATGAATTGAAGATTGGCGATTCAAAGCTTGAAATAACACAAGACGATTACATCATTATTGGTGAGCATAGATATAAAGGAACAAAAGGATTATATGAATTAATTTTTAAAAACATACCACTAAGATATTCATCCAAAGATTTAAGTGTTTTTAAGGAGATTCTACAAAATACTAACGCTCATAAAAGAAACTACTCAAAGGATGCAATGATTAATCGTTCACGTGCAACAAAATATAACATCGTTATAAAAAAGTTGTTTCCTCCACGAAAATTGCCAACATTACGTACTGCACCAGCGGTGAGACAACCACTGAAAAGAAAATCTTTATCACTTATGGATTTATCACTTCTTGAACAACATGGTAAAAAGAGTAAAGGAGATACTTCAACATCTGGTAAAGGATTGATGAAAAATCTATACAATACGAATGTGATTTACTACAATGATATCAATAAATTGGTTGATAGAATGAGACTATTGCATGAAGCCATGGAAGCCGGTCATACAGGTTTGAATAATGAATGGGTGGCTCTAGTTGATGAACTTAGGAATCGCGGTATAGTCGTATAATTGTCCGTGGATATAAAAGAGGTGCAAGCATAAGACGTATCAGTTCTAACATGAGCGTCGACAAGTTCGGACGGTACTCCGCTTTAGGAGTGCAAGTTGGAGAAGACAGAAAAAGAAGTGGATTACCGCAAACACCTGAAGGTGACTATAGCATAAGTAATAAACGTTTAAAACTAGTTAAAGATCCAGAAGAAGATACTGATGGAGCAAATTTGAAGACAGTAAAAGAAGCTACTTCAACATCATTAAAATTACATAAGAATACTTATGATGTTGAATCACATAGATTAATTAATGTTGGTAAACCAACTGAAGGTTCTGATGCAATTACTAAAGAGTACTTATCATCTGAACTTTCAAATACTTTAAAATTGCAATGGGGTAACAACTTAAAAGATGGACAAACATATGATGCTGGAAATTATAGAATAACCAACGTGGGAAATCCCAAAAATGATAAAGATTCAGTTAATAAAGAATATTTACATTCTATAATACCGGAAAAAACTGAACATGGATATTCTTTTTATAAATTTATTATAAATGACATTGGATACCCAAAGGAAGACGGTGATGCTGTAAACCTAAAATACATCAAGGACAACTGTATTTTACAAGATGTTAATGAAATCGATTGTCATGGTAAAACATTGACAAATGTAAAGTTTGGTTCTCAACCAAAAGATGCTGTTACTATAGAACAATTATCTAAAGAATTAAAAAAGGAAACATCCAATTTTGTAAAACATGAAGATGCCGTGTTAAAGCGGGGAGATAAATTTATACATGGAAATGAAAAGTTTAATTTAATGCAAGGAAATAATGATGAATGGGATGCAGGACGTAAAACAATAACAAATGGAAGATTTGGTATAAAAGATACAGATGTACCTCTAATGGTGCAAACATTAATTGCTACTGGTGGTACATTAGGTACATACAATGGTCGTAATAGAAGAATAAAAGATATTTATCCTGGTTACGAAGCAAATGATTGTGTTACAATGAAACAAACAATAACTTGGGATAAACACTTTGGGACCAAATATGATGCAAAGATGAAGAAAATAATTAATATTTTACCAGGCGAAGATTCAAATGATGCTGCTACTATTGGACAAGTCATAAAAACATCAAAAAGTGATTCAACAGCTTACACATGTAATGATAAACGTATTATGCAATTACATGATCCTCAACATCCAAAAGATGCTGTAAATTTAGATTGTTTAATAAGAATAGTGGGCAATTTACTTATTGATACCCATAATCATATAGCTAGTACAACGAATCATGTGATGATTCAACCCGATGAACGAGAAGCTTGGATTAAAAATAGAATTATAAATCAGTATATAATTAATTTGAATAACTAAGTGTTTAAATATAAAAAATTATACATAACTTATTCATTTATGTAATGTATCTTGTGGAGTAAACACACCAGTTTATATAAGACTACATAATGAAGGCCGTATCACTCAGTCATCATCAAGACAGCAACAAGAGAGGACGTGGTATAACTTCAACTGCGTTATCCCTGCTTAGACGGATACCTATTGGTGCTGTTGTAAATCGAGCAATAGACGCTTTACCATACGAATTACATCTGCCCGGAGGTTATCAATATTGTGGACCTGGAACTAAGTTGGCAAAACGTTTAGCAAGAGGAGATCCTGGAATTAATAAATTAGATCTAGCTTGCAAAGAACACGATATAGCATATTCAAAGTATAAAGATTCAACAAATAGATCAATAGCAGATAAAATTCTAGCGGAAAAAGCTTGGCAAAGAGTAAAATCAAGTGACGCAAATATTGCAGAAAAAGCAGCAGCTTGGGCAGTAACTACAGCCATGAAGACAAAAGCAAAGTTAGGTGGTGGAAGACGTCGCAGAGGAAGACCTGCAAAGAGAGGCGCTCCCAAAAGAGGTGGAAACATTAAAAAAGGACGTCGTAGAACTCATAAGGCAAGTGTAAAGAAGACTTCTGTTTGGCAAATGGTAAAAACGGAGCAGGTTTATACCTAAGACCATACCGTGTGTACTAAATAAGAAGAATCAATTGATAATTCCAAATAAAGCCTTAACAAATCATCAGTTAAATGATTATGTAAAATGTTTGAAAATACCATTCTTTCGAGGAGTTTTTATGAAAGATGCATTACCAACTAAAATATGGAAAAATGAAACTGGAATAGTAAATTTGGATTCCACCTATGGTCCAGGCACTCATTGGGTATGCTATAAAAAACTCGGACAAACCATTTACTACTTTGACAGTTTTGGCAATCTACCACCGCCAAAAGAACTGCAACATTATTTTCGAAACTCCAAAAACATTTTTTACAATTACAAAAGAGAACAACCTAACAATACTGAAATATGTGGGCATTTATGTTTGGAGTTTCTAGCGAAGAGTGTCAGTCAGCTTTAAGATGTCATCGTATACAGTGTCACTGAGTGGAAATTCATCCACATTGAAAAGTACGCTGTTCCCAGCATTGCGTCTATCCAAGGAAAGATTATGGGAAGCGGCATTACTTGATTTGACTACCTACAATTCAATTCCTAATGTTACAGAAGGAAAAAACAATTTACTACATTATTATGAAACTAAGGATGCTGCAGGAAAATACTCAGAATTGAAAATAATTACATTTCCTACTGGAGCTTATGAAATTGATGATATAAACCAATTATTACAGAAACAACTCGGAGAAGACAATATCACCGTTAAAGGAAACAATAATACTTTAAAAGCAGAAATAACTTCAAAATATTATATTGATGTCAGCTTGGAACAGTCGATTGGCAGTTTACTTGGATTTACAGATACAAAAAAGAAAATCTTAACTCCTGGAACTACTCATTCAGGTGATTCAACTGTAACAATATTGAAAGTAAATAGTATTGATGTCACGTGCAACATTATACACGGATCGTATAGAGATGGAGTTAATCAACATATTTTACATACATTTTATCCAACAGTGGCTCCCGGTTTTAAAATTGTTGAGAAGCCACAAAACTTGATATACCTACCGTTAAACACCAGTTTCATTTCAGACATCGTACTGAACATATTGGATCAAGACGGTCATAGTGTTGACTTTAGAGGAGAAACAATTACTATACGGATACACATCAGAGCAGCAACATAAAAGTCAACATGGGATTATCATTTAAACCGCAACGGAAGAGTTGGGAGCTCAGTAGCTCCTCGACATTGGAAGAGTTAACATCGGAAAACATTCGTTTTCTACAGAAGATTGGATTGAAACTTAACAGCGATGGATATCCTGGATATATCTCAAGGACCAACGTTCGACGAAACACTATGGGAGAAGGAATATCACACGCACAACCCTTACACTTCATCAAAATTAAACAATAACGATGAAATAAGGATCCCCATTCAACAACAAGATATTTACACTTTACCGTGTGAAAGTTACTTGTACATCGAAGGACGGGTATTAAAATTGGATGGAAAAACTGCTTCAACAGTTCCTTTTATAAATAACCCGATGGCATATCTTTTTGATGAAATAAGATATGAAATATCAGGGGTGACGGTTGATTCAACAAAAAAGGTTGGTTTAACAACGACATTGAAAGGATTAACATCATTAACACCGCATGAGAAGAATTCAATAGTCACCGCCGGATGGGTTGCCCCCGATAAAGACACTATAACACCAGCTTCCAACGGTCACTTTGATTTTCATGTACCTTTACGATTGCTTTTGGGATTCGCTGAAGATTACAAACGGGTAATAATAAATGTCAAACAAGAATTAGTATTACTCAGATCTTCAACTAATAAGGACTTGATACTTGCAGACCCTGCAACTACGGAAGATAAACTGGAATGGCAACTAAAGTTGGATAAAGTTGTTTGGAGAGTACCTCATGTAAGATTGGCTGATGAACATAGAATCCTATTATTGAGAAAGTTGAAATCTGACCGTGATATTGTGATGCCATTCCGAAGTTGGGAATTTCATGAATACCCTACACTACCTCAGACAGAACGACAAACATGGACCGTCAAGACATCAACTTACTTGGAACGAGCAAGGTACATAATACTCGGTTTTCAAACTAAGCGAAAAGATGTTATCACTGCAAATGCTGGTCAATTTGATCACTGTAAAATAAAGAATTGTAAAGTTTTCCTAAACTCTCAATTCTTTCCCTATGACAATTTGAATGTCATGTTCAGCAAAAAACGTTTTTCTATTTTATACGATATGTATGCAAGATTTCAATCGTCATATTATGGAAAGACTAATACACCACTATTATCACCTGACCAGTATTATTCCAAGGCTCCAATAATTGTAATCGATTGTTCAAAACAAAATGAATCGGTAAAATCATCAAGTGTGGATATAAAAATTGAAATGGAATTTGAAGAACCAGTAGCGGATGGAACTTCGGCATACTGTCTAATTCTACATGATAAAATAGTTACTTACACACCGCTGACCGGAATTGTGAAGAATGTACTTTAAGAAGAATTGTACAACAACTGCAAATTTTTGAGGTTAGAATTATCTGCTTTAATTTTTAAGGTTAGAATTTCATTTGTGAAAGACAAGTTCAAAACAAACAATTATGTAATTGTATAAATTTCAAGGATTTACGAAAAATATAAAAGCGAGAAAATAATTAGTAGAAACTTCATTCTATCTTCAACCGTCGTATGGGAAACATCATTCGCAAGATGAATTCTACTAACGGAGAAGAAAATACACCTCTAATGGATGATAATAGTTCAGATATAGAAAAACAAGTTGAACGAGAAATGGACGAGTTCCTAAAATTCAACAAACATAAGAAGAGAGAAGAAGAAAAAGCTGAAAAAGAAGTAAAAAGGAAGAAGGTTGAAGTTAACATTACAACCAATATTTTAACAGAAGTATTTCTTCGGATTATCTACCCAATTTCTTCATGCATGACAAAAAGTATATCAGTTGGAATTTTAAAATCAATGGATTATTCACCAATTGTTATTTTAAATCATGGAAACAAAATGGTTACTTTCAGTGAAATTACTTGGGAATCTCTTATGAAACATTTACATCTTTTGGAGTGCTATTTAAGTAACAACACATTTGGAAGAAGAACAAGATTAAGTTTATTAGAATCAAATATTGAAGTTGATATAGTAAAACATCGTGGAGGACAAATTGTTCGCTTCAGAGATTTAACTACACATAATGTTAAATTATATTTCACTAAAGAAGAATTTTATACTTTAAGTTGTACTACCGGTCCCGTCACCAGATATTTGAAACAACTAATATTTTCAAGTGCAATAATTAAAGACTATCTAATTGATACATTGGACAAAAAACCTTTTGTTCCAATTTTATACGGTCCCGTGGATACTTCAATCTTTAATAGAATACCTCAAGAAGTTGAAATGTGGAGACAATTAAACAACTATCACACCAATTTTAATATTGATGAAGTGGCACAAGAAGTGAAAGAAGAAGAACAATCCTGTCTGTTATAAACATCGGCTCATTCAATTTTTAAGTCAGTTGTTAGTAAGACTTCATCATGAATAAACGGGTTTCGTTTTCTAATGCGCCACATATAATGGAAGTTAAAAGAGGTATAATTGAATTTCAAGCTTTCCGAGGAAATGATGGTAATTTTATTATTAAAGAATTAGTAATCTTGGACATGAACACATCAGTAGTTTATCATTATTTGTTCAAACCTCCAGTACCATTTAATAGACTAACAACTAAAGCGAAAGTTACAAACAAATGGTTGAACAAACATTTTCACAACTTAAGATGGGATGAAGGTTTCATTAATTATAACATGATGCCGCACATTATGAATCATTATTGCAAAGAGTTTAAAATTATCTACACAAGGGGATTGGAAAAAGCAAATTGGATACAATCATTTACAAGCAACGAAGTGATTAATGCAATAATTGATAAAGATTTCCAATGCTACTTCAACGAACTTTGTATTTCATCAAAAAGTTTTAAACATCGAAGGTCGCAGTGCGCTTTAAAGAATGCCTACCGCTTGAATAATTTCCTTCAACAAACTGGTGGGGGTAGTGTCAGTGGTGGGGGTAGTGTCGATTATAAAAGTGAGAGCGCTACCATGACACAGCATGAGTATTACTCAAACCTCCGAAGAGACAACATCTCCGACGGACATTCTTATTAACAAGAAGATTAACAACAACATCAATATGGCATCACAGAACTTACTTCAAAGTTTAGTTGATCAGTTCAACGCTCATTCTAAATCATCAATTCTACCTACGAAGAAATGTTCTGAACTAAAAGAAGAAAAACACTACATCATTCATACTATTAAGAAAATGGAAACTTCAGTAGGTGATGCTATAAATTGCACTTTGAGCGAGGCACCTTATACAATTGGTGATGAAGCAAAATTTCAGATCTTCTTACCAAAGCGCTTCGTACAACTACTTCAAAATGAAGATCTTCGTATAATTCAACCCGGCGCACTCTATTTGGTATCACATGGACCCAGTGGAAACAACTCTACTGAACTTACAATTCATGTAACACCTACTACTGATTAATTTGTACATAACATTGTAAATATTTCTTTGTATTTGTTTTTTCAATAAATATGATATAAAACAAAACAAAAAATAAAAATAAAAAAAAGCAACATATTGTAATGTCTTTGTACATTACAATATGTTGCTTTTTTTAAAAATTCCACAGGATGACCTTGACCCAATTTTGTATAATTATAAAAGGGGAAATGTACTTGCAAAATTCATCAGTCTACTGCTACCTTTCATACCGTACACATCTCGCTCTTAATCCCTGAATATAAAACTGCAACATGTCCCTAAAGGTCAAGTGTGCATCTTACGATACTAACACCATAACAACTTTTGAACAACTCGAAGATTTAACCAACGAAATGCGAGTTTTACTTACCGGTGGTTATCACTTAACTGTTGATGTTAGTGCTACTAATACAAGGATGTTCACTAAAACAAAATATTGCGATGATGAAATATTTATTTCTACACAACCTACAACTTCTTCATCGCCAACTGGTCAACATAACATTAAGTTCCAAAAGTATTACCAATGTTGAATAACTTTTGACCGACAAAACTACAACTAAAGAATCACATGATCAATATGAGTTAATAAAAAGGATGTGATACTTGTATAAATAATCATTTGCTTCTCAGCTCTCACCACGACAAGACCTATTTAAGAAAATGTTGTACAGAATGATGATTCAACTTGATGGAAAAATCTATGGAAAAGACTACAACACCATTGAACAAATGACCCAAGATTTAGATGTATTAACTAAAGAAGGATATCAAGCTAAATTAATTTTAAAATTTCCTGAAGTACATCCATTATCAACAGAAGAACTTGTTGCTATGGCTAAAGCGGAGAGAGAGAAAAAGTCTGAAGAAAACAAAGAGAAACAAACTTCCTAAATTTTAATAATCCTTACACTTGTAAGGTATAATTTTTTAAAACTCCATTTGGATGACCTTGAAATTACCCCCACCACTTTTCACAGTACATAAAACTCACTATTCAACACTATACACTCTTATTCTTTCACTGGACTCCGCAGCGTCAACATGGAAGAGCAAAAATACAAGTACAAACCTCGTTACTGTTGTGAACAACAGTGTACAGATTTAGGACCAATGATGGTGGATGGGTTAGCTTGTACTAAATGTGAATTCTTCGGATCTTGTTATTGCAAATGCAAAACAAAACAACTACCACCACCGGAATTGCGAACTTTCAAATTTTACAAATCAAGATATTTTCATACATGTTGTCCTCAAAGATGTTTCAAATTTCACCCTCTAGATCTTGCTCATTGTCAACGCACCAATTCTCATCAAGATGATTTTTGTACACATATGATAAAAAGATGTAAATACAGATCAGATTGGTATTCCGATCCTGTAGAACCATCAAATGTGTAATTTCAGTTTTACACTCTTTTTTAAAACTTCATTTGGATGACCTTGAGATTTCCCCCACCACTAGTTCTAATTTTTATATAATATTAAATCATTCCACTTCCAACACTCTAACTAACAACATGGAAAACAAATTTATCAAATTTGAACATATAATAACTGACAGGGAGGAGATGGAAGAATTGTTTCAAAACTTACTTTCTGTCATTGACGAATATCCTATAAGATGGTTCAGAATTGTAGTTCAATATTTAAATCCTGGTGAATTGCTTTCTTCATCAAGTGAAGAAGATGAAACAACTACTTCGGTTCAAATAATTGAATTAAAAGATGGAGAAGAAGAACTAAACGTTTTATTCAATCATAAGCTCAAAGTTCCCTATATAAAAGCCCCCTCCCTAGACAGCCCCCCTCCCTAGACGCCTGCTCAAG
Source organism: Neoaliturus tenellus (assembly GCA_030545055.2). NCBI lineage: Eukaryota > Metazoa > Arthropoda > Insecta > Hemiptera > Cicadellidae > Neoaliturus > Neoaliturus tenellus. The sequence goes on from CM061531.1 coordinate 233,100,113, forward strand.
GTCACCATTATATAAGCCCCCTCCCTATGCGCCGATCCTCATTCCATCACCGACTCTCCAATAATGAACAACTCTTCATTGGCCCGAATGAATTCTAGTTTTGAAATAAACTCTAAAGAAGAGTTACAAGACATTTTTAATATTTTACAAGAACTTGTAGATAATTTTACAACCATCAAAATGAATTTGGAAATAACATACGATTGTCCTATTTGTGATAAGGTTGAAAGTTTGGACGAAGACAGTTTACTAAATCTAACTCCTGCACCATCTGACACTACTGATGGTAATAATGAAGAGCAACATCTTTCCCCCACCACTTCTTTGTAATTCATCCTTCCCCCACCACTTCTTTATTTAACTAACATTTCTCCCTTTCACTTCTCATTCCGTCTTCGACTTCTGAACTATCAACATCACTTGTTTTAAAATTTCAAACACTAACACAATCATGATGGATATGATGGATGAAGTTCCCTTCATAACTAGAATGGAAGAGGATAAATTGAAATTGGAAATTAAACGATTGGAAATGGAACGGGAAAACCAATTCGAAATGTTACGTTTGTTCAAGCTTTTCAAATACATCATCTGGGGACTCTGCGTTTACCTTCTCATCGTCGTTGGTGTTTGCATTTACAACTCTGTAGTTCATCACAAAAGTTCAACTTGTTTAAACTCTGCTGTTGCACATTAATTGTATGTTCACAAATAAAATTCAAAAGTTACTTCAACCTATCCCACTATCACCAACTAGTTCAACTTTCAACTATTTCTGGTGGTAGTTGGATAGGCTTTTTTAAAACTTACTCTGGATGACCTTGACATACTTTCCAAGCCCCAGTTATAACTGTTAAATTTCAGTTTTAAATTAACTCTTAATTCATGCCCAATTCTACTTCAAATTCAGGGCATATGCTCTCGCCATTTGCACCCCAGCATCTGACGCCATCTGCTCGAGCAGCTGCTCGGGCAGATGGCACGACTTCCGGGCCAGAAGTAACCAAAACACACTACTTTTATTCATTTAAGGTTTAATTTTTTTGTTTATACCCCTTTTAGGCTTTGTTTAATTTGAACTAAAATAAATGTTAAGATCTGAGTTTTCACAAACTAAACTTTTAGGAAATAAACCTATCCTGAGTCAGTTAATAACCTAGGTAATACTATAGCTATAGTATCTCCAGTAATTCATGGTATTCACAAGTGGAGATTAACCAATTCCAAAAAAATGTTATATGTAATTTTTAAAATTAAATTAATATTTCTTAAAAAAATATTTAACAATGAGTTTTACTTGTAGTTAGAATAATTTATATTAACAATCTTAGTGATATTTCCACTCAAAAATCGATTTCAGGTTCGAAAACCCATCATTAGTTTGGATACAGGTTGACCATGATGATAATTTAACCTTTCCACCCGGCGGTCTTCGTTACATTTTCAATGTTCACATTTTATACATTAAAAAAATAGAACATTATACATGACGATAGAACACTTATTTACAACAAGAACCACGCTCTAAATACAATTAACAATTTACAGAAAACCTGAAGATATTTTTCCTACAGACAGTTGAAATACCGGAACTTGTGTAGGATGTAAATGAAAATCCAAAGGGTAAAATTATTTTTGGGTGTAACATTGACTTATTTTATGGACAAAGAGATGATGAATTGTGTTTTAGACTGTTCGGTTTCTGACCTATTTTATATTTAGAGCTGTTGAAAAAAAAACGTTTTCCTGACAATATAAACGATTACAAAATTTAAATATTAAAATTATTAGTATAGGGTAATTCGGATGTGGGATAAGTGATTCAGTTAGAGGTTACAATTTTATGTTGCTATCACTGTTTAACTTATACAAGATAAACAGCTGATGTTCCGTAATTGGGCATTATTGTTTTTAACAAATTCAAGCCTCTGTCGATGATCTTCCGGTTTAAATTATTGAGTCAACTGTATCTTGTATAAATACAAATTAAGATCTTTGGACAAAATACACAACGTCGTACTGCAGGAAAGTTTAGATGGTTTTGGTTTTGCCTCGGTCTTACTGTATGCAGAGACGAGTAAGCATAGATTGGGAGCCAATTCTAAAAGAACGTGAGCGAAGCGAATAAGTTCACAACAATATTTTTATTTGAAACTCAAAACATTTACTGTCTTAAACTTCCGTTGCGAAGCTTGACTTATAGCAGCCACTATAAAACATATCTGTGAACAATATGATACATAGAAAACTTTCATAGACATTTAGACGTTTCCACAAACTCCAGAGTAATGTTCCAGAAGTAACGACCACTCCCTCTCACACAGCATTCTGCTTCAAAGTTTATGTCCAGCTTTGCATTTTATAACCGTCTGAAGACTGATACTCGCCTTATATTGACATTGGGAGTAGCTTACGTCAGTCAGGGTTCATGTTTTACAACGTTTTGCAAAATTTAAGACATAGAAAAGTATGTTAATAGGCCAACAAATAGATTTTACTGAAGTCAAAATATTTTTTTTTCATTTAGGACATACTTCGGACAAGTTACTGTTAATGAGTATGTGACGGACCTGACGATGGCAGTATGGACCTGTTGAAAGGCCTAGTCCAATTCAAATTTAAATAATGTATTGCTGTATTGAATTTTAAATTGAAAAGAATAAATACACATGTTTTAATGTTAATTTGAAAATTCAATGCAAACACACAAATTACAATTTATATCTGTGTTTTACATTGTATATTATCATTAATTGCAATGTTTGATAAATCTGTTTACATTACTTAAAATAAAATAAACCCATTTTTTAGGTTAGGTAGATCAGAGAGGAAGACTAAATATCTGTGTCTCAATAAGTAGTATATATATGGTTTTTTCATAGTTTTAAAATCTATTTAATTATTTTTTATTGTAGAAAAATTTAATGATGGAATAAAAACCAAATAACTTAAAAGAAAAATATATCTTCAAGTATTAATTAATTTATTTAGTGTCAAGGTACCAGTAAACAACAAAGGTTTTTCAGAATTCATATAAAACTCATTAGATTTCTGAAGACTTAGTAAACTCATAAATTATTTGTTTCTTTATATGTATAACTGTGTCTATTTGCCTCATTAAAAGATTTCTAAATAGGTGTTAGTTATTGATGTGAGTAAATAAAAACTTTTTTAAATATCTTAATATTATTTTAATTCAATATGGCAGTCCCTCAAAATCTCAAGATTGAAATCTGTAATTTGGTACATCAGTAGATTGATCTAATTTTATCAGAAACAAAAAAGTAACAAAAAAAAATATAGAAAAAAAAAAACATAGACATACCTAAACAAAGCAACACTGTAGCAAGTTGTTAAGATCGAATCCCAAAATGCGGACCACTTTTTCTATTGAAAAAAATCGATGCCTTATTAATACAAATTGAAGAATTTTCAATAAAATACGAATAATCCTGTAATAAGCATCTGACCTCCATATATTTATACCTAATTATATACTTCCATATTGTTGATTAGACAATATATTTTCTTTACTCATTTAGCGCCTTAAACAATTTTGATATACTAGTATACGTGGTGCTCGAAATCGAGCAATTTATTTTAATACAATACAAATGTTACTTTTAGCTCTAAATCAATGACATCCGACCAATCAATTATTGTGAATATCTGTAATCACGAAAAACTACATGTATACAGCTGATTATTAACATATGTTTAAAATGATTTATTCAATCCCAATGTTATTTAAATGGGAAATTTTGAGATTTCAATGGTGGATAGCGCCTTTATTTTCAGTCCGATTATCATCAGTTTTTGGCGGAAACAACTACAGACCAAGCCCTATCCAACGACACCAAACACTTGAAAATCGGTTGAAAATTGTAAGAGGAGTTCTCAAGACAAGAAAAACCCTTAGCGTATTAAATAAGTATAGATTTCCAGAGTTTACATATTTTTTAAATTTACCAACAACAATTTACATTTCCAAATTTTAAAACTAACCCTAAGAGACTTTGAAAGAAATTTGATTTTTTATATTATAACACAATCTGTTATGTTAATGGAGTCTTAACTCTTTATCTCAAGTAATATTTGAAACTAAATACAGTATTTTTATTTCAGTTCCATTTCAGACGGATTGAAAAACACGCATTTTTTGTGATTTTGTTTCATCAATTATATAATTATATGAAATGAGTAAATAAAGATGTAAGCAGATAAATTTCATTAAAAATTGTATAAGTTTACTAGCCTCCAACACAACACCCTTCATCATCGACACGACTTTTAGAACACACTGTATATCGAAATCCTAATCATTGATGGGTTCCTGCGCCGTCCATGTCTGTTCGTTCTCAGAATACACTGTCACATCGCAAGGTCCAGCCTTTGTAGTGGCCAATGAACCAACATTGTCGTTGTAAATACAAGGGTTGTGTTGACCCCTTCATTTGTATGGTAATACATATTGACTGTGTAGACATATATGTTGGATCAATACTATTTTTAACGCATCGACATTATAGCTTAATATGGATTCAAAATATAAAAATCAAAAAGAGATAAGCCAAAGTCTTTATATTTCATTAGAAATCTCTCACTTTTATCAGACTTTAAATAAAGGTACTAGATGGGAACGGGCAAGGCACTGCACGATGACTTTTTGACCCTTGATACTCACAGCCTGAAGCGGCAGCCGCTGAACCTGAACTGCTTTGTGTGCAGGCTATGGATGTAGACAACGAATAAAATTTACATTTCACGTCTAAATCTCTTCCTTCCTCACCATCATCTACCTGAAACTTGGGCCTCACACGTGCTGCTGTGGGACAGCGGCATTTCTTTGGCCACAGTGTTTTACACCGAACACTGGGTAATATGTCTCACCTCCAGAATGATTGTGTAAAATTGCGAACCGTATTCAGGGACTATACGCAAAGTCCACTTGACTGTGGAGGAAAGATAATCGCACTTGATCCAATCGTAATCGTAATTGATAAATCACATAAACATGTCGTGGGGGTTACCAATTTCAAAATATATCCACAAAAATATCCCTTGACCTAATCTCGTTCTCAACATTAATCTCAACATTAATCTCGTTCGTGACATTAAAGAAACTAAAACGTGAATGATAATGGATATGTGTGAATTGCATATTTTCTATTAAAACACTACTTTCTTGAAATGCCGACCTCTTATTAGTGCATACTTATTCATAGTCTATAAAATGGGGTATAGTCTATAACCTGAATTTAAATGTAAAACATGAACATTTTCACAGTATTTAACTAAGACAGCATTAACTAAGAACATTCATAATTACTTATTGATAGTTATCGATGCTAGATGTTTATTGAAATTGTTTGTTAATTTATTATGTTGCTTTAAGCTTTTTAATTTATTGTTATTTAGTACCCAAATAATGAGTGTAAATATAAGTGAAAACCTACTTCAAGTCCAGCACGCCAGTATAAAGACTAAAATAAAAAAATGTTATTTTTTGTTTTCATTTCGCACGTGCCATAATTGGCACATGAAATGTATAAAATAGATGTATTTTGGTAAATAAAGAATTTTTTGAACTTGAACTTGAATTATTTAACTTGATATATTTTTTTAATTATACCTCCAAATAAATATTTCATCTTTTTACTGTTTTACTACTCGTCGTAATCAAGTAATGTATGGTTTCCAATAAAAATAAAAAGTGTGGTCGAGAAGAAATAAGAGTAATTTTCACTTCAAAGGTGACGATATTAAAAAGCAGTTAAATATCTCGCAGCTCAGATACAGCGGGTGCACGTAAAACGCGGGTGATTAACAGATTAATTGCCTTACAATGGAGCGGCGGCGGCGACTCGCTTGGGCCAGTTACAGCGTGCGTTTTATGAATAGTACCAGGGGGACCGAGCTTAAGCTCGGTAAAATTATTTCTTTTGTTCTCAGGCAAAGCTCGTTCGCTCCACTCACTCGCCTTCTTATTTTTTAAAGCAAACTCGTTCGCTTCGCTCACTCGCCAGGCCGAAGGTTTCTGCACTTCGGTATAATTTTCCTTTAAAGATATAACACATTGGTTTCATCTACAGTTATCAGCTGATATTTGTTCAATTTAAAAACCTCCATAAGGATAACATGGGAACTTTGAAGGGCTCTAGCGCGAAAACCGGATTTTTCCCAGCTATGGGACCAACGCCAATCGACTCCTGGTGGCCAAAACCCCCATATTCAATAAAAAAATCAAAAATCCTTGGAGCGAAAAAAAACTTTGCCTGTACAAACGGAGCTTGTTTTAGAGTATAAGATTTCATAATTTTATGGATATTTCTGAATATGTTTGTCATCAAGTAAATGCCTTTTTCTTGGCATATTTATACTTAGTATTAATCGCAATAATATACATTCAGTTTATGTTAGTAGATTAGACTGAAAATATATTGAAAGAATTAGGTTAATTTTGGGTTTGTTTTTATAATTGTAATTTTTCAAAAAAATTTTACACGAACATTAGATTTATAATTTATTTGTGTTAAATAAATACTAGAACAGTTTAAGGCTAAAACGAGAGTCATATAACAAATATATATGTGTATATACCTACAACAATGGAGTTGTACTTTTTAGAGTGTTCTAAAAAAGTAAGATAATTTTGGAGTAGTTTTGACAGTTTTTAACTATGAGTAAGTGAGTGTACAATACGATAATTGCTATTAATACTGCCACTGAACCATAACATTGTCTACGATAAATATTACATGTAAATTACTGCAATACATATACATAAATGCTTAATTAGATTCATTTAAATAAAATACTTAAACCAATGTTCAAACATTATTGCTATTACAGATGAAAATGAGCTGATAAATTGTATAGTAACAGTCGAATCTCTAAGTCTTCAATCTAATGTATACTTAAGAGTTCACCATTATATTACTGAAAAAGACTATACCAGATAACGTTTCTTTCCAGATTGGAAAATAAAGTATCGTTCTAAATGTTCTTAAAAGTGATAGGTTTTATTACAAGACGGGCATTAAACCTAGATATTTTCTCTAGTCTACGTTACGTAATGCATCCCAGTTTTTTTTAACTGTAAGATGTTATAGTTTTTATATAAAAAAAGCTAAAATGCTGAGCTATCTATGGGTTTTGATAGTTTTTAAGTTTTAATCGTACGTAGAAATTACTAGTTATTGTAAAAAGGCAATATTGATCAATAATAATTTGGCAGGAAGTTTGTAAATATCACAAAGAACTATCAAAGAGCCTCTCCCATTTTGGCTGTTAATACTTTTCTCCGGTAAGATGTCATTCTGGTGGCAAATAAGATTAGTTTGGACTCATGACCTCAATTTTTTGAAACCTTCCTGGTGGGTTTTAAAATTTGACTTGGATATCTTTACCATCCAGAATCCTAACCTTAAAGCAAACGACAACCAATGAGGCGATTTTTTATTATTTGTTTTTGTAATAAAGTTTTGACCGGTAATAATTGTTAAAATCACCTAGAATACCAGAATATATATATAAAAAAACTCCCTTTTTATTACTTTAAGTGCTTGTTATCTCAGAGTATCGAAAAATTTGTTTTTTTATTTCTAAGACTTAAAATAACTTTTTTATTTCTGGATGGATTTTTTTTTTCATTTATTCATTATGATTAGATTAAAATTTCCCGGCATTTTAACTATTGTATGTCATATAACAAATCATTTACTCATGTTTATATAGTAAACAAAATTTATTTTTATTTTTGTAACATTTTTTACATTTGGAAAAATTATTGCAAAAAGCTCTCTGTCAAAAAATTATCATATTTTGGGGATTTAATTTAATGTCTGTTGGTCTTAAAAATTACGAAATTTCAAAATCATATAACATTGCATACAAGCAGATAAAAATAATTTATAAGTGTATTTTTATTTAATTTTTTTGATTAAATTCATGTTAGGGTTTAATGATGAATTAATCCCATACACTAATGAAATTTCAGCTTTGTATAAAAAATAGGTATCCTGTGAGAGTTGCACAAAAGAAAATGCAGATTTCAGTACTTCTGACCTCCTTGATTATTTTATTTTTTGCTGTTCTATCGTTTTTAATAGAATTCCCACTGCAATTATAAATCTGTTTAAACCTTTATGTTAAAAAATTAATTTTAACGAGTTTTTTTATGTAGTGATTTTATACGCTCATGTCAATGAAATTCAACCCGTTTACTAATAGGGGCCCATAAGTTTGTAACTGTTGCAAGTGGCCAGCAATAATACTAACGAATGTCGTAACCGATGGCAATGCTTCATTGCCGCTGTAACCATCATGAGTATAATGGCATAGAGGCTATCACTGAGGAGCAAGAATAATCAACAGCTTGATCTTCAAACCTTAGCCAACCGCAGATCTGTTCACGATCTGAGTTTTCTTTACAAGCTTCTTAATTCACTTGTGGACTGTCCCGAACTTCTCAAACTTATAGACTTTAGAACGGGCCATCGAACTAGATCTGTTGAACTATTCTACAGACACCATCATCCTAGATCATACCTCAGGAACAGCCCAATGGTACGTCTGCAGAAACTGGGGAACGAGGTGTCGTCTGAAGTGGATTTCTTCTACGACAGAATTGGAAGATTCATGAGACTGGTCAACCTTCACTACCGTTAGGAAGCCACACGTGAACTACTTAGTTTCAAATGTGCACATCTTATAAATCATTCCTGAACTTTCTCTTGTTATTGTTATTAATATGTAATTAGCTGTTATAATATTATTTTGTTATTGTTATATATTTATGCATGACTGTTGATAATTGTTATAATATTTATTCCGTACCTTGAAATGATTCATAGTTACCATTGTTGATGACTTGATGTTTTTCTATGCACCTAGTTAGATTATCACTCCATTAATAGTTTTCTTCCTCTTGTGAATCGGTCATCCTCAGCAATGAAATTGTATTGTCACAGATTAGCACGCATGATTTCATTACTCACAATTGTTAGCTATCTTGATGTTGATTTTGATTATGTTATTGTTAGAGTAATCCTAGTATAAGAACTTTTGATTATGTCACTTTGTTACTGCATGTAAAACAATGTAAATGGCTTTGCTGTGAATAAATAAATAAATAAATAAATAAACAGCCTCTTTTAGAGGTGTATTTGATGTTTCATTTTATTATATTTTGTACAAAATTATGATTTTCATTAAGTAACTTGTAAAATAAATTGTAGACAGAACCACTATTGTGATAAATAAGATAGCAGTAGCCTGTTATAAAGTCTGGTAGAGCTGTAATGTTGTCAACGATTGTCAAGAATTCCTGGTAATCCCTTCTGAATGTTATTGAGCCAAATTTGCTCGACTTCTGATGATCGTGTTTACTTCGACGATTGAGCATTTACCGAAAAGGTTTTGAGTACTTTTCTTCTCCCAATGTCCAAATATATAAATTATGTAACTCCTTGTTGTGAATTTTTTATATACTTATATACTAATGTACATATCAAGATTATAATGGGATATGAGTGCTCCAATGATTAATTTTAATGTACGTTAGAAATTGGAGACTGTCCATATTTGGAAATTTATTGTAACTTATATACTTATGGAAGTCCTCAACATACATATTTGAGGTATACAAATTTAAATACACCCAACCTTTAATATTTGGAAAAATGAATTTCAAAGGTGCCGAATATTACTTTTTTGTAGGTTTCTCGTAGCATACACTGTTTTAAGTAATTATTCAAATTAATCAAAATAGTTTTTAATTTTTGTTTTCAAATTCGAATTGATTGTTTCATGTATCTTTTAATTTACTAATTTAGCTCCACATTTGTAAAATAAACAAATGTATCAATACTGTTATTTGTATAGTGTTTAAGCCTTATGGAAATCATAGTTTTGAATGTACAAAAAAATAATAACATTCAGGTTTTCAATCTAACTTACTAATTAAAAATACCAATTAATAATTTTTATCAGTTCCAACTTAATAGCTTACACATTATTTAGTAAGTTTTTTCTTATAATTCTACATATTGAATTTAATTATTAAAATCAGTATTAAAATTAATTTCGGATGCCTTGCAACACAGAGTTGTGAAAGGTATGCAGGAGGTTTCTTAACACGTATATGAGCCAGGGGTCCCTAGATGGCGATTGTGGCTTTTCAGCGGTGCCGTGATGCTTTATTCACGGCGTGCTTCTAATACGGATCATGTGTTTATAAATTTATCTGTTCTTATAACCTACACTTGAATATGGTATTCATGATTCTACCAGAGTTAAAAAGTCTATAAAAAACGATTATTTACATAGAGGAATTTTTAAATAGAAGATTTTTGAGGATTTATTATTTCTGGGCTGTAACATGTCCTAAAGCTATTTACTATAACGTACAACAAAAAAACTGCACAGTAAATTAAAAATAAATGGTATTTCCAATTTTATTAATTTTAAAATGTTTATTAGGAAATGATATTATAATAAGCATTACGTCAATCGCATTAAAATGAATTTTATCAATATAAACGAATATTTAAAAAAATCTAGGATTGAACGTTACTTTTGCCTAACAAAATATTTTCTTAAAGTGAATATCTTTGAAAACCAGGAATTTAGTATGTCTTAAGCAATTTAGAATTTAATAATTTAATGAAGACCACTACATGTTTAAAAATATTTACTGCCCTGCTTGCAATTACAGGCTAAGTGTAAATACCATTTTACCAGTATATATCATCTTAGTTTTAAATGGAGTGCTTTGAATATCAAGATTATAATGTGATATGAGTGCTCCAATGATTAATTTTAATGTACGTTAGATTATATTCAGTAATGCCAAATTATTAAGAATGCATTAAAATGTTTTGCCAATACAGTTCAGCTTATTGGAATGAATCATTAGCAGCTGTTGTTGTTGGTTAACTTGCTGGTTATGACACCCAGTAAACAGTTCAGTTGATGATGTCGACTTTAATCAGGATTTCATGTTGGTTCTGTTTACCGCATGACATTTCACTGTTAGTTGCCCTACATGTTTTGTTTATCAGATCAAGAATTGAAGTAGAATATTCGATCAGAATTACCCAAATTCTTCCCGTTATAAAAGGCACGTATATAAATAAGTTCAAATTATCTTTCAACTCAAATATAAACCAAGTCACTATTGATATGTTTATGATAGAATATTATTAGTTTTTTAATAGTTTTAGTTAGAGTTTGTGATACTTAAAAATAATCCAAATATAAGTGAAATGAGAAATTGTTTACAAATTTCGTAACCAAACATTGAAGAGAGAATGGGTGAAATCGAATAATAAATAAACAAACTTTGATATAGTTTGATTTCGGGCAGTCATACAAGGGATCGTACCCTAAGAGAGTTCAGTGTTAAACCAATGGGCAGGGTTTTCAAGATAGATTGTTAGTTTCACAAGTTGATCTACCAACTATAAGGTAAACTCTGTTCGTCACATTACTTTTAAAGTATGTGGAACGTGGAAGTACTCATAATTTTTAAAATTACACAACAAAGTTAATGACAAGGTTCACAGCCGTGATTATTTCCCGCATAATTTTACTGCCAGGAATTGCGAATTTTGGGTCTCACCAACATATTCTTTAATTGTGTGGCTTCTTAAAAAACAAGATTTGGTCTAGAAGATAAATTTTCGGATAAGGGGGGGGGGTTTAGAATATTGAATGTTGCCTTCACTATTTTGTTGATTTTTTAAGCCCAGACACCGTAAAACTACAGTGTTGGATACAAAATAAAAAAAAGCAGTAAGCAATTGAAAATTAACAGTGCAGTCAATTTAAAAAAATCATGCATTATAATTTGAGTTTTTTTATAAACAACTTTTTTATTTATATTTATAAGTTTGTTTACAGTCAACCATAGGTGGGTGTATAAATGTACTTTGTTTAGAGTAATAGTGCAATATGTGTTAAAAGGTGTTGGAATCGCTGTAGTATTTTATTAGTTACAAAACAAATTAATCTAGTTTAAAAATCAATTGTATGGCACTATTTATATTTTATTTTCAGCTTTAATTTCTCGAGGGAGTCTCTAGAAAGTATTAACTAAGATTTAATCTTATTTAAAATATGTATTTAATTTAGTAGATTTTAATTCCACAAACCAGATCCTTTGATCCAGATCTCCTAAAATGGTGTAGTTTATGGAATATCTTAAAACCAAACTATCGCTCATGAAGACGCAAGTTTTAACCTCGCTGTTTAAAAGAAGAAAAATGTTGGACCATTAAAATTATAACAAAAAAATGTATTTCATCATATCATAAGATTTTTTGTGTTAACTTATCATGATTAGTTATTTACAGCATGGAGACGTTGCAAAAATGTCACAAATAGTGATAAAAATATAAATTTCAAGAAATAATAAATTTACTTTATGACGTCTTCATATTTTGTTTAAACTTGACAAATGTCAATTCTATACCTATCATAATAGAAAAGAACCGATCTTTTTGCATGGATATTGGATAGGAACGGGCCGTGTACCTATGCGACAGGAGGTGTGTTTAAACATTCCAACCACTGAATAGTTTAACTAGAAATGGTTCAACCTGGGACCGGTGCAGTTGTTTAACATGTTCACCCATGTCGCAAGCTCTGGATCTGGCCACGACTCAGCAAAGCTCAAATTTAACTATTGCATAGCACCACAGTGAACGTAGTGGACTTTATTCGACAGAAGTGAAAACTCTTTTGAACATTATGATTAGATTGAAGTACACATTTGTAGCATATGTACTTAAAACCGTGATCCTGATTAAATAGCATTATAATTATATTTTACCTAATAATAGTCTATCATGAGTACAGTTTTTTTTTTTTTTTTTTTTTTTTTTTAATCTTATGAATTTTAGAACTTGTCTCTGAGTCAAAGATAATGTTAACATTATCTTAACAGGTGATATCATTTAAAAATTTTTATGAAGTTGATGAATATCTAAGATAATGTTAAAAAATGTTTTCTACCAAAACATTATTTTACATAATGTATTTATATTACATGAATAAGCACATAATTAGTACATATACGCGAAAATAAGTACATTTAACAATTACACTTTCACCCCAAAAATCTTAAAACATTTTTGATTTAGCTCTTAGTATTTTGGATTTTATGATTTTCTATCAACCACCTTATCGAACTTTTTGGAGGTTTTTAATACTAATTTAACTGCACTGAAAGCCCTTGGAATACCAGACCTTTTTGATTTCACTATGTTACACGTAGGTTTACGTGCACTAACACCCTCAACCCGCAAAGAATTTGAAAATGAACAATCAAGTACAGAAATTCCTAAATTTGAGGATCTGATCACATTTGTTCAACAAAAACTCAGAATCTTAGATATTACGGTGTCTAAGAGCAAGCACAACAACCCGGTTTTTTCTACTAAACCAAGCGAAAAGTTCCTTGCTTTCCACAGTCAATGAAAAAAGAACGAATGATACTGCTTCTGCTAAGCGTCATTTATGCCCATGTTGCCAGGAGCCTAACCACAAAATCTATGTGTGTTCTAAGTTTAAGAAACTCAGTTTTTCTGACCGAAACGATTTTGTTAAAAAACACTTTTTGTGCTTTAGTTGTCTCGGATTCCACAAAATATCTGAATGCAAATCGACCTCTAAATGCTCTAAGTGTAATGGCAAGCATCACAGCCTCTTGCACCGCCCTCCCGTCACGGAGTCTCCCCCATCAAATCGCAATAGTTTAGAAAGTAAACCCGTTGAAACCAAAGCAACTGACACTGTGTCACCTCCCAAGTCATGTAATTTTGCTGATGCAAAATCTGCTTCAAATATGATGCTAAGTACAGCGATTATCGGTATCAGGGATAGATATAATGAACTGAAACCTGTGCGTGCTATAATCGATGGTGGTTCTCAAACCAGCTTAATAACTCAGGAGTGTGTTGACAAATTAGGTCTCACTAAACACTTAAATAACATTACCATTAAAGGTGTAGCAGACACTCATATCCAAGTAAATAAAGGTTCAGTGACGTGCAGTATAAGTCCTCTTAAAAATCCCCACATCTTACTCAGCACAGATGCAGTTGTAGTTCCCAGAATATCGTCAGCCTAACATTAACATTGATTCTGCAATTGCCACTCGCTTTGATGGATTACTGCAAGCTGACCCCATGTTTTATGAATGTGCCCCAGTTGAGTTTCTGTTAGGCGCAGATTTGTACTTTGATATCCTCCAAGAATCACATAATATCATTAAAGGTGAACCATCAGCTATGAATACGATTTTTGGCTGGATAATCGGCGGCAAAGTTCCCACCTTCACTCTCCCAAGCGAATGTTCTTACTTCTTAAACTGTTGTGAATCAATCGATAAAACTCTTCAAAAATTTTGGGAGGTTGAATCAGTTCAAAATGTAAAGCATCCTAGTCCTGATGATGTCATAGTCGAATCACACTTTGCTAAAACTCACACGAGAGATAAAGCAGGCCGCTATGTTGTATCACTTCCGATAAAACCCAACGCTCCCGATCTACCTGATACCAGAGACAATGCAACAGGGCGTCTTATCAGTTTAGAAAAACGACTCAAGCGTGACCCAGTAACCTATAAGGAGTACAGAGATTTCATGAATGAGTACATTGCTGAAGGTCATATGAGTATCACTAGTACCCCCTCCTCCTATGTAATTCCCCACCACTGTGTGAAAAATGAGTCCAGTAGTACCACTAAGCTACGAACTGTGTTCAATGCATCATTTAAGCCTGATTCCACTAAGTCTTCCCTTAATGATATTTTGTACTGTGGACCCAAACTACAAAAGGACATAGGTGAAATAATCACTAATTTCCGCCTTTATGAAATTGTTGTGTGCGCAGATATAAAGCAAATGTATAGACAGATAGTAGTAACTTCTGAAGACCGTAAACTCCAACTCATATATTACCGTACCAATCCAGATGGGAATATTGATGAGTATGAATTAAATGTTTTGGCATATGGTGTGACTTCTAACGCTTATTTAGCCCAAAGAGTGCTACTACAACTAGTTGAAGATGAAGGGAAAAATTACCCACTCGCCTCAAATGCTATCAACCATCAAACATTTGTTGACGATATATGCACCAGTGTGGATTCTCCCGTTGAGGCTGTGCAGTTACAGCAGGAACTTATCACTTTGTTAGGATTAGGAGGTTTCCAGCTCAGAAAATGGGCGAGTAATTACCAACAGCTCCTAGATAGTGTCCCGTCTGACTGTCGGGAGACACCTCTCGCCCTGCGTTCCGAAGATGATTCTGCTGTAAAAGTTCTTGGTTTACAGTTTAATCCCTCTGAAGATGTATTTTTCTATGTAATAAAATTAAATCCCTTGGTTTGCACAAAGCGAGCAATGCTTTCTGAGATTGCAAAAATTTATGACGTGTTAGGATGGATAGCCCCAACTACCTTTTACGCTAAGCATCTCACGCAGAACACATGGTTATGTGGATTGCAGTGGGACGACCCCCTACCTGATGAACTACATGATAAGTGGACTACGTTTATCTCAACTCTTTCAAGCCTTTCATCACTCAAATCAAGTCTGAGTTAAATCCATGCGATTGCGCCAGTCGCGGTTTAACACCTGAAGAATTAGTAAATTTTGAGCTGTGGTGGAAAGGACCTCCATTTCTATACACTCCTTATGACTCATGGCCAGTGCATAACTATTGTCCAAAGGTAATTGATGAATTACCAGAAATGAGAAAAGAATGCCTGTCAATAACAGTTGATAAGACAAACTCCATTGTGCTAGAAATACTTGAAAAATATTCCAGTTTAAGCAAAGTTCAGTTTGTGCTCTCTTATGTGTTAAGATTCGTACACAATGTTAAAAGTAATGTGAAGGGTTTAACCAAAAGGCAATGTACAATATCACCTCAAGAACTAAATTAGGTCTTATCTCTCTGTGTAAAAGCTACACAACAACTTTATCTCTCCAAAGAAATTTCTTATATTACAAATAATAAGCAATGTTCAAAAAAGTACCGCTCCCTAGCTTTATTTGTGGATGAAAATAATTTACTCAGGGTGGGCGATCGTTTAAAATATGCC
This sequence comes from Neoaliturus tenellus, assembly GCA_030545055.2. Lineage (NCBI taxonomy): Eukaryota > Metazoa > Arthropoda > Insecta > Hemiptera > Cicadellidae > Neoaliturus > Neoaliturus tenellus. The sequence goes on from CM061531.1 coordinate 233,116,227, forward strand.
CAGTTCACTGATTCCAGGAAACATCCCTTACTGATTCCCCGTTCATCAAGACTCGCTATTCTTATCTGTGATCATTATCACGCATTAGCTTTGCACTCTGGACCAAGATTAACTCAATCTTTGATTCAAAGCAAATTTTGGATTTTAGGAATATGCCAACTTCTTAAGGAACGAATATTTAAGTGTAAAAAGTGCTACATGTTTCAAGCTAAGCCTTTCACCCCTAAAATGGCTGATTTGCCCCCGCCTTCAAGAACGTAGGCTTGGACTACGCAGGACCTTTTGAATTTAAAGAGAGTCATAGAAGAAAATCGCCACGCCAAAAGGGTTACATTGTCATTTTTGTATGTTTTTCGACCAAAGCAGTGCACATAGAATTTGCAACCAGTTTGTCGACACCTTCCTTCCTCGCAGCTCTGGATAATTTTGTTGCCAGAAGAGGTCTTTGTCAATCCATAACTAGCGACTGCGGGACTAACTTTCAAGGAGCAGCTAACTATTTTGCACAGATTAATAAGTTTCTGAAGGAAAATAACCAAGAAATCGCTCATCATCTTGCTCATAAGGAAATTAAATGGAATTTTATCCCCCCACATGCCCCCCACTTTGGAGGTCTATGGGAGGCAGCGGTAAAGTCAGCAAAACGTCACCTTCTCCGTGTGTTAGGATCCCTCATCTTGACGTATGAAGAAATATATACCTTATTGACAAGAATTGAAGCCATCTTAAACAGCCGCCCAATCGGAGCAATGACTACATACCCAAATGATGGGGAATATTTGAGCCCTGGACATTTTTTGGTAGGCACCCCTCTCCTGTCACCCTTAGAAGAGGACTACACAGACACCAAGATGAATCGTCTAGATCGATACCAGCTCCTTCAACAAGCCGCTCAATCATTCTGGAAACGATGGTCGCAAGATTACCTGCAAACATTGATTCCTCGGACCAAGTGGTGCGTCTCTCAACCGAACATCCAAATAGGAGAAGTCGTCTATCTTTACAACAAGAACACCAGTCCCCTGGAATGGCCCATTGGAAGAGTGACTGAGATATATCGAGGACCAGATGGTGCAGTTAGGGCAGCCAAAATAAAGACATCGCATGGAAGTTATGTGAGACCCGTCCAAAAGCTGGTACCCTTACCTCCTCCCGATACCTTGGCATAATCATCATTTTTTATGTATTCTCGATCTTTTAATTTGTGTTTTTCTTAATTTATTTTGCCATTTTGTAAATATACATTTAGGTAGGCGGTATGTTTGATTTAAAATAAAATGTTTAATGTGTGCAGTGAGTACAGAGAGTCTCCCTCCCCCAAACTTTCTCTTGCCCCTTATCAGTTTTGTCTAGCTCTGCTCATTCTTGGAGTGGTTGGCAGGGAGTAAACATGTACTCTTTATTTGTCATTATTAATTTACTAGTTTCTTTTGATTTTTCTTAATAGTTTATTCTATCATGTAGTTCCATCACATAAACTGTTTTCCACCTCCATAATAAAGTTTAAAGTCAGAGATTGCTATTTAAAAGTGAAGTTTTAACCAAAAGTGAAAGTGACTGAAGCACTGGAGACTATCATAGACTATCCCGCTCTACAAGAAGACATCCCGCTCAACATTGCCAGTAGTGATCTACCCTCTACGCCTTGGAGAAGAGCCACAACCCCCTCAGAGACTGTCCGCTTCTGTGGTTTACTTTTCACCCGCCTACAGTCCACCACCAGGGTCTCCATGCTCATCACCGCTCTCAAAGGACGATATCAAGTAACTGTTTTAACCTAAAATAGTATATCTCTGACATGTCCTTTAAATGCTAGAAATTTATGTGTAATTAAATTGGGAAATTTTCTGTATTTATTCTTTCTCTTTTCACTTACTCTCCTTTGATACCCGCCCCCAACAGATCCATTAAAAATCTGTTTATAACTCCCGTACAATGAGTCGGGTTTGTCTTTAACAAAAAAGTCCAACGACCCTCTGTCATAGAGATCAAAACTACTTTTGTGGTTTTTGACGAAATATGTTTAGAGAATAAAGACGAAAATAAATAAAAAATTTTATATTCAATTTTATTTTCATGTAGTAACACTATACAATACTGTGTAATTTATATCGTGAAGGTAAATAAACATTTTTAGTATATATTTTAGTTGAAACAGCTCAATAATTAACTGACAGTTCTGTTAGCCTTGAAGACCTGCTCTTTTGGTTTTCTATCAGGTGGACAAAGAATCACAGGGGCGGCTGAACGATCTTTTTGTTTCTATGCCGGGATTTGAACCTTGGTCCACTGGGTGTCACCCCAGATTATTGCCATTTTCTATGTCCACTGCCTGTTATAATAATTAAAACTCAAACAATTTAACTCTATTAATTCTGTGGCAGTGGAATTCTAAAGCAAATCCTTACAACAAAGCCACTCCGAACTACATTCGTCTTTGTGGTATGTAGGGATGTGGGTTAACTTAATTATGCCGCCAGCAAGATATAGCAGTAAACAATGTCATCTGCAACCTATGATTCTGATTACGGTAACCCAGACAGTCCTTGTACCTGACTGTTTATGTTATTGTTGCAGTTAGAGATATGGTTTATGTTAGAGTAAATAGCGTGGGACTCCCCCTGTTCATATTGCAAATACATACGTAATGCAACTATATCAAACACAATTCAGATAAATGTTTAATTGATGTGTTTAAAAACGATAACACACTGCAATATAAAAGATTTTCTCCATTGCTGTTTTGATATTTCGTAAAACAACATACATAATTTATACAGTTACAAAAACGGGATGAACAATAGTGATTTACATCGGTATAATATGTATTTACAACCAAAATATAGTTCGTAGTTTTGTCATTTCTATTTAAATGTATGTACAGTAAATTGTTATTTAACGAAAGCAATGCTTTCAATTAAACTTACATACGAAAATGTCTTTATCACCTGATATTGTAATAAACTCATTATAAATAAAAGAATAGTATATTTCTTTAAAAAGGCCCAAAATTGCGTTTTTCTGGCCTCGAGTTCGTGTTTCAAGTTTGAGACGAAATAAATGTCAATCAGTGAATTGGACAACTCTAACGACGGCACCCAGGATATGTTGAACGGCGAAGTTCTGTGTTCTGCTGCGAAGCTGCTATACTACACATCCAGTCCCAAGGTTAGAACCACATCTTTGACGATGGTCTAAACGATCTTTTTCTGCTCATGTCTTTGGTAGTCCTCTAAATGCAATATTATTGCTATTCCACTGTATTGTTCCAATCAATTGGCACACTCTCTCATTCTGTTGAACAACTTGTGAGTTCAGAGTCTCGTTTTGGGTACGCATGATCTTGTTCCAGTTTTTAAACGATCATATTGCCGTTTTAAACATCAATTTGCTTGTTGATATCTTCAATTGTCTTCGATATATGCTGCACTGAAGCTGTTAAAGTGTTTTATATTTTTCCTACGACTGTCCGTGAAAACTGTTGTTTACGCACTCGATACTCGTCGCAAAACAGGTGATTGCCGTATTCATTTTACTTTGCGCACGCTAGATTAACTTTGCGCACTCCAGTGTTACATTAAACACAAACATTAACATTAGGACACAAAACAATTTGCATTAGCCAGCAAGGAAACGTTGATTAGTCAGGAATTAAGCTGGCAACACTGGATATAAACATCTGATCTATTGTCCTTGTGGTTGTTTTCGATTGAATCAACATAAACATAACCTACAAAACAGCTACAGGTGAGCTACGTACGTTAGGTGCGCAATGATCAACTATGACAGTGACTTTAGCGATTTAAGTGACTTATTTCTTGACGATCTTGCTAAGACTGCTAAAACAGTGGGGTTGAATCTTCTGCATGAAAAATCCAATGAATTTTTGACTAAATGTAGGAAGTGCATAATACAGGCTATCATAAATATATATCACTATCTGGAGACAGGGACCTCACATAGTGGGTATTTTAACATAAATGTTAAACGTTTATACTTATATAAGAAATATTTGGCAGTATTAGGAAAAATTTAATATGCAACTCGTACGATAAGTGCCTTCACTGCACTCGAGAGAAATTATTCCGCACTCGCCTGCGGCTCGTGCGTAAACATTTCTCTCGAGTGCAGCAAATGGGCACTTTCCACACTTGTTGCATAAATAACTATTACAGCTTTTAATTCCTTATCGATTTTATTTTTGAAGTTTTCCACAACTTTCGATAAGAATTCTATAGGAATGAACGTTGGAGGAAGAACCTCATGATGAACCACTGTGTATTGTTGACTGCTTCTTACACTTCTTGCGATTCAAGTCCTTACATGATCGTGAATTCGACTTTTCGCCATCCTATTTTTGATACATTAAATGTGTAATATATTGCCGTAAACTACACAAAAACTACGCTCTTTACATCATTCAACTGTCCTGGGTTGACTTTTTACAGACACCACAGGTAGACATAACTAATTTTGACTTAAATTTAACAGTTTGGAATTAATATTTGACACGCGGGAAAGTTTATATGCGATGCAGTGTATACTACAGGCGCCCAATCAGTCACCGAAAGGTAGTTATCGTAAGTTGACGTAATTATGATAGCATGAAGAAAAAAACCCCTCTACAAATATCACATGCATATATGTATTAATTTATTTGGACCATTTCGTAGTATAGTATTGGCTCTCCCGGACTCCTAGAACATAGCAGGTGTTTAGACCGGGCGTCTGTGAGTGTGCGTGCGAGAGTCAACGGTCCAATAGTTTTTTACGTGCAATGGTTAAGAAGGAGACTACACAACAACTAAAATTTAGTTAAGTTAAAATGAGAAATGTAATAGTAAGAACACCTAAGAGAGGCTTTTAGTAAAAATTTGTTACTTTTTTAGACTCCATCCCTTAATTATGTGTAATGCGTAAAACCGATGTTGGGTCATAGCATTCATTTGAACTTGATTAATCTCTCTGCGATGGACCTATGGTAATTGTGCTTTCAGTGTTTTCAGGTCATCTACGTTAATGGTGACCTGACTTTCCTAATTAATTCCGTTTGGAACATACTGGACAGGGCCAATTAAACCGTTTAACAGTTGATCAAACAGTCTGACTAGTAATCTGGACTGTTTAGTTCCTTATACAAGAAATTACGTATCTGAAATAAAATCAAAACTTTGTTTAACTATTTCAAATCTATATATTAGTACATTCTTTTCTGTCTCTATAAATTTTATAAAAAAGTATGGAGTAATTTAGTTTTCTTTTATCTTAAATACCAAAGATTTTACCTGTCTTCACAGTTAATTTTTAAGCCTTTAAATTCCTAATGCGAAGAAAATATTACCACAACGGTTATCACATTTATTGTTGTATAAAAGATATTCCAATTGTGCGCAATAATAGAAAGATTCCAAAGAAATGTTGGTAATTTTATTCGGAAACATTTCCGGCAGTTAAATATTTAATCATTACAACTGCAATAAAATTAATTGGAGGTCAAGTGGTATTGCCGGATGACGATAGAGAGGTTGTCAAACAAAGTGCAATCTCATATTCAAAGTGCGCTTGATGTTGATTACCTTGAAGTCAACCAATTCAACCCGATGGATTTTATATTGAACTTTTCATGTCAAATGAAATGGATTCATCTTTTACCAAGCTCTTTACACATTTCCACCAGATTAAACTATATACTAATTTTGAATGAATCAGGCAATTTTAATTGAAATTTTACTTGTACTTATTATACTAACGTAATTTCTATTTCTATTTCGATTTCAGAGCAAATAACTTCAATACATCTAATGCAACGGCCATGCTGTACGGAACTGCAATCTAAATAAAGCTTACACTCTAACCGCTCGTCTGGAAATCCCTGTAACCGAACAAACCTTCCAATTTCAACTCTCTCTCATCACACCGCATGATATAAACGCCTACCATATCGTTTCGCTATCACCTACAGACGCCTACAAACAGTGACAATTTTAACCCTTCAATTCACCAAGTGAAATTCGATGCAGAAATAACCACCATATTTTGAAATCAAAGATTTTACTTTGTTTTAATTTAACAACAACAAATAAAAAATTAAAATAAACCTCAAAGATGATTTAAAATCGTTAAAACATTACTTTTATCTGCATACTCACTTCAAAAATATTACTCTTATTTAATATATATTACTGGTATGTAGAAAACGTTTCAGACTGCCCACTTTTTGCTTCTTTATTATTTTGCAACCAAAATTTACAAATAAACTTAGTAAAAAATAGTGATAAATCCTACTCATTGATTAGTTTACATAAATAATTCATTACACCAATTCAATTTCGTTAGCATTGTAAAATTGGTTGATGTGTTGTATTGATTTGAGGGTGTTCTTTCAATTTATGACATCGTTGTTGAAAATCATAATATTACTAATTTTAATAAAGCTTTTGAAGGCGCAATAATAAAAAAAGCAAACTATGCATTTTTTTCTTCATAAGAATATAAGTTTATGACGTAAAGTTAGTTTGAAAATGAAAGACCTAATTTCATACGTTTGTTTGATGAATCTTACTGATCAAAAAATTATCCTACACTACAATACGACGAGTGTCTGTGGCTATTTATATTTCAGCGATTTCGAAATCCAACGATTTTGCATAGCTTTACATTTGTGAGCATTTGGCCCCAAATTGGATTAGAAATAGCCCCAAGCCCAGGAAAAAGGATTTCTGTATAAACATTGGTTTAAAATCGTAATTATTATCATTAGTCTTACCGTACTGTGGTCATTTCATTAGCAACTCTATTTTGGCAACGAAATAACAATAATTAGTAAACAAAAATAAAAGAATACTCTTTTTAAGCATTATTTTTAAAACAGCTGTTAAGTGTGAAGAGGTAAGTTGGTTGTTAGTGTCAACCTAATAGCATCACCATGATACTAGAAAAAAGTTAATTAAAACCATCGAGCAATCCTTGGTAAACCCAATACTATCACTCATTAGAGCAAAGAAGTTCCGAGTAGTTTTATCATAGAATCAGTAGATTTTATACTTTAATTGCTACCACACATCTTCATTCATTTTATTGCATTCTCGTAACAAAGAAGTGACTAAATGTCTTGGGAAAAACAGTAATTGAAAAATGTATGAACTATCATTTCAACCACATTTTATTTCAGAAATTTAATAAGGCTACCATCTTGTGGCAAACCAAAGTTATGTAGGCTGTATAAAATGTCATGAAAAAGTCGGTTTTATTTGAAAATACAGTAGCCTAAATTTGTGTTAATAATAATGAAAAATTAATGTTTTTCTGCAGAAAAATCTCAAACACTCAGCTACTTGTTGTTGGATCTTTACAAACGTGGTATCAATATTTAGCTAATTAAATTTGTCAACTGTTTTGTCTCTTGAAACATGTTGATAAAATTTACCGTTTCTGAGAAATTTGAGTTGAAAATTTTAAAATAGCCGCCATTTTTTTTTTTTTTTTAATACGCACAGGGAAAAAAATAATTATTTTCCTGACAATGGATATTGGTATGATATTTATGCCAAATATAAACTTAATACAACTATGCGTTACGGAAATAAAGAATTAATAAAATTAAACAACAACATGGCGGCTAGAGGCTTAACGAAGCGTTTTAGGACATATGTTTATAGGAACGCTTTTGCTTATTTTAATGTGCATAAATCCTGCTGAATTATCGGAACGTTTTTTTCCGAACACCCTTTATATTTTGTATTTCTATACTACAAGAAATACTAACAATTAAATATAACAAATTAATGAACGGTTCTACTAAAATTTTAAACCATTTTACTGTTCTACAAGTAACTTTTTGTCTCATATCAGGTATCCATCCTTTAAAGTTGATTTTTCATGCACTTGCAGTTTTTTTCCTAGTGGTAATAATAGTTTTAGTTTTAAACTTAATCTCTAGTTTTATGCTTAACTTTAACGATTTCCAAAAATTCAGTTTTAGACTAAAAATAATCCTAATGTTATGTTTATAATTTTATTTTAAGACCACTTGCAAAATATTTAGGTTGTTGGGGAAAAAACTTTCAAAAAGTGTGTAAATTTTTATTCCTAAGGACAAGTTGGTTTATAAAAATAAAAATTGAATTCATAAGATGCGTATTATGAAAGGAAAACGGAATGTGGCTAATGTAGTTTTCTTCATAAAAACTAAAAATGTTTTATTTGTTGTTTGTTCTTTTAATTTGTTACTAAACGGGGTTTCATTATTCTATCAAGCTTTAATTCTGATGTATATTTGATATCTTCAACGGCGTGATGGTCAACTGTTGTAAAGGTTAAACTTAAAACAGTAATATATACAGGGTGTCCCGGAACTCCCTGGAACCCTTTTGTATATTTGTTCCTTGCATCGAGACAAGAAAAAAACATCGTACAAATAAGGGTCCAAAATCCTTCGTTTAGCCGCTAGCCACCATTTTGTTTTTTTTTCAAGTAATAATTTTTATTTCCGTATATAATGGTTGTATTCAGTTCATATTTGGTATGAATATTTATCATACTAATGTACATTTTCAGGAAAAAATTAATTTTTTACCCAGTGTATTTTCAAAATGGCAGCCATTTTTATTTTCAAACTCAAATATCTAAAATTTAGTAAATAAAAAAAAATTACTCTGGACAAAAATGTTGCCAAATCTAATTATTTAACCAGCGGTACCAAGTTTGTAAGGATCTGATAACAAATAACGGAGTTATTGCGATTTTCCGTGAAAATGGTCACAATTTGCATTAATTATAATACAAAATCAATGTTTTTTTTCTTTGTTTTTTTTGGAGAAAACTCGCAATACCTCCGTTCTTTGTAATCAGATCCTTACAAACTTGGTACCGTTGGTTAAATAATTAAATTTGGCAACTTTTTTGTACAAAGTAATTTTTTTTTTTATTTACCAAATTCAAAATTGTTGCCAAACAAATTGCCAAACACAATTTACCAAACAAAAATTGTTGTTTTTTAGTGAGATATTCGAGTTTGAAAATTTAAAATGGCCGCCATTTTTAAAATACACAGTGGAAAAAATTAATTTATTTCCTGATAATGTACATTAGTATGATAAATATTCAAACCAAATATGAACTGAATACAACCATTCGTTACGGAAATAAAAATTATTACTTGAAAAAAAAAACCAAATGGCTAGCGGCTAAACGATGGATTTTAGACCCCTATTTGTACGGTGTTTTTTTCTTGTCTCGATGCAAGGAGCAAATATACAAAAGGGTTCCAGAGAGTTCCGGGACACCCTGTATAATAGGTTTAAAGGAAAATTTAGACGAATCTCTGAGTCCAAATAACCAAACAGAAGTAGGCTACATTTTTAAAGCTGTATCAAATATTGATCTAACTGTTTCTAATGTTCTTTGACGAAAGTTTAGTAATTAAAGGATGGTCTCATTTTTTCCAATAGGTTCTAAAAAACTATCAACCTCCATTTACTATCAGCATTAAAAAAAGTTTTCAATTAATCGGTTGCTTTAAACAATACATGATCTAACATAAAACATAGTTATGTATTAAAACAATATTCTAATTATAACAAAAAAATTTTAGTCAAATGTTTGCTTTAAAATATTGTAAAACAACAAATCCCAAAAATATTTTTTATATACCATTTTGTATTCTGGTTCTATGAATATGTGAGTTATGACCAAAAATAATTTTAAGTAACACCAAACACATTTAAGTAGGGGAGTCTCGCCACTCGTTGTCATTATTAATCTAACGCTATAAGACTCATGACGTTTACAGAGGCTGTAAAATACAGCCAGGTTACGGCATTCATTAGCATGATTGCTGGACACTTACGCCAGTTACATACTTATTACCCTCTACAAGTCAGAGCTTCTAATTCAATTACCTAGACCGTTAGGTTTTACTTTGTAACAAAATAAAATGCAGGTATCTTGTCAATTAAAATGTCATATGACCTTGATGCACGATGGTTAACAATTAATTTATTATCAGTAAAAATAAATAAATAAATAAAAATATATATATAATAAGCGTGAGTTTTTGTATCTAATCGAACTTTCACCTACACATGTGTTTTGAATCAAGAACTTTCAACCCATTAAAAAACCGCTATAAATTTGAATTACATTCTAAGCTAAATAACTATTTTAAGCACACATATAACGATGTTTGTAATAAGCTTACTATATTAGCTGAACTAATAGTTAAATTCTCTTGACAAAAAGGATATTTATCAACTCTATCGTTAAATCTTTAGCTAAAACAAATTAATAAACATTATTAAAAATAAATTAAGTGAAAAACGGCCAAAGTTTTGCAAGTTATGAATTAAAATATTGAGAACTGAAACTTGGAATACAGCTGTCGCAGAATTTATTATTTACAATAGGAGTGCACAGCTGCGTAACATAACCCACGCTTAACTGAGAAGAAACGTTTTCAGATAGAGTCAATTTTTATTCAATTATTGAAAGTGATTTTTAATGCAAAAATTGACAACTGAATTCCTATTATTTGTATTTTTTGTGTGTGGGCCAGTTGTGAACTGTGAACTGTTGTGAGCCAGTGACATTTTTTAACGTTTTGACGGGGAACGGTCCAACCCCGGTCTTGTTACTATCTAACATCTACATCTAATATCTAGCATCATTAATGACAAATGGCAACTGTTTCCGGTACCAAACCTTTGAAAAGCCACTAACTTTTCTCAGAATCGAACCATCAACTTTTGGATTCAAAAGCGTGCACTATAATCACTCAGCTATTCACCTAGTTATTCCATAATAATTTTCAGTGCAAAATTTATAAATTTTAGTGATTTACTCTTGAGTACTATTTTTATTTAAAAACTGATAAAAGCACAGTAACGTTAGTACTCGTAAGCTGGCAATAAGCTGGCAAGTAAACAATAAACTGGCAAAATAACGCTGAAACAATTGAGAAATTACCTAAAAAGCTTATCATAATTTTTAATCATAAATTATGCTTACGGTGCCTTCTACACATGCATGCCACTCATTGTTCGACAATTTATACAGGCTGCTAACATCAGGCATACAATTGTCGGTGTAACAATTGGGATATAACAAGTGTGTCAGCTGTTCTATTAAAAAATAGAGGAATTGAAAAATGTTAAGAGCAACTAACTGTGGCTTTCATTACAATTATTAATGTAATTTTCCCCATTTACTTAGATTTTACGTCCTATTTTGACTATTTTACCAATTTTAAAACTTTTAAACAAAGCCCGCAATTTTCATTTTTTGATTGCTTAAATAATATAAAGAACTTATTGAGTTTTTACTTTTTTCTATTAACGGCAAAATTACCAAACTTTAACTTTCTGTGCATTTGTGGTACATGGAAAGTAACCGTTATGGGTTTTTTTTGCCGTGCAGACCGATCAGCTGTTGCATTAGGCCTATCATCTGTTGCATAACGCTGAGTTTCCGTGCGTATGTACCTTGGCATGAGCACGGAAACTCAGCGTTATGAGTTCGGTTTTTTCTTGATTTTTTGTTGAATAAACAAAAATGATGTTATTTACAAGGTTTACGATATTTTAATGAAAAATTATGTTCAACGCTCGTCTCAAAAGTGCCGTTGCGGGGCTCAATATCAGTTTCCATGATCGACTTCTCCTCTCGCGTAAATGTAATCTCTCCCCGCATTAAGTCACTTTCGAGACTAGCAATAAACTACTATTTTGTTATTAGTACTTCAACAAAAACATTTTGTGTTGTTCATTATGTCTCAAGTGTATCTTTCATAAGCGTTCAGCTTGAGTTATGGAGGAATTTTAAAATTAATCCACCAACACATCAAAGCATTTGAAGGTGGTATCGCCCGTTTGAGTGTACTCTGGAGGTGCGTTGCTGTAGAGTCATTCAACCTTCCGATGCTAGCTGGTGCATGGCCATGGAACAATTTACAGCATCGATTGGAAACTTGTGCAATGGCCAATAGACGGCATATTGAGCACTTGTAAGTGTATCTACGAAAAATTTAATAATTTTCCTTTCTTTTGATGTAGTTTATATCAGTATTTGTTTAGAATTTAGGTCAATAAAACGTTTTAAAACCAGATGAATCATTTATAAACATCCCATATATTTTTTATTTTACTGGATAGTTTTTGAGTTAAAAAGACAACTTCATAGTAAAAGGTTTTAAAATTGTGTAAACAATACCAAAAGTTGATGGTTATAGGCACCCTCAATTTTAAATGTGGTTTAGTTCCGTTATTTTGGGTCAGTTTAATCTTATTTCAATTATCATCGCTATGTCTGATTTATGCATACAAGATTGTTTAAGGCCAGGCACTTATTGTTAGTCTTACAACTTCGCTACTATACGTATGATCATGATGTGCCTTATTATAGTTAGTTTACGCTGTCGATTATATTTTAACTTTTTAATGTAAGTGAACTGACGTAACTCACTATCCTCGCCCATTGCCTTCTGTGACTCTGTTGTAAAATCGCATATTAACAAAGGTTAATATTTAACCTTCTATAAAAGGCTATAGAAATGTTTTCATATTTCGTTTGTTTAATCTCATAACCTTAAAAATACTTAATTGATGATGCCTATAATTGACAAGTACCAAAAAGGTTCTCAAAAATGGGGGGTTTGTATTTAAAATATTTAAGTTGGCCTCCATATTGGGAAAATGGAGGGTAATTATAAACCTTAAAAATCATTATATTATAGGTAATAAAAATAACACTGTAGTTACGTTTCAACTTTTTCAATTCCTTTTGTGGCTTTCAAATAAAACAGATATCGCACTTATATCGATTGCCCTGTGGATTGGTATATTTTGTACACCCTTCATTGTAATGGCTAGATTCTCTGGGTCACCTTTTGAATCGGTATTTTATTGTAATTTGGGGTAATAACCTCTTTTTTGCAATGTTGTTATTTTATATTGAAAAATTTGTGACTTAATAATTAATGTAATTGGTAAAATATATGTGAAAACGTTATCAGAACATAAACAAACAAATTGAAAATTACCATAAGTGAATATGGCAGGGGGGAGGAATGGCAGAAATTTTATTCTGTTTATTGTTATTTTCATTATTTTTGTGTCAAGTTGAAATAAAACTACAAATAGTCGTCTCCTTTGAAGCAGAGCACCAACCCAAGCTGCAATCGTGTTAACTAATAGCAGAAATGTAGCACTGTTCGTTTCATATTCAGTTTGCTATCAAACCACACATCCGAGATAATTATACTCCCTAGAGGGGCAGCCAACATCGAATATCAAACATCGAATATCAAGCATCAGCCTTAAATTTCTGTATCGGCTTTGAATTCCCGATTATTTAAAACATATTCTTTAATAATCTTAGGTCTAATATCTAGCTTACACTAATTTATGTGTGTTATAACTATTGTTATAACAAATCTGATTTTGAGTCTTTAAGTCTATTTCCCAAAGTACTTATTGACCTTGAACCCCCATTGCGGGACGGTACATACTAAATTACTGTATATACTAAATTCTCTATAAAATTAAAATTATGTTGCCGCTAGTAAAATTTGTGAAGTTGTTTTCAATGTCTTTTATTATTTTAAGCAAATAATGTTTCACAAAGAAAGTTAAAGAATTTGGCTAATAATGTAATAAGACTATTTCTTTTGATAATAAACCCTTCTTTCCATACACAATAAGGTTAACTACTTTGAACGTCTCCTAAAGATATTTAAGTGAACGGTAATCCGTAGAAACTTTCTTAATTAACGTTCCCTTTGTTAAAACAAGAAAGTGTTTAACTTTTAGGATAGATCTTACGCGTATTAAACAAAACTTAGTGAACCGAATGATGTTAGGAATTGTGCACCGAACGATTTTTAAATCACACCTTATTGGTTAACTTGGGTTTGTGGCTCCTTAATTCAGTCATGTCAAGACTCAGTTGTTAGATCGAAGAGGGCCAATGGACCAACAACTTACAGCACTGAAAGAAAGTGGTTTCAAAAGAACAAGACATGACGCAAGCTGGTCGGCAATATTGTTATGTCCCATGCGACTGACACTACCTTGTTCCTGAATCTAAAAGTAGAGGAATAATCGGTTTCGTGTTTGTATTAATCTCATAACCTCTCCCTAAAATAATCTTTGAGTAGTTTCACTACTAGTGTTATATATATATATATATATATATATATATATATATATATATATATATATATATACATATTATATGTATGAGTGTGTGTTTTCCTTTTCATAGTAATAGTTTCTAAAAAAATTCTGTCTTAGACGGTCGAAGAATTCTTTGCAGTAACTATCAAAAGTGAAGCTATCCTCGAGTAATAATTAAGTAGTAATTCTTACGCTATCCTCGATTCAAGACCGTTAACTTCGCTTTCCTCAGACCCCTTCAGACCTTTCAACTCTTAAACCTGGTCATTTCTTCCTGGCTCTCCACTAATATTTCATACCGAACCTGACCTGACGGAATTGCCTACAATCCACATCAAGTGTTGGCAACGTGTTGAAGCCTGTCTTGTATCCCTTCCGTAATGTCCCACGACCGTTCCCCGATCCGGTGTCACCTTCCCAAGGCTGGCGTCGCTCCCTGAAACGTCCCACAACCATTCCACGATCCAGCGTTGCCTTCCCCAGGCTATGTCCTAGTGCTTCCACGTCCTGCTAGGGCGATCCTAGCACTCCTACATCCAGCTAGAGCGATCCTAGCACTCCTACATCCAGCTAGAGCGATCCGAGCGTACCTAATTGCTGCTAGAGTGATCCTAACATCACCACATACTTCTAGAGCGATCTTTGCACCCCTACGTCCCGCTAGAGCAAGCCTAGCGCTACCACGTACTGCTAGAGTAATCCAAGCACCGTAGCCCATCCTGCTAGTGTAAACCGTAACATTAGACTGTACCCTTCTAGTGTAAACCATAGCATTAGACCGTATCCTGCTAGTGAGAACTTTAGCATTACCTATACCTTGCTATTGAAAACCCATCACACCCGAGGCGGCTATGGTGAAGTATTATAGGATTATTGAGGCGTTGTTTGAAATCCTTTACAAGGTCATATTGTGAGCCATTAATCCTTTCTTTCTTGTTATCCTACGACCCATAGACTTTAACCCAGCATCCACCGAGTTATCCAGGCAAACATTTCATCTTGGGGGCACTTCCCCTTAAACGAATCACTACAGACCAAGTGACGCCACACTTCACCCATAACATATGGCATCGCTGGAGTCAAGAGTTTTCGAACACCTTCCAACAACGTTGAAAATGAAGTATCAAGTAAGAAACCCATAAGGATGGAGACCTTATTAGAGGGTTTTACTTTAAGACTCCAGAACTGCTGCCCATTGTTGGCCTTTAGGCCGCATAACAAATGCCTTCCCTGGATAAAACGGGTTAGTCAGGGTAGTCAAAGTGAAAACAACAAATGCACAGTATGTTGTACAAGACAAGCAATAAAGGTTTTTCCATTCCCTCAAATGTCGACCCCTCCTGTTTTATGTCTCTATTTTTGTGTTGTGTTTCTATTAATTATGTTTTATCACATTGGTTCAAAGGGGTCGTCATGTTCAGTCAAATTATATTTTTATGGTATATTATTGGTTTATTTTGCAAATTATATCTCATGAACATACGTTAAATGTTTATCATATAATAAATTCATTGACGTTGAAACATTGCTCCTATAAAAGTGTGTATTTTATTTACTTTTTTGTACTTAAAACCTCGGTTCTCCGTATTTAGTATTTAGCTCTCACAACCGCAACCGCATCATTATACACCACTTCTAAAGTCTAATAATATCTAAAAGTGGACCCTCTTGAGACCAATTTTATTGCGAAAAGAACCAATATATAATCAAGCCAAAATGTTTGACAGAACATAATATATAACAAAATAATTTAAAATCCATTTAGAAAAATAATTGAACACAGTTAATCATTAGTTTCATAAACACAATAAAAAACATTAAAACTCTATGCTAAAATATGATTCAGAGTTTTCCAATAGTGTTATAATATATGTAATCCTGTTTGGAAAATATAATAAATAATCTCCCATTCCGGTTTGATTTACTAGTGAGTCCAATCCTTTATCGAACCGTTACTTTTGTGATTAAAACAGGCCAGTTGAATTAGTCAAAATATGTTTTGGACACTGCATCATAGACCAAGCATCTAATCTTCACGATTTTTTTTACAGTCGCTAGTGATTGATGGTTTATTCAATATTATTCAATTTAACATGGCGTTTTGTTATTTTTTTGCATATATGGGGGGTCTTAGATTACTGTCATTATTGTGTATCCTTCCGTAAAATTAAAAAATTCGTTTATCATGTGAATATCCTTTAAAGTAATTTAAATTAATTAATAAGATCATATTTTGAGTAGGGCACTGTTAATAATAGATTTTAAGTTAAAATAGTTGAGATAAACAACCTACGTAATATTAAAACCCAAAACAAATATATGGAAAATAATCTGAAGAGTGTTTGAGGTTAAAAGCTTTAAGAACCTCATACATTATGTAAAAAACACTTTTGTTAATGGTTGATCTATAAAAGATGTGCAGCTACTTTTATCCCGTAAAACTTCATTGAGTAAGTGATAATATTTTACAAAGTATTTTATCGACATTTTAAGTCAGAAGATTTTAAAAACAAAAAATAATTGTTTTGTTTTTGTATAAATTATTATTATTTATCTTACGATTGCATTTTCTTGATTTCCTCTCATCTCTCAGTGTTATTAGTGATACAATATAAAATTCAACGGAAATTCTAAAAATAGTATTAGCAATGTAGGCAAATTATGCAACGAAAAGAAATAATAAAACTCTTTTTTGAAGCCTGTAAACTAATAATTATATGTTAAATAAAGTTCAATGTGTTTACTTACTTACTTATTACTTACTTACTTACTTACTTACTTCAGATTCTGACCTTACAGTAACGATAAAAGTAATATTGACCTGCCACAGCACAGATTACAAAAATACAGTCACACCCGTAAATACTCAGGGTCCTACTTTTATAACTTTTGCCTGAAAAACTAAAAACAATCACTAACACTAAAACCTTTTACAAAACACTTAAGCAGTATCTCGCTGACAGACCGTACTATACCATAGCTACACTATACTATACATTCAAGAGTACACTTTCCAACACATTAGGTGAGCTCACTTCATGAAGAGAGCGAAGGAAGAACATTGACGATTCCCCGATCCATTGGATTCTGGAGAAGACTCCTGATGTAAGATGTAGGATTAAGCTGTAACATTTTCTAGTTAACGTGCACTGGTGGAAGAAGAATGCTTGCTTCTAAAAGACACATGCGCACATGATGAACATAGTTCAAACGGGCTTTCCATGTTAAATTAAGATGGGTAGACAATATATGCAATAAACATGCACTTTTATATAACACAGTCACTTGATGCAACACATATTCACTTAATTGTAAAGTCAAGCGGCGAACATGCACTGGCGAACGTGGCAGACAGACACGCAAAGAGTGGAGCACTCATCAGGTCAGGCGAACGTGGCAGACAGACACACAAAGAGCAGAGTACTCATCAGGTCACGCGAACGTGGCAGGCAGACACGCAAAGAGCGGAGCACTTATCAGGACACGCGAACGTGGCAGACAGACATGCAAAGAACGGAGTACTCATCAGGTCACGCGAACGTGGCAGACGGACACACAAAGAGAGGAGTACTAATCAGGTAACGCGAACGTGGCAGGCAGACACGCAAAGAGCGGAGCACTTATCAGGACACGCGAACGTGGCAGACAGACATGCAAAGAACGGAGTACTCATCAGGTCACGCGAACGTGGCAGACGGACACACAAAGAGAGGAGTACTAATCAGGTAACGCGAACGTGGCAGACAGACACGCAAAAAGCGGAGCACTCATCAGGACACGCGAACGTGGCAGACAGACACGCAAAGAGCGGAGCACTCATCAGGACACGCGAATGTGGCAGACGGACACGCAAAGATCGGAACACTCATCAGGACACGCGAACGTGGCAGACAGACACGCAAAGAGCGGAGCATTCATCAGGACACGCGAACGTGGCAGACAGACACTCAAAGAGAGGAGTACTCATCAGGTCACGCAAACGTGGCAGACAGACACGCAAAGAGCGGAGCACTCATCAGGACACGCGAACGTGGCAGACAGACATGCAAAGAACGGAGTACTCATCAGGTCACGCGAACGTGGCAGACGGACATACAAAGAGCGGAGTACTAATCAGGTAACGCGAACGTGGCAGACGGACACACAAAGAGCGGAGCACTCATCAGGACACGCGAACGTTGCAGACAGACACTCAAAGAGGAGCACTCATCAGGACACGCGAACGTGGCAGACGGACACACAAAGAGCGGAGCACTCATCAGGACACGTGAACGTGGCAGACAGACACTCAAAGAGGAGCACTCATCAGGACACGCGAACGTGGCAGACAGACACGCAAAGAGCGGAGCACTCATCAGGACACGCGAACGTGGCAGACGGACACTCAAAGAGAGGAGCACTCATCAGGTCACGCGAACGTGGCAGACAGACACGCAAAGAGCGGAGCACTCATCAGGACACGCGAACGTGGCAGACAGACACTCAAAGAGAGGAGTACTCATCAGGTCACGCGAACGTGGCAGACAGACACGGAAAGAGCGGAGTTCTCATCAGGTCACGCGAACGTGGCAGACAGACACGCAAAGAGCGGAGCACTCATCAGGTCACGCGAACGTGGCAGACGGACACGCAAAGAGCGGAGCACTCATCAGGACACGCGAACGTGGCAGACAGACACGCAAAGAGCGGAGCACTCATCAGGACACGCGAATGTGGCAGACGGACACGCAAAGATCGGAGCACTCATCAGGACACGCGAACGTGGCAGACAGACACGCAAAGAGCGGAGCACTCATCAGGACACGCGAACGTGGCAGACAGACACTCAAAGAGAGGAGTACTCATCAGGTCACGCGAACGTGGCAGACAGACACGCAAAGAGCGGAGCACTCATCAGGACACGCGAACGTGGCAGACGGACACTCAAAGAGAGGAGCACTCATCAGGACACGCGAACTTGGCAGACAGACACGCAAAGAGAGGAGCACTCATCAGGTCACGCGAACGTGGCAGACAGACACGCAAAGAGCGGAGTACTCATCAGGTCTCGCGAACGTGGCAGACGGACACACAAAGAGCGGAGTACTCATCAGGTCACGCGAACGTGGCAGACAGACACGCAAAGAGCGGAGCACTCATCAGGACACGCGAACGTGGCAGACAGACACTCAAAGAGAGGAGCACTCGTCAGGACACGCCAACGTAGCAGACAGACACGCAAAGAGCGGAGCACTCATCAGGACACGCGAACGTGGCAGACGGACACTCAAAGAGAGGAGCACTCATCAGGTCACGCGAACGTGGTAGACAGACACTCAAAGAGAGGAGCACTCATCAGGACACGCAAACGTGGCAGACAGACACTCAAAGAGGAGCACTTATCAGGACACGCGAACGTGGCAGACAGACACGCAAAGAGAGGAGCACTCATCAGGACACGCGAACGTGGCAGACAGACACACAAAGAGCGGAGCACTCATCAGGTCACACAAACATGGCAGACAGACACTCAAAGAGAGGAGCACTCATCAGGACACGCGAACGTGGCAGTCAGACACGCAAAGAGCGGAGCACTCATCAGGACACGCGAACGTGGCAGACAGACACTCAAAGAGAGGAGCACTCATCAGGTCACGCGAACGTGGCAGACAGACACGCAAAGAGCGGAGCACTCATCAGGTCACGCGAATGTGGCAGACAAACACGCAAAGAGCGGAGCACTCATCAGGACACGCGAACGTGGCAGACGGACACTCAAAGAGAGGAGCACTCATTAGGTCACGCGAACGTGGCAGGCAGACACGCAAAGAGCGGAGCACTTATCAGGACACGCGAACGTGGCAGACAGACATGCAAAGAACGGAGTACTCATCAGGTCACGCGAACGTGGCAGACGGACACACAAAGAGAGGAGTACTAATCAGGTAACGCGAACGTGGCAGGCAGACACGCAAAGAGCGGAGCACTTATCAGGACACGCGAACGTGGCAGACAGACATGCAAAGAACGGAGTACTCATCAGGTCACGCGAACGTGGCAGACGGACACACAAAGAGAGGAGTACTAATCAGGTAACGCGAACGTGGCAGACAGACACGCAAAAAGCGGAGCACTCATCAGGACACGCGAACGTGGCAGACAGACACGCAAAGAGCGGAGCACTCATCAGGACAC
The DNA here is from genome assembly GCA_030545055.2 of Neoaliturus tenellus. NCBI lineage: Eukaryota > Metazoa > Arthropoda > Insecta > Hemiptera > Cicadellidae > Neoaliturus > Neoaliturus tenellus. The sequence goes on from CM061531.1 coordinate 233,136,569, forward strand.
GCGAATGTGGCAGACGGACACGCAAAGATCGGAACACTCATCAGGACACGCGAACGTGGCAGACAGACACGCAAAGAGCGGAGCATTCATCAGGACACGCGAACGTGGCAGACAGACACTCAAAGAGAGGAGTACTCATCAGGTCACGCAAACGTGGCAGACAGACACGCAAAGAGCGGAGCACTCATCAGGACACGCGAACGTGGCAGACAGACATGCAAAGAACGGAGTACTCATCAGGTCACGCGAACGTGGCAGACGGACATACAAAGAGCGGAGTACTAATCAGGTAACGCGAACGTGGCAGACGGACACACAAAGAGCGGAGCACTCATCAGGACACGCGAACGTTGCAGACAGACACTCAAAGAGGAGCACTCATCAGGACACGCGAACGTGGCAGACGGACACACAAAGAGCGGAGCACTCATCAGGACACGTGAACGTGGCAGACAGACACTCAAAGAGGAGCACTCATCAGGACACGCGAACGTGGCAGACAGACACGCAAAGAGCGGAGCACTCATCAGGACACGCGAACGTGGCAGACGGACACTCAAAGAGAGGAGCACTCATCAGGTCACGCGAACGTGGCAGACAGACACGCAAAGAGCGGAGCACTCATCAGGACACGCGAACGTGGCAGACAGACACTCAAAGAGAGGAGTACTCATCAGGTCACGCGAACGTGGCAGACAGACACGGAAAGAGCGGAGTTCTCATCAGGTCACGCGAACGTGGCAGACAGACACGCAAAGAGCGGAGCACTCATCAGGTCACGCGAACGTGGCAGACGGACACGCAAAGAGCGGAGCACTCATCAGGACACGCGAACGTGGCAGACAGACACGCAAAGAGCGGAGCACTCATCAGGACACGCGAATGTGGCAGACGGACACGCAAAGATCGGAGCACTCATCAGGACACGCGAACGTGGCAGACAGACACGCAAAGAGCGGAGCACTCATCAGGACACGCGAACGTGGCAGACAGACACTCAAAGAGAGGAGTACTCATCAGGTCACGCGAACGTGGCAGACAGACACGCAAAGAGCGGAGCACTCATCAGGACACGCGAACGTGGCAGACGGACACTCAAAGAGAGGAGCACTCATCAGGACACGCGAACTTGGCAGACAGACACGCAAAGAGAGGAGCACTCATCAGGTCACGCGAACGTGGCAGACAGACACGCAAAGAGCGGAGTACTCATCAGGTCTCGCGAACGTGGCAGACGGACACACAAAGAGCGGAGTACTCATCAGGTCACGCGAACGTGGCAGACAGACACGCAAAGAGCGGAGCACTCATCAGGACACGCGAACGTGGCAGACAGACACTCAAAGAGAGGAGCACTCGTCAGGACACGCCAACGTAGCAGACAGACACGCAAAGAGCGGAGCACTCATCAGGACACGCGAACGTGGCAGACGGACACTCAAAGAGAGGAGCACTCATCAGGTCACGCGAACGTGGTAGACAGACACTCAAAGAGAGGAGCACTCATCAGGACACGCAAACGTGGCAGACAGACACTCAAAGAGGAGCACTTATCAGGACACGCGAACGTGGCAGACAGACACGCAAAGAGAGGAGCACTCATCAGGACACGCGAACGTGGCAGACAGACACACAAAGAGCGGAGCACTCATCAGGTCACGCGAACGTGGCAGACAGACACTCAAAGAGAGGAGCACTCATCAGGACACGCGAACGTGGCAGTCAGACACGCAAAGAGCGGAGCACTCATCAGGACACGCGAACGTGGCAGACAGACACTCAAAGAGAGGAGCACTCATCAGGTCACGCGAACGTGGCAGACAGACACGCAAAGAGCGGAGCACTCATCAGGTCACGCGAATGTGGCAGACAAACACGCAAAGAGCGGAGCACTCATCAGGACACGCGAACGTGGCAGACGGACACTCAAAGAGAGGAGCACTCATTAGGTCACTCGAACGTGGCAGACAGACACGCAAAGAGCGGAGCACTCATCAGGACACGCGAACGTGGCAGACAGACACTCAAAGAGAGGAGCACTCATCAGGACACGCGAACGTGGCAGACAGACACTCAAAGAGGAGCACTCATCAGGACACGCGAACGTGGCAGACAGACACGCAAAGAGCGGAGCACTCATCAGGTCACGCGAACGTGGCAGACAGACACTCAAAGAGAGGAGCACTCATCAGGACACGCGAACGTGGCAGACAGACACGCAAAGAGCGGAGCACTCATCAGGACACGCGAACGTGGCAGACAGACACTCAAAGAGAGGAGCACTCATCAGGACACGCGAACGTGGCAGACAGACACGCAAAGAGCGGAGCACTCATCAGGACACGCGAACGTGGCAGACAGACACTCAAAGAGAGGAGCACTCATCAGGACACGCGAACGTGGCAGACAGACACGCAAAGAGCGGAGCACTCATCAGGACATGGGAACGTGGCAGACAGACACGCAAAGAGCGGAGCACTCATCAGGACACGCGAACGTGGCAGACAGACACTCAAAGAGAGGAGCACTCATCAGGACACGCGAACGTGGCAGACAGATACGCAAAGAGAGGAGCACTCATCAGGACATGGGAACGTGGCATACAGACACGCAAAGAGAGAAGCACTCATCAGGACACGCAAAGAGAGGAGCACTCATCAGGGCACGTGTCCTCGACGAACGACTGATAATGACTGGATTGTCATTACAAGTCATCACGTCATTACAAATACTATATTAAATACCATATTATAGCAAAAACAACCGACCAACTAATATGCAAATAATTTTCAATTAGCTCGAAGTTCTGTTAAGTGTCCCAGTATTGCTATAAACAAAGATGATGTTTGAAATCTAATGGGCCAATTTGGTTTTATATACCACGTTCCATATTGTGAGAGTCTGTCAGTAAAACTCTTGATTGGCAATTAATTTTACGTTGTAATAATTTAACAGCATATAACTTTTATTTTTATACAGATTATAAATATTACCCAATAATTTATAATATTGCATACATCTATTCAAAGTTTCAAAACGAGTATAACCTTTTCGTGTTTATTTATTTATTTTGATGTTGACATTAACTTGAATTTGATGAATGAATTTTATTTTAGTAATTCGTATTTTTTTATATAATTTCAAAATTTACGCAGACGGAAGTTTTAACATATGAGCTGTCAAGATTCATTATTAATTTAACTTATAAATTTACATATTTATTAAAACTTTAATATGAACCTATATTTACAAGAAAATATAAATTTGTATTGGCAGAACCATGTGACCTAACCGACAGAGAGTTTGCAATACCCTTAGAACTAATACAAACATTTCAATTATTTAATAATGATTCCTAAAATAGTTAAGTAGATTTTGAATCCATTCCCATTTAAAATAAATTTTATAAAACAATTTAAGAGAGTTAATATATACAAGCACAAAACAAAAACCGAACTTGATGAAATTTATGGCAATAAGTCAACCTTTTTTATGATACAAATCTTTCGATGAAAGCCGAATACTATAAAAAAATAGATATTGTTTACCATATTTATTTTAAGAACGTTTGATATTAATTAGAGTTTAAAGTCTACAATTCATAAATTATTAAAGTTTACAATCTCCAAATGCCCAATAGCAACAATTATAGCGAAGGCGTGGAGGTAGTTTTAAAACATTTTGCCCGATTAAATCAGAGCAACAATGGAACTTTCAGAATTTAGTGCCATAAAATATACTCGGCTGTGAACTTCCTGATCAATTAAAAACTGTTTTAACTAGTCACGAAAAAGAACAAATTTACTTGAACTACCAGCAACCAGAATAGACATTTATCAAATGTTTAATTAATAATACGGAGTATTTGAATTCAATTTAAAAATAAATGTATTATTTTAACAAGTAATATACTAATACTAGTATACGTGTTGCTCGAAATCGAGCAATTTATTTTAATACAATACAAAATTTACTTTTAGTTCTAAATCAATGACATCCGACCAATCCATAAGCATCTGTAATCTGTGAGCATCTGTAATCACCAAAACAACACGTATTTATAGTTGATTATTAACACATGTTTAAAATGCTTTATTCAATCCCAATGTTGTTTAAATGGGAAATTTTGAGATTTCAATGGTGGATAGCGCCTTTATTTTCAGTCCGATTCTCATCAGTATTTGGCGGAAACAACTACAGACCAAGCCCTATCCAATGGCACCAAAAACTTGAAAATAGGTTGAAAATTGTAGGAGGAGTTCTCAAGACAAAAAACCCTTAGTGTATTAAATAAGTATAGATTTTGTGGCGTTAGTCATTGGTACTTAGAAATTTCAATTGTAGATTTAGACTTTCAATAATTAGGCTACATGAGTAAATCAATAACAAAAATTAAATTTGTATGTCCAGAGAAAAAACTTCCGAATTAATCATGATCATCTTGGTGTTAATTTGATTGGTCGTAGCCCCTTGATAAAAGTAAACATGTCTAAGAAATTTCCTTACAACTTCGTAAAATAAAAACTTCATCTTTTTCAGATATATCATAAACGTTGTTTTGTTGATTTGTTTACTGCTATAGGTTATCAGTATAATAAACTGAAATACTACACAATTTTTAACCCACATAATATAGTTTTTTTTAAACAATCATACAATTAATAAATGAAAATCAACAAAAAGTAGGAAACGAATGCAATAAAAAGATGATAAACATTTTTATAACTCATCTGACTTTAAGTTAATTTAATCTTAACTGCACACTTTAAAAACTTTTGTACATATGTACAACATTTGTTATAGTATCTTAATCTTCTTACCATCTAAAAAGATTTTAGCAAAATTATAATCAAACATCAACATAATTCACATTTACCATATCAGGGAATAATCTATATTTATGTAAAAAATATCTTTTTAAATGATTGGAAATTCGAGTTGTACGCAGGTTTTTTTGCGGTGGGGTTAACATTTTGAGGTAGTCATTTATTTATGCTTATATTTAACAGTAAAAGAATAACAGTATTTAAAAGTAAATTTAACAGTAATTGTCCTCACTAATGTAACTTCACATTACTAAAGAAATGGTCCAAAAATCGTTCAAAGCTATACTATCAGGGTTTCAGCAAATATTGTGACCAATAAAACGTATAAAAAGACATATTTACGAAATTAATAGATAGTAAATTTTAAATTACTTGTCATTTTCGACGAGGGATGTCAACTATTGTTTTGTCTAATGATACAGACATTAAAAATTTATAATATTATAGTGTTTAACTAATGATAGCTGAACGTCTGGGAGCATGTGTATTAAGTATTTAACATGACCATAAATAAATAAATAAAAAATTATGGATCAAACTTATAAAATATAAGAACGTAAATTTCAAAATCGAAGGGTATACTCGGTTTATGGTTGGGAATTTTATAGCGTTGTGCCATTGTGACTGGTATTCATGTTTTATGATGTACGTGTTTAGAGTTTAAAGTTTCTAACAATATAAGTCTTACTGTTTAAGTAAAGTTATAGAGATAAACAAAGTAATATAAGATAAATAATTAATAAGATAATAGAGATAAATGATGTTTTAGCAAATCGTTTGACTTGTCTACAACTCCTGATAAAGTTAAGTGTATTAGTAAATATAAGAAACTTATCTCACAATTTATTATGAAATTTCCAGAAAGGAAAGCTATGAGCAAAGCATTAATCGACTACGGATAAAAAACTATCAAAGAACGGGATAACTCTTTCGAACCGAGTTAAAAACAATATTTACCATGTAATTAATTAATAACAATAAATTAAAAATACAAAGCTGTTGATTGCTCAGTTGATTTATGCAATACAACTACATCAATATCATTATTATGTTGTAGATTAATATGAAATAATCTTAACCAATGATTTCTGACAAGTATGCTTTTAACTAACACTTCTTTCACTAGAATTGTTACTAGTGTGACAAACGAAAACCAACTTCAAGCGTTGGAAAATATCCAGGTAAATATATCCTACTCTAGAAAGGAAAATATTTTGTTTTTCGTCGTCACTTGATTTGACCAACTCAACCATGTGGAGAAATAAAAAGTTATGGATGATTTACAAATATATATTTTTATCATAACTATTCAAATCTTAAGTTTCATAGCTGACATTTAAAAACACACAAATTGTCTCTGGACTTCCGCACATACTATAAACAGAAAATCATTGTTTTTTAAAATTGTCTAGTAATCTAGGTACCAACGATTAAGTTTGAAGTAACAATTGTGAAGTATTGAGATTTACTAAATATTGATTTTCCTTACTTATGGTGACACTATAGTCTTACCGTCAAAAAATATTTACAAAATATGAAAAAAAATACAACAAATGTGTAGTATAACGAATAAGTGGGAGGTTAGTAAAAAGAAAAACAAAAAGTTTTTTAGGTACTTTCACCTGAAAAGTTCTTGCGAGCTTGAAAGCAAGAACTTTTTCATTAAATGTCACGTGTTACGAGTTTTCCATTATCGAAAAATTTGTTTCTAGAAAAGAATTGTTCAGAGTAAATAAATCTTTATATTCAAATAAAGGTCTACAATTATTGAGTTTTTAAATTTTTAAGGCTTGAGATGATTGATAAATGACTGACTGTAATAAACAGTGATTTATAAAATAACTGACAGTGCGACAAAATATTGTTTTAAATATATTTTTCTGCATCTAGCAATATACTTCTAAGTATACAATATATATATTGTATACTTAGAAGTATATCGTAAGTATAAGTAGACCTATATATATATATATATGTTGTAAGATAGTTTATTTTTTATTTTTTTATTTGCAAGTTTGATAAATAATTTGGTGTAATAGTTTCAATATTTACTACTTTTAATGCGAATTATTTATTACATTTAGTATCGATGTTGAGGACATCAGGAATGTTTTTTATATATTGTTTATAAAAAAAAAGGTTATGTAATATACACTTAATATTGCCACGTAATAAATACATTGTTATAGGACACGTATCAAACCTTTCAACACCTGCCACACCGGAAGTCGATTCACCGACTTCCGGTCATTCGGTCAGAGTTACACGTCACAACCGATGGTGACGTCACGCCACCCTCAATTTCTAGAAAACTTAATTAAACATTTTTAAATTTAAAAATGTATTTGGGTGAGTCGGTGGCGTAGCGCTCCGGACTTCAGGAACATAGCAGCGATGTCGTGGGTTCGATTCCGCGTTCTGCTAGTGTACCATCGATTCACCTTGTACTGTGGCTGCTCACCCCCTTACTTCGTTTAAAACGATCGAGGCACAGATGAATAGTCACTGTGGACGGGGCAAAGTAAGGCAAAAAAGAGGCCTGCCAACCTTTTTTAAAAAAAGAAAAAAATTCACATATTCAAATTAAATATATTTGTTTTAAATAAAACTATTAATTTAATAATTTTAAATCGATCTTTCTTACAATTGTTTCGTCTTTTAATAAAAAATATAAAAAAACTTAACAAGTCATTTATGTTGTAACTTTTTTTAAGGATATGTGTTTTTTTTATTTGGTGTCAAATTTATATGCATTTCCTCTTTAAGATATTATTGAGGGTTTCCCGATTTTAATAAGTAATTGAAAGCGCACATATTTAAGTTAATGAATATTATTTGCAGCTAAGGTGGACTATGGTTATAAATAATTGTTACAGCTCATTGTAAAAAAACATCAGTTTAAAAATTACACTTTACAGAACATGTTTACCTAATAAGAATTATAAACTAAGGAAAATGCATTTAATTATGCGTTAACATATTGAGTGATAAAATTTTTATTTATATATTTTTAAGTCTCTCAGGAAGTCTTTCGGGATAATTACCGTTAATGTTTAGTAGACCTATAGCCATAAACAATCATCAGTCAATAAAATCAGCTGTGATATTTACTGTCAACAACAATATATAACAAAGTGAGATCCTGAAACGTAACGATACAGTTACAGGTGCAACACATGGGACGCGTCAGTTTGTTTACTGTCTTGATTAAACCTTGAGATGAGTCAAGTGATACGTCATTAGTACGTACGTCTAATACGTCATGACTTAACAGGCGTCAAATTGTAGCCATTTGTTTCTAGCTTAATGAAAAAAATCAGCAGTGTTCTTCTAATGAAAGATATTAAGTGATTGCACAATTTAAAAGAATGATACACTCTATATCTGTGCTTCGAGTGACGCAGTGGAGAGACCGTTGTACCCTGATCTAGAATTTTATTTGTATATATTTTTTTACTTACCAAAAACCTAACGGTTAAATATATATTATATTTATTACAATTAATCATCCTACATGCAATACAGGTGACAAAAGTTAAAATAATTGTGTTACAAATGCAAAATTAACAAATTAACAAATGCTATGTCTTGTTATTGAAGGTACAGGATGCTCTTGTACCATGAACCACTACCTAATGCGCTTGTACCTTGGATCATAGGGTTTGATTACCTAGAGCTAATATTAAGCAGGAGGATATCAATCAATTAACACATATTTGGGGGTAACTTATTCATTTGTTATGAATTAAAAAAAAAACTTAAAATATCAGCCACAAACTACAAAATTATAACACTTAAATGTTAAGGGTTTCTAAAGTTCTGGTGCATTTTATTTTACATTTAAATTGAAAAGTCTACCTAAAAAACCTAAATGGGCTTGTGTTGTTGCTAATCCCTGTGACTCAATGGGTTTTGTTAACTTGACCATAACATTCTAACCTACAATCATTGATCCATTGTGCACAATGTTCCAGTGGTTCAAAGTACAGAAGGTGTGATGTTTGTAAATAACATAAACTGTGGAATTTAGTTTAAGATTTAGTAAGAAATTTAACATATAAATATATTAACCATCCTTCGTACAAATATACAAAACCACATTTGAAGCCATTATGAGCCAATACAGTTTTTTAGTAAAACAATTGCATGTTAATTTTCACACATGAAAATTTGATTTATTTTAAACCCTCCTAACAGTAAAAGTTCATCACAAGAGAAGAGACCTGCTTTCTAGTAGGAAAATTATGACCTAATCCTGAAGTAGTTCTGTAGAAGCAGCAGGTTTCTGGAAATCACAGAGTGATCCTAGGTACACTGTGATCAAGGTAGAATAATCTCCCCTCCTGCCTTTAGGATATGGTATCATACTATAGTATACATTCACAACAAAACAAGTTCATGAAAGTATTGTCTTATTTACCAAGTTATGGCAAATACATTTAATTTATTATACCAATTTATATCGAATTTGTAACGACGCAAAATGTAAGATGTGACTTGTTAAAAGAACACGGAAAATAATTCACTTAGTTGAATGAATAAAATGATTTCAGTATATTCCTATCTTAAATAGGTTAGATCGATCATTGCTGGATATACAAAAAGCCTTTTTTAATGGTGCAATATCTTCGTAGGGCTAAGTACAAGTTAGTCTCCGTTGTACAACTAGACTAAGGAGCAGTCGTGTACTCGTCTATCTCCCAGTCTTGTAACACCATGGTGAAAATGGAATTCTTACCATTCTGGTGACGTCTGCTTGCTTATGTCGTGGTGGTCATTGAGAGTGTTGAGAATGTTGAGGTCTCCATTTTAGTTTTCCGAAAAACTGGGGTTAATTCAAAACAGCAGCATAGGCTAAATAAAAAATATTGGGCCCACCAATACGGATTTTATTTCGTAATGCGGTAAGTCACCAGTGGTTGGCTATTAAAATTTAAATAATATACATTTAATGAAATATTTTTCAAACCTTAAAAATAAATATTTTAAAATCCTAAATTGTATGGAAGAATCGTCATGATTTTAATCTAGAAGTAATAAATTTAAAATGAAACAATTTATCGTCTTCTAGTTTAAAAAGGCAAATTCATTCCTAATAAATGTTGGTTCTACATTTTGAAGACTTATAAAACTTGGATAAAATTTTAATCAGTTAAATGTAAATCGAAACAACGGTTGTTGGATTTCCTATATCCCATGTTCAATATGCATTACATGTAGGTGATAATGACGTTACTTGCAAAACAAGATCAACATCTACATAAAGGTATCATTGCTTTCCTAATTGACAAGGCTTTAATGTGATGGAAACTGATAGAACATGGTGCTAAATTGATTCAGGGCAACTAATCACTGGAATACTTCATATCAAAACGTACGGAAAATATATTTATTTGCAACCATTGCAATAATCACTAATAATGAAAATACAATTAACATCATAAAGAGGTACATTATTGAACCAATTTCAAACACGCCCCTTGATGTCTTAAACGTACAGGTTTCACACTAAAATATAGTTTCTAGACCAATGAGTGCTTGACATTTGATGAAAATTTTATTTTAATAGAAATTACATGATTCGCATATCAGCGGACTGTTCCATAATGATTTCGTCTGGCAGCTGGCATAGCTGAGAGACCACCGTGCGTGATAGTTCAGCTACCAAAGTTGTTGTTCGTTTAGCACCACCCGGGGAGTACGTACAACTTTAATGGAATGCTGCGGACGCAAACAACATCACCCCCCAATGTGATACCACCTGTGAAAACCACCTCTACGAACAGCTTCCCAGTTGATGGAAAAACTTCACCATCCATACAAACTGGGCTTCCTCCTGGGACGCTTTTCAAGGTCGGAACCAATTCTTGATAACTGACCCGACTGTAGCGGTAGGTGGTATGAATCTTCCTCGGAAGCAGTGGACTATACTCAATCGTTTCATCACTGGAGTTGGAAGATGTAATTATTGGAAGAACAAATGGGGAATGACACAAGACCAGTCATGTGACTGCAGAGCAGAGTATCAAACTATGGAGCACATAGTGGCAGAGTGCCCACTGAGTGCTTTCCTCGAAGGATTGACCGGTCTGCATAGCTCTATAGTGAAGCTGGCCTGCAATGGCTTAGCGCCTGGATTTAGCTCTATAAAGAGAGATTTAATTCAGGTGCTCTGCACCGCAGAATTTATTTATTTATTTTTAAACCTTGGTGGCTGGCTAAATGAGCCATACGATATGTATCCTTATGATTCATGTTTTTGTTGCTTTATGCATCTCACTTCAAATGAGTGATGAGTTCCTATCATGAGTGACAAAAACGACGATTAAGTTAAGCGAAATATGTGTGGCTGGTTTTTTGTGAGTGACTCCCTATAACGTATATTTTTTTGCCTTTCAGGACTTAAGCTTGAACTGTATTTCCTAATACAGCTGACCAGTCAAATTTTAATAACACACCACGGCCCTTCCTAAGTCAAAATCTTTTGCTCTTCGAGCCGAGCGAATCAGTTAAATTTTCTTTTAGTTTCTATGTTTTACAACAATGTTTTTTTAACATATTTATAAGGTAATAGTAATATTTAGTTCATATGTCTTTAGAAGGCATACAACTCATATGAGATACTGTTTTAGGCTATGGGGTGAAATTAACTTAAAAAATACAATTCATACCGTTACAAATACAATTTGATCTTGTGGTCGAAATTCCGTATGTACCACTTGTGCCTGTGACTACAACAGGATGGGTTTGAAATAATCTCGCTCACAACATTACGGAGATTACAGCATAAGCGATAAAGCCTTTAAGATTCGCTCAGTTATGACTCCAATCTGATTTAGAACTCTGATCATTAATCAGAGGGTAAAGGGACCTTTCATTTGGGAAAAGCTTAATACTTTTCTAAAACTATCCAGATAAAAAATTTTTATTAAACATAACAAATATTATGATATGAAATAATCACTTATTTTGTGATTTACGCTAAGATGTTTGCGATAGATACTTTGATATAATAAGTATTGGATATACTTTAAACATTTATATAGTGTACTGTGTAGTATAAAATCTCAAATATTTTATATAAATTGTGAAAGTAAGTAAATGTGCCTGTTAAATAGTTTTGAATTAAACCGGCCTAATTTTGAAGACTTACAGTATTTTACGTATATAATACAAGTTATTTAGATATTAGATATATTATTAAAAGGTCTTCATTAATACTGCCGTTCATAGAAAGTTTATGAATGGAACGTCTGATATTCTTAAACTTTTAATAATAAAGAGATAAACCATCCTTACATGGCTTCGTTTTATCCCAGTACAAAGGACGCAATCTTTTCATAACAAATTGATCAAAAGATTTGTATATTAAAGGCTTTTAAACTGCCTCCACGTGACATCATTTTCCTTCTTACATAAAACTCAATCAGGCTCATCCATTAAGTTGAAACTGGATTTTAGTTATTTGTAATTGTATAAGCACCTAAAGAGTTACATACAAAATGGAATAAATATGGCTATTTAAAAAACCATTACTTTTTTAAACCTATTTTAAGATTATTGATGTGGGCTTGGGAACCCTGGCTGAGGAACATGATTGGACAGTCGGTTTGTTGGCCATTTAGAGGGCAGAGTGGAAGGCCTGTTTGAGCCTTAAAATCAGGTGTAACAGGAACACAGGGGTTGGGCCCATTGGTCAACCGGCCGGCTGCTGTCCCATTTCTTATTCTTTCTCTTTCTTCAATATCCCGCTTGCCCCTGTGGGTGCTTGCGTAAAATGCCTGTTTAGAGGCGGACGTGCTTAACGGTTTGGCTGGGGTCTCCTTATCCACCAATAACAACAACAACCCTTGATTTTGAAAAATAGGCCTGTTTTTTTTTCTTTTTTTTTAACGAAGTTAATTAAACATTTTAGAAGTCATATAATATATTACTATAAAATGCAAAAGAACCTGACCTGAAGGGCCCAACTTCGGTGATTAAACAAGGGGCTCCCCCGAAGTCATGTGACAAACTGTTCGTAGGAACAAAACCTGGAAAAGGTATGGGTTTAGTGATTATGACTCAATCAGGCGAGACCCACACAACGTCCGGAAAAGGATTCCCATAGCCATTTAAAAATAAAAGACTAAATAAATGAAAATAAATATATACTAGAACACAATTACAATTAATGTTTTAAAAGGATCTTTGATTAAGTTTTGATTGAAATTAGTTCATATGTTTAGATCCAAGTAAATTATCAAGAGTGTTCAAAATAGGATATTCAAAATAGGAAGTTGTAGTTTTACAGTGTTTCAAAGGAGTAACCATGGGGTGTTCATATTTGAAAATAAAATAGTTAATAGAATTCAAAACACATGATTACTTAAAGTCATTGATTTATCAAAAGTTTTTTCATTTGGAAAGTCTACGTTTAATGTCCAGAAAACTCCTTAACCATAAAAATTTTATTTTTTACTTACTAAAAAGTATTTATATTTCTAAACTTCAAGTAAAAAAAATATGTCTTTAATTAAGATAAACTACTGTGAAATAATGTTACTTGAGTGTGTGCGTAACAAATTAAAATAAAAAATTGCAAAAGATTATGAAAATTTTTGAACTAATTGCAATTTAAATATTTACACACCAAAAAGATTTATCTTTGTGGTTTTGCCGGTTCGACTTGTTCAATTCATCAATAAACTCCAAAATTTGTTAAATCAGATTACAGTCAATCAAAAATCGTTTGCGCTGTTTAGTGAAATCAACTTTATTAATGTCTCTATAAAATTTTGTTTTTACGTATAAAGTTATCTTTATATCTTTTTTATGTATCATATGAATCATGTATTTCTTGATATATTTTACACACCACAAATGTACTGTGCAAAATAAATGTGGCCATTATTTACAAACAACAAATATCGCACAAATGGGCAACATAACTAGCGCCGCGTGAAGACGGATTCCTACAATAAGCCTGGCCCATCAGTAACACGGACGTCTACATTTGTTACCAGCCGCTGTAAGTGAATCTGATACACACTGATCAATGTCTTTACCGAGAACCAGCAATAATTATGTTAGAAAAAGCGTCTTTAATACTTAAATATTCATCGCTTACTAATTTGCCCTAATGGTACAGGAAAACATCCCTTGTCCTTCCTATAATTGGTAATCAAAATATACGTTTATATTTAATGAACTATAACGTTTATAGTTTATATCTATACCAACGATAGCTCATTCCACGAAAAGATGTTTTGACAAAAATATTCAAAGCCTTATCAATGAAAAAGTTAAATGAGCTTGAGGGTTCATTTCAATAAATTATATATGAAATCGTTTCGATCGTTTGTATACTGAAAGTACCGATCAAATGTATGCTAATATGAGGAATTAAAGTGCAAATGAAAACCATTTCAACTTCAGTTTTGAGGCTAATCCGATGTTTGCGAGTGTTTCAATTAAAAGCCTACGTTTGGCAGATAATCCTCTGACACCGTTGCAATGTTCTGTTTTAAGGCTAGTAGTAAAATTGAATTAGAGTGATGCGGCCGAAAAAGCGTGATGTTTATGGTTTACTACTTCGATTAGGATTATCACAAATGTTGTTACAAATACATTATCGGTAATAAATTTATATATTCATTATATTTCTTTCAGACGTTATATCTACATTGTCGCTATCGTCAGTTGATGGTTTTACACATAAAAACTACTAAGGAAATTAAATAAATTAGATAAAAAATATAAGATTTCTTGTAAACAATATAACAATGGAAAAGGTATAGAAAATTCAAATTTTTACTGCATTACTAAAGTATTCAAGCAACTTTACTCGGTAGACTACAAGGATTTTTGTTTTTGTTTGTTTTAATCAAGTACAGTAAGTGTTTAATCGCCCCCTTCCAAACATCCTACAACTGAAAGTGCAGTGGAATTACGTAAACCAATCCTACAATTAGTTTTCAATAAATGACTTTAGCAACCACCAACTGGATATAAAAAATCATTCAGAACACATCATATATTGCTGTAAAAATAGCAATCGGAGAGAACCCTGGAAGAGTTATCGTAGAATTGTTAAATCATAATTTCATCTTAAAAATTATATTTTACAGTCTATGCTTTACGAAAGGTGATGTTTATGACGGAAGTAAAACTGTTAAAGAACAATCAAATATTCTATTGCTGCAACACAAACGTCGGCTCATAAAACGCCAGCGACTACGGGGTTTAATTGCCAAACAATGTTACAGGGCTTCGTTCGCGGCTGGTTATGAGTTGCTTTTTATGTTACTATCATAATTATTTTTATTTATGAAATCCTAACTGGTTAGGATACTTAAAACATTTTTTAATGACTTAAGTTTCATTTTTTGTTTATATCTTTTTTCCCTATCTTTTAGCCGCTATAAAAAAAAAAAAAAAAAAAAAAAAAAAAAAAAAAAAAAAAAACTGAAATCCCGCACGAGCCCCTGGAGCGGCCGCCATGACTCCATGCAAGTCCGCACCTGCCATGCCGGTTCATCTTCCACTTTTACCTTCCCTCCCGCTTTTACCCCGCCATCACTATTCTTTCTCTGAACTTTAAAAAACCCCTGTGATTGCTTAAACCCCTAATGCCGCATTAGCAACACACGGATAGGGCTTATCTGCATAGAAAGACAAGCTGTGTGCATGATTTTAGCCTAGAATATATTGTCTATCTACCCACTTATTTTAACGTAACTTAATCCTTCAATAAAAAAAAATTATATTACGATTATAGATACATTTTTCTTCTCCATACTTATGATTTTCGTATTATTTTTCATATAACTTTCACCTCGGAATATATTATACGATATGAATAAATGTTATTATATTTTAGAAAAATATATTTACTAGATTCCAGTTTATAAAAGCAAAAATTCATCGTGACCAAATTATGTTAATGGTTTGTTGAACTTATGTTCTACTAGTATTAATCAGTTTCATCGTTCCTTCATAAAAGGCTGTAGGCCTTGGTGTTTTCTTATCTGTTACTTTATGTGTTTTCAGATGCAGGATAAAAACCGTAACGAATTTAGGACTATATTTTTTTTACAATACATCATCTAACACATCGTTCAAAAACATTAAAATTATTTCATGTATTACCGTAATAAAAAATAAAAAAAATAATAAAAAAAATAATAATAAAAAAATACCGTAAAATTATTTCACGTAATAACGATAATAATAACAATAATAATAATAATAAATACTAACCAGGCACTTATCTCATCTCATACTCTAAAACAAGCTCAGTTTGTCCGGGCAAAGTTTTTTTTCGCTCCAAGGATTTTCGATTTTTTGATTGAATATGGGGGTTTTGGCCACCAGAAATCGATTGGAGCTGGTCCCATAGCTGGAAAAAATCCGGTTTTCGCGCTAGAGCCCTTCAAAGTTTCCATGTTATCCTTATGGAGATTTTATTAGTGGAACAAAAATCAGCTGATAGTTTAAAACAATTATACCAAAGAGCAACACCCGTCGGCTTGGCGAGTGAGCGAAGCGAACGAGCTCGTCTTTAAAATGGAAGAGGACGAGTGAGCGGAGCGAACGAGCATTGTGTGAGAACAAAAGCAATAATTTTACCGAGCTTAAGCTCGGTCCCCCTGATACTTAGAAAGTAAACTAACTACCTCAGTTAGTTACTTATTACTTCATTGATTTACTACTTGATTTCATTGATACTTACTACTTGATTTCATTGGTTGTTGTTTTTAAAGTAACTATCTCAGTATGTTATCTGTATTTTTGCTTTGTCTTGAGGAACGAGTGACCGCCTGCCATTTAAAAATGGGGAACAGAGCACCCGACTGACCCATTCGCATACGCAGCTAAATCGACGGTAATCCACAGATTAGCATTAAGATCATCGATGGAGCTGAACCCTGCACTGAGCTGAGGGAAGTGGTAAGAGAGGTTAGCTGGTGGGAAATGACAAGAGAAAAAGGGTTAAGACAGCGATGTGGATGGAAGGCTACCTGAGGCCACTACAAACCACCCTGGTGCAGACTTTCATTGTGGCATTAATATTTAATGCCACAATGATTTTTGCTGATGATTTTTGCTGATGGACAGGTTTTGGTGCTGACTTTCATTGTCGCCGTTGAACTTGGCAACTTTTTAATTTACAATCTTAAGGTATCTCTTTTGATTTTTAGTAATAACGTGCCTTTTTCACTTATATTTTGCATGTTAATTTAATTGAACGGCAGTGGGAGAAGGACTTCCATCATCATGTCCTATCATGTCCTAAAAATTAATATGGAAATCATGTGGAAAATAACATTTTTACTTTATTACCACAAAACCAAAAGAATTGCATTAGTGTAAATTACAAAGTTGCTCAGTTCAACAAGAGCTTGGAAATTATATAAAAATGACATGGAATTGCATTTAGATTTTTTTAAGTTTTGTTTATGTAAACATTTTTAAAAATGTAAAATTTTGGAAATGTTAGTTTTTTATGTTGTCTTGTAACATATCATTGTAAAGCTTAACTTATTTAAAATAAGTACAGAAATTTAATCAGGTATCATTTATAACAAATAATAAAAGAATTCCAGGGTATTCAATAATTTTGATTTAAACTAAATAAATGGATGCCATTTTCAACCAAGGGAGATAAATAAATTCTGTTGTCACCAACATATTTGTATTGAATAGACCTTTCTCATTATGTTTAATATGACGTATGTTTTATTTTAAATTTCCAAGATTCGAACCTGTGTCTCTCAGTTTCTTGAAGACCATGTATTTTTTATAAAACGTTAGAACTATTTTTAAATTCTTCCTGGGGGTCAATGTAGTGAGAAATAATTTTATTTCAAGATTTTAGGACAAATTGTTGGTGAGTAATCAATTTCAAACACCTTATATGAGACACCTGGTAAAAAGTTCGTATAATTACTCTCAAATTTTTTATACTGTATTTCAACACTATCGTCTCTGGGAGAAATCCCATTTTATATACACATACAGTATATGTTCGTAGGATAATTGGTTGTATTATTGAACTACAAAGTCTTTATTTAAATTAAAATTTTACTGCACTATCAGTCATTCTTGTCAAAAGTTTTAAAGAAAACAACACCAGTATTAAAATTTTGACACTATGAATACCGTTATTAAATATAAACACAATAATACAACTGTATCAATATTCGTCAGGATAAAAAAAAACATATTAAATAAAGATACCAATACAGAGCTCGGGTTTGATAATGTTTAACTAATATTTAGCATCTGGTTTTACTACTCATTGTAATCGTACGAATTATTAAATGGTATATAATTTTCATCACTTAAACTAGTCCCTCAGGGGCAGTGGGCTTTCCACTGTACGGGTGTTTCTTGGCGACCCCGGGGTACCTGAGCCAAGCTGTGAGACCCTCCTCACAGTTCTTCCCGAGCTAAGGCCATTCTTCTCATCTTTCAGGTCTTAGCTCACCGTCTTTATTCTTTCCTGAGCTAACCTTGCTCACCTTCTTTTTTTTCGACCCCGAATCAAGGGTGTCTTTCCACCTTCTTTCGACCGGCGCATGCTGGGGGGTCCTGGGAGTGTCCCTGTTGTGTTGCAGGGACTGATGTGTGCCTCGCACTGCCGATGGTCTCCTCCAGTGTGTCGTCAGAAGCCAGCCGCTTCGGACCTTAGTCAGGGAGTGCGGCATGGATGCAGGGATCGGACTCTGCATTGCCACGGTGCGACCCCCAGCACGTCCGGCACCTTGTGTGTATCGGTGCTGGGCAAACGGAGGTTCGGGCCCCAGAGTCCTGGGGTAGGGGTGTCTTATCTCCTACGGGGGATAGACCTCCGAGGGTGCACCCGCTCTCGGCCAATGAACGGGCCGCCCCTTGCCGCACGATGCGCTGGTGAAAGAAAACCATGGACATGAATGCCAAAAACACGAATGATGATGAGAAAGAGCAGGCCGCCTTTAAGCGCAGCTCAAAACTGCAGAGGTCTCCGACCTTGAACACTGGAACGCCGACGAAGGGTATTAAAACCACCCCCCCGCCGGTGCCATTCAAGGCTTTTGGTGATGCCGGATCGTCGTCCAAATCCGGACAGAAGAAGGAGGAGATCGATATGGCGATGGAGGTTGCTGAGCAGGCAACACCATTAGCCAAGATCCAAGGGATTCCTCCCAAGAAGAGCCCTCTTCGTGCGGCATTCGAGCTGCAAATGCTTTGGCAGCAGCAGGACGACGCCCACGAGGAGGAAGACTCATGTCTGAAGAAGATGAAAGCTCTTTTGAAGGAGATGGCCAAGGCCCTCTTAATTCAAAGGAACGTAAACAAGGCGATAAAAGAGGGGATCCCGAAACTCGAAGATTCTCTAGAAGAAATCGAGGAGTGCCGGAAAATCAGGCTAAAGGCAGTGAAGCAGGAGCGCGATGTCACGAACCGAGTCATCTCTGCTTCGCCTCAACCTCATCTGGCTGAGTCCCAGACTCAAGCCAGAAAGCGAAAGAAGAGGCAGAGCGGTTCTTCGGCGGGAAGCCCTGAGCTTGTTGAGGTGGACTCAGTGCCGAGACCGGTTTTTGTCACTGCGGCATCGCAGACATCTCCTGTCCAGGCTACTCAATCCGCCCCGGGCGCTGCCGTGACTCCAGCGGCTACTCCTGCAGAGGTTCCTGCTCCGGCGGCTAATCCTGCCTTGGCAGCAAACTCTGCCTCAACACCTTTGGGGGGCTGGAAGACGCGCCTCTCCAAGAAGGAAAGGAGGAGGCAGAAGCAAGCGGAGGCAGCTTCGAAAAGTGTGTCGAGGGTGGAGCGGACGCAAGTCTCAAACCCGGTTGGGGAGGCCTCTGGCAAGTCTGTCAGAAAGCCTAAACAACCCAGGCCTAAGAAACCCAGGACGGAGGCAATCTTGATCAAGCCCTTAGGGAGGCGATCTTTTGCCGATGTTCTGGGTCAGATTAGATCGCAGGCCAAACCGGAAGAGACCGACACCGTTATCAAGTCTATTCGGCGAACCCAGAACGGGGATGTCCTCCTGGAACTGGGGAAGTCGAGTGACAAGATTGGTTTTGCCGCTTCCCTCAAGACTGCACTTGGGGACAAAGGCTCAATCAAGGCCCTAGAACCGAAGTGTTCGGTCGAGATTCGGGACCTTGATGCCCTCTCCACCGAAGAGGAGGTGACCCGTGCGATCCAGGTGGCACTCCCGGAGATACCGGCTGATGGAGTGAGGGTATGGCTGACTAAGCCCAACCGAAGTCAACTCCTGATGGCTGTTGCTGAGATGGGCGAAAAGCACGCCAATAAGCTGCTTAGCCTTCAGCACCTCAGAGTCGGTTGGGTCAGTTGCAGGCTCAAACGGAGGGTGGTAGTTTCGAGATGCTTCCGCTGTCTCGGTTTCGGCCACTCCTCCCGAAACTGTAAAGGGCCCGACAGGAGTGCCAACTGCTTCCAGTGTGGAAGCCAGGGCCACAAACGTAAGGAATGTTCCTCGAGCCCCTCCTGCTTCCTCTGCAAGGATTCAGGCTCCAGTGCCCTCGGTCACTTACCCGGGTCTGGTCAGTGCGGTGCCTTCAGAGCCGCACTTGAACAGGCAAAAGGCAGCGGCCGGTAATTCGCATCCTCCAGGCCAACCTTCATAGATCCTGGGGAGCTGATAACCTTCTAGATCAGCTCGCCCGAGAACTTGGTGCTGACGCGCTCCTTATCAGCGAACAGTATCGGGACAGAGACCCAAACATTTGGATCTCCGACAGCCTCGGTACTGCTGCATTTTGGGCACGTAATACACGAGATGTCTTGGTGCGGAGTCACGGGCGCGGCCGAGGAATCGTCTGGGTTCGGTGTGGGGACGTGACTATCTTCAGTTGCTACCTCACACCCAACGAGGCCGTCCAGGACTTCCGCGACAAAATAGATAGCCTAGAGGAGTGCGTTCTTGGCACCACCGGGCATGTCGTCGTTGGTGGCGATTTCAACGCCAGGGCCGTCGAGTGGGGAATGCCCTCTACCAGCTCCCGGGGGAAATACATCCTGGATTTCATCGCCAGGGCCGGTCTTGTCGTCCTCAACCAGGGCGACACACCTACTTTTCGGCGCCCCGGGCAGAGAGGCACGATCCCTGACGTCACCTTTGCGTCTGAGTCACTCCTTCCGAGGATCTCTGGCTGGAGGGTTGTGGAGGACTACACGGGTAGCGACCACCAATACGTCGTGTTTGACCTGCATGATCAGGCAAATCGTCGAGTTTCCGAATCTCGGGAAGGGCCACGCCGGTGGAACACCAACAAACTGGACGTGGTCAAGTTCACCGAAGTCATCTCTCGGGGAGCGCAGGGGAATCCTGGTGAGGCTGGGGCCGAGGCAGTAGTAACATCCACGATGGAACTGATCGTCTCGGCCTGCGACCAGGAAACCCCGACGCGACAAACAACCCGTTTACTGGTGGACTGAAGAGATTGCGGAACTCAGAAAACATGTTTAAGAACTAGACGAGCCGCCACAAGAGCGAGAATCCCCGCAGACAGAGTTCGTAAGTCGGAGGCCTATAAAGCTGCGAGAAAATCTCTCCGCCAGGCGATCAACAGGAGCAAGGCGAATAGCTGGAGGAGACTTCGTGACGACGTTGACTGCGACCCGTGGGGCCTGGGTTACAAACTTGTAACACAGAAACTCGGCACCCGCTCTCCACCTTCCATCATGGAGGGCGCCACCATGGGGAGGATCGTCGCTGCGTTGTTTCCTGAACATCCACAGCGACCGCCGGTTGACTTCGGACGGGTAGAGGACGTTCCACTTTTCACTTTCGAGGAGCTGGAAACCTCCGTTCTCTCCCTGAAGAGCAACAAGGCTCCTGGCCCGGACGGGATTCCCAGTGAGGCTTTAAAGAAAGTATTTTCAATCAACGCTGACTTGTTGTTGAGAATGTACAATGCCTGTTTGGTAGAAGGGGTGTTTCCGGCTCCCTGGAAAACAGCCAGGCTTGTACTGATCAGCAAGGGCAAAGGTGATCCCGAGCTGCCGTCGTCCCACAGGCCTCTCTGCATGTTGGACACGGCTGGGAAGCTGTTCGAGAAGCTGATCCGTTCCCGCCTGACTTCTGCCGTGGAAGCTGCCGGGGACTTATGCCCCCGTCAGTACGGCTTCAGAAAGGGACGGTCAACGATCGACGCTGTCACCGAAGTTCAGAGAGCTGTGGAGAGAGCCGAGAGCCACAACCATTTCTCCCGCCGAGTAGTGCTTCTTGTTACGCTTGATGTCAAGAATGCCTTCAACTCGGCGAGGTGGGTCGATATGTTGGATGCGCTTCGCAACACCTTTCGTATTCCTGCATATCTGTTGCGGCTCATCGAGGATTATCTACGCTCTCGAAGCCTGATTTATGACACGAGGGACGGAACACGGACGATGGAAGTCACTTCTGGTGCCGCACAAGGTTCAATACTCGGCCCGGATCTCTGGAACGTTGCCTATGACAGCCTCCTGAGGTCCGAGATGCCTGAGGAAACCACTTTGGTTGGGTACGCCGATGACGTCGCAGCTCTCATTGCTGCACGCAACGTTGAGCTGGCCCAACTGAAGTTGAACCGAGTTATGCGGGTGGTCAACAACTGGATGTCCGATCACGGTCTCTCACTTGCTCTCAGTAAGACGGAGATCGTGATTCTCACGAAGAAGGGGATCGACACCGTCGTCCCGTTTCGAGTGGGAAGGGAGGTGGTCACATCAACTCGTGCCGCCAAATACCTCGGGGTTATGGTGGACACCAAGTTAAGCTGGAGGGATCAGATCTTCCGTACGGCGGACAAGGCCGCTAAGGTAGTGACTTACCTTAGTAGGCTGATGGCCAATGTCGGGGGTCCCCGATCGAGCAGAAGACGTCTGTTGATGTCCGCGGTCCAGTCCGTGCTTCTTTACGGGGCAGAGGTGTGGGCAGGCGCTCTAGATAAGGAGTGCTACAGGTTGCGACTCGCCCGGGTTCAGCGTCAAGCTGCGCTCCGGGTGTGTTCCGCCTACCGGACAGTGTCCGAGCCTGCCGTCCTGGTGGTCGCCGGAGTCATCCCTGTCAAGCTCTTGGCAGGGGAGAGGAAAGCGATTTATCAGAGACAAGGCGAGATCGGCAAGGACACGGCAAGAACAGAAGAGCGCTCCCGAACCTTCCAGCAGTGGCAACACAGCTGGGAGCACGATACCCGAGGACGATGGACTGCGCGACTTATCAAGCAGGTCCAACCATGGGTGGAACGGCGTCATGGGGAGGTGGACTACTACCTGACCCAATTTTTGACAGGTCGCGGCTATTTTCGGTCGTACCTGAACCGGATGGGAAAGACCGGTTCACCGGACTGCATTTATTGCCCGGGTGTTCCCGACGATGCGGAACACACATTCTTCCGCTGTCCCCGTTGGGAAGGGCCCCGCCTGGAGGCCACACAAATCTTTGGTGCATTTTCGGTGGACTCGGTCTGCCAAAAGATTTTGGAGGATGAGGGCAACTGGGATTGTTTGTCACAGTTCGTCCGGGGAATCCTCCTGGAAAAGAAAACCGATCTGGACCGCGAAGTGGCCCAGATCCCTTGATCGAGCGGCTGGATAAGGAGCGAGCCCCACGGGCGTAAGCCAAATTTAGGCCTAGCCTGACGTAATGTGACAAACAATTCCAGGTTAGATTCCTAAAGAGTAGAGGAGGTTTTTTAGTGGGTAAACCCGTTTTTAGGGGAGCCCCACACTACAGGCTGGCCGCCTGTGTGCGTAATGCATTTTTCCGCCTCTCCCTAAAAAAAAAAAAAAAAAAAAAAAAAAAATCACTTAAACTAGACTAATTTTAAAATACAAGTAATAAATTAGATAAAATCTAAGGTTAGTTTCTCCATAAAGGAATAACATTTCAGAATTTAACTAGTGTATAACTGAGAAATACGAAGGATTGAATTACTTTTCAGTGTAAAATTGACTTATTTAATGGACAAAGAAATGATGAATTGTGTTTTTGACAGTTCGGTTGATTGAATAAAGCGCGATTATTAATCAATATAATATTGTTACTTTCCTTCTATTTTATGTTTTCAGTTAGTGATTACTTTTTCGTGAGGCCAAAAAAATTAATTAAAAGTAAAAATTGTTTCAATTTATGTATAGGGAATGTTGTAGTAGGAAATATTAATTTATTAGGTTCCTATAAATCTTAAACATTCTACATATAACTTAGAAACTCGAAGTGAGAAACATTCCACCTTTATTTTTGTTCAAGGGCAGAAATAAAACATAAAATAATAATGAAATTATTTATAAAAAAGATTTATAAATTCTTTGTACGCATGTTAAATTCACAATAATTGGTATTCCATGAACAAATTGGTATCATTCTATCAAACCTTCATCTAATAGTAGCTTTAACCTAAATTAGGCTGTAAAAAAACTTGTCCAAACAACAGAAACCTTTATTTTATTGTGGTATTTTAGAAATCCAGGTATTTTAAGCTATTTGAGAAACCTTATATAATAATATATAAAAAATAACTATTTTGCATTGATTCCCATGACCTGTTTACGCTCTACATTGAAGTATCCTAGGAGAGTAAAATTAATTTGTACTGAAGATTATGAATCTGGAACCGGACGTGATTGAAATGGTTGGTAAAATAATTGGTGGTTTCTTTTTCACACTGTTTAATCAAGATATGGATTTATATCATCAAACTATGTTAGGGTTTCCAGTTCAAACGAATTAATAGAACACCCTTTAAAATTAATACCTCCTTTTGACAAATCCTGTTATTAAATGTACTCGAATTCATAGATATCAATAACAGGTGGACTGTCGATGATCCTCCAGGCTATTTGGAGTGTCAATTGATTATCGGTGCAACGAAGCCTGTAGCTGTCTCTCTGTTGGATTAGTCCTTTATCAACAGCTGGTTGTCTTCAAAGTCAGCAGTCTGTATCATTTTCTTGACTGATTGCGCACTATGGGCTCTGGAAACTTGTGCATACACTTTATAGGCAATACTATCGTATTACTATTATTGTATATTGCATTGCAATAACATCGTATCGTATTACATAGATCGACATAGTTTCTCACCAATAACACTTAGGGGTTACCATTTTTGTCTAAATAACTGTTTAAGGGATGGATAAAATTTAAAAATATCTTGTGTTGGTGTGTTAACAGAAATGAAAAGAAAGAACTAAATGCAAGTATTGATAACAGATTATTAAATACATTATTTTTTAAAGGTAATTGTAATTTTTTGTTAATTAATCCAAAGTAATCGTAAGTTGGGTTTTCACACAAACAGAAGTTAAAATGCTGTACTGGGTCACATTATGAAATATAATGTCAAGTAAAACATTGCGTAAGTGTAATCTGATTGGTATGTATAGGTTTGGTTTTAGATGACAAAATCTGTAACCAAATTGATCTATTTAATACTTTTTATACGGACAGATAAGAACAGTCTTACATACCTATGTGCATTATGATAAAATTATCAACAAAGTGAAAAATTATTTTTTTTAAATTATATATTTTTGCTCTCCGTTTATCTACTTCGCCGTTTGAGCTGAAGTCTGACAGGGAGGCGAACCGTATTGAATATACATCAGTTCTCCACTTCACTTGTTGGAGAGTTCAGACTTTATTCTTATATAATCAGGATCCATTAGACTTTTCTTAAACTGACGTATTTAAAAATATTATTTAGTTTAACAACCAAACAATGAAAATTCAGAACTCATAACGGATTAAATACAGGGTCAGACAGACCACCCGTACCCAATGGCTAGCGGGTAAACAAATTAGCTTGACCCTTCCATTACAACTTAAACCCCCCTAAACCAACCCCGAAAATTGTTAAAATCACTCAGGCATATCAAAAGGTATTTTAACGGGGAGGGGGTCATTGGAGAAAGTCAAATATAAGTCGACTGAAACATCGTTTGAATGGTCTATTTGATACAAACCATTTTTTATTTATTATCTTGGCAAAAACTATATTATTAAATTGGCTGAGTAGCTGAGTGGTTATAGTGCTCGCCTTTGAATCCAAGGGTTGCCGGTTCGATCCTGAGAAAAGTTAATAGCTTTTTAAAGGTTTGATTCCGGACCCAGTTGCCATTTGTCACTGGGCTATTAATTAATGATGCTTTCTAACAACTGGTCGATGTTAGATAGTAACAAGACTGGGTTTTGGACCGTTCCCTATCAAAACGTAAAAAATGCCACAGGCATTGAAAGACACAATAACAATAATAAAAAAAACAGAATAATTTTACTATCTACTCCCATTTAAAATGCGACCATTTTGGAATAGATTTATTACCAAGACAATGGTAAAGATCTTATAAGTGGAATTTGTATTCCAACAGAGGCCTTTGCTGAGAGTGTGGAAAGGAATCTAGGACCCTCCTGGAAGTAGACTTGGGATCACCATCGTTCACTAGAACAAAATCACAAGTCTCCAGAGTACCCACGACACCATCTGGCGTAATAAAAGTTGTGTGGGTTTTTGACGTCAAATGTAAAGAAAATGTTATTTTCAGCCCAGCTTGAAAGACTAGTGTCATTGTTAACATCAGACGAGTATAGCCACTGGGTCCGGTGTGATGACTGTTAAAATCACCTACATATACCACGAAATGTTCAAAAGTTGGGAGAACCATATTTGACCACTGGGTTCGGTTGTTATTGGATACAAAGTGATAAAAATAGGTCGACCTACAATGGTTGTTTACAATGGTTATCTCAGATACCTTGACAGCAACAATAAATATGTTGTTCTCACAACTTTTGTGGGGGACCCATACTTTTTGTATATGCTGCCTAACATAAGTCACCATGCCATGAACCCCGTGATCTATTTGATCCATAAGACTATATACTGTGATTTTCCTTTCGCACTGTTCTCTAAATCTCTGTGATTTGTTCATAAACGATCTACGTTACAATGCCGTATTTTTAAACAGACGAAAATTTTTTGAATTGGTCATAGAAAATTTATTTTTCTGGCATAGCTGAAAGATCATTCACGTGGCGTTCATCTGCCACTTGGTTATTAAACATCCATAAAGAAACGTGTAGCTGAAACGTGTAATGGAATGCTGAGTAAGAAAACAACATCACCCTTCCCCACCGGTTTTACTTTATTTAGAATAATTTAGAGGTGAGTGAGAAGAGCTAGATACCAATCCTAGCTGACAGTGAGCGAAGCGAACGATCGCACAATAATTAGGTCCCTAGATGCAATGGCTGTTGGGCTATTAATTAACAGACCTGTCTAAGGAGAATATCGGCCTTAGTCAGTAACAAGACTACAAGATCGCGCCAAAATCATCTTACACTCATCTCTCATTCATATTCAGGTTAAAATACCCACTATGTGAGGTCCCTGTCTAAAAATAGTGATTAATAGTAATAATATTATTAGTTACAACTTAATCTTTGTCTGTTTTAAATTTCCGTTGCCAAGCACGATTTAAAGCTTTTAGTATTAAATATATATTTTGACAATAGGATACATAGAAAACTGGCATAGACATGTAGACGTTTCCACAAACTCCAGAGTAATGTTCCAGAAGTAACGACCAATATCTCTCATACAGCATTCCGCTTCAGAGTTTACCTGGCAAGCTTTTCATTTTATAACCGTCTGAAGACTTATTTTGCCCAATGTTGACATTGAGAGTAACATTCTGTCTGGGTTCAAGTTTTACAGCGTTATGCAAAATGTACGAAATGGAATAATATGTTAAAACTATTGAAAATTACTTTTATTTACGAAACAAATCAGCTTAAAATTCCCAGAAATACCGTTTTTCATTCAGGACAT
Organism: Neoaliturus tenellus; assembly: GCA_030545055.2. Taxonomy (NCBI): domain Eukaryota; kingdom Metazoa; phylum Arthropoda; class Insecta; order Hemiptera; family Cicadellidae; genus Neoaliturus; species Neoaliturus tenellus. The sequence continues at coordinate 233,164,209 of CM061531.1, forward strand.
ACTTCGGACAAGTGACTGTATATATTCAACTCAGAAAAATATTCGAAACTATACTCATAATTCACACTGTTCTAAGTTTGTCAAGAATATATACTATCATACACTTTACTTTACATGGGTATGTACTTTTTTACTGTAGTGTTGTGCATTTTATCGATATTTTTTGACGTGTCTTCGTTTTTAGTATGTTGTTTTTTAGGAGGACTTTTATTAGGAGGAAAGGAAAAATTATTTTTAAGCACACCTGCAGTGTGGGACTCTTACAAGAATATTTACTTTACTGCCCTTTTAAAAATGTCCCTTTTGTTTTCGGATTTCACTAGCCAAGAATGCCTAAATTAAAAAAAGAACTTATTGAAGGATTTTCATCCAAGAATGTATTGCATTACAGTGGCAATAGGCGTCCTACCCAGGTTTGGCCCAAAAATCGCTTAATGTTGCTTGATATAAAAAGCAAAAATTTGATTTTAATATATCAAAAACATTTCATTTCGTGAATAATATAGCTTAACATTTTTATTTATAAAATCGAGGGGGCTAAAGGATAAACCCTTTAGGCATTGCAATATTAAGTATAAAGAAATATTAGACTACCTATTTTAATTAATATAAATCTATTGTATTAATTATTCCACTATATTAAAGTAAACTTTACCTATTCTAATCAAAATTAATTATTACAAGCACCATTAAGCTAGAAAATATTGGAAATAGCATAACATAGTAAGCAGTGTATTTTTATTCAGAATGTTTTGATGTATGTATTACCTAGTACATAACGACAAATATTTTAGTCATTGTGTAATGTAAATGATGGCATAAAAAATAACAATGCATTTGATGACAGATGGGTCCAACCAGATGGCGTTGTTTAAATATTGCTCATTAAAATTTTGTCGTTCTTATTTCATTGTCTTCCTATACCATGCACTGCCAACTATTGATTATTATTTTAGTCTACGTGAGTATTCAGAACCCTTATACATTATGCTATATTTTTGTAAACCAAATTCTTCACTTATTCCTTAAAGAAGTTTCAACATATATTTTTTATGTTTAAAATCTGTTCAAACATAAAATATATTGAGTGGAGAACAGAAAATTAATATAAAAATTAAATGAAGGACAAAATACAAATCCTTCTCATTTATTACTAAGTAACCGGTTAACCCAATTTGTTCGTTCCACTTACTCGCCTGCATCTAAAGTTTAGTAAAACACTGTTATTAAAAATAAAGACCTAAGTAGTTTCAGTAATCGTCTGCAAAAGTGGAACTTGCTGAGCCAGTGGTTGGTAGTCTTGATGTGCTTTCAAACCAAAAATTGAAATATAGTTGCAGTCTCTGTTATTTTTAGCTTTATTCTTTCAAAATTTCAGCTTAGTATGTCAAGTGGTTTTGCTTGATGGAGTGATAAAACAATAAACTCACTTTGCCATTTATAATATTAATAGGATTTGTTTTTATTAACTAAAGTTTCATGTTAGGTTGTACACCAAACTCTATGTGGCTTGATAAATGGGGACCAAGGTGGGAACAAGAATTCAATAGGTAAGTGCCTTAAGTTATTTATGAGTAATTTGGTGATTAAATTTAAATAATAATAAAGATTTAATGGGTTCCTTTTCAAACGAATCTCATAAATTTGATAGGTAAACAAATGTAAAGAATTGAAATATAATTGAATTATGGTTTTAAAAGATGTGTGGACAACTTTGTTTTGTTGAAACCAAGAAATCTAAAATTAAAACTAAATAATTGTGATGTGAGACTAATGTTTTCCATGGAAAAATGGAATGCATTAGGTTACAAATATATTTATTTTCAAATAAAATAAAAATCTTCCCTATTACTACAATTTTACTTTGCTCTTTTAAAATAACTGGCCATGTAATCAAATGAAAACAGTTAACATTTAAACTTTACATCTTGATTAGTCCAAAATAATTTTATTTCACAGTTCAATCGGTGGAATCGAATCCAACAATGTTTTTACTAACAAAGGCTAAGAGAGGAAACGATTGGGAACCTCAGGGAAACTGGAAGTCCAAAAAAGATTACACTCTTCAACTTAGAATGAAAACGGTGCATGCGAACTATATATTAAACTGCTACAAGCCTAAGGCCCATGGGAACAGCAAAGTAGCGTTGTACTTCCTGTACAACGAGCTGCTGGAGGTCGACGTGACGTCATGCGAAGAAGCGAAGGTCTGGAGCGCCATCCGCATACAGCAACCCGCCAAGGGATACCACCACATCAGCGTTCTGCTCAAGAGTTCATGCAAGGAGTTCCAAGTCCACATGGAGACTTCCCATGACAACAGCTCAGGTCCTTGTCAACGTAATGCTGGAGTCGCTGACTGGGAAAAGGTATTTATTATTGCATATTTTCATTTTCCAATGTTAAACCTAAAATTCAAATCAGGGTGCAATAGTTCATAATGTAGTACATGAGGGTCTTGTGTTAGGGAATCGAGATTTCAAAAGTTATATATAAAGTTGCTCCAAGAAGTTGTTGTTGATATAATTGTTTCTTAAAATAAACTCGTTAAATAAATAATTCATATAATAGCCTTTGATGTTAATGCATGTTTACATAATTAATAACTCTGTTTCAGGTTGGGTAGATTGGAAGGAAAGACTAATAATAATAAATCTTAAAAAAATTGAAACCTCTACGAGTTTTATAAACAAATTTAGAATGAGTGTTTTTCATTAGTTTTGTGTGTAAAAAATTTAATAAAAATCAAATGATCTTAGAAGCAAAATTTATTATAATCTTAATTTCACTATTGAGTGTCACCGAACCAATAAATATCAAAAGTATTTTAGAATTCATGACAAACACTTTACAGGTTACATATAAACATACACTTTCTAGGTTTATAGGTGTTGTTTCTAAAGACTTTATAAACTCATAAATTTTGTTAAGTTTTTAAAATACAAGTAAGTGTTTTCCCGCACTCTGTTAAAACATTCCTTAATGTGTTTAAGGTTATTGATGCGAATAAAATTTTTTTCTCAACATCCTCACATTTTCAAATTAATTGTGAAGGTCACTCTTAAAATTTTAAAATAAATATCTGCAATTTTTACATCCATAAATTTTATCAAACGATATTCGAAACAATTAAGTGAAAACATCTAACTATCTAAATTATGGTACCGATTGTTTAAGGGCCAATCAATAATTGCAGAGAAAGTTTAATATTAAACAAATCCCTGCCTTATTAGTACAAATTTAAGAATTTTAAATTAAAAAATTAATAACTCTAAAATATTGATGCCAATCAAAATTATTTTATTCAAACACTGTGAGACATACTACCACATACACAGTTTGATCAATATGAGTATATGATTTTATGATACAGTATGAGGAAATGATTTAGTTTACTAGCCTCTTGAAACAACTTACATTATCGACACGAATTCTTGAACACTCTGTATATCAATACTCCGAATATTTTACGAGTAACTTACTGCACCGTCCATGTCTGTCCGTTCCCAGAATACACAGTCACATCGCAAAGTCTAGTCTTTGTATAGTGGTTAATGAACCAACATTGTCTTTGTAAAGCCCCGTTGTGTAGACCCCTTCATTTGTATGGTAATATATGTACTATCTAAACATATTGGTTAATGCAATGCTAGGTTTATCTACGACCGTTGCAATAAATACAAATTAAACCAAAGGTATATAATGATTTTAACTAAATATTATACTTAATCAAAATCATAAAGAGGTAAATTATTTAACCATATTCAAACCCGTTGCTTATTGAGGTAAACGTTTTATTGAGGTTGCTTATTGCTTAAACTCTTTCAAATAAGCTACTTTTTATTTGCCGGCTAATAATAATACACTAATCCGTCATGGTCCTTGTGCATGCAAGTAAGTAGAGTCCTAACAAATAATTTTCTTATGTCAAGTACTGAAAAGTCATTGAAAAGTGCTTCTGACGGGTAGCGCCGAAACCTACTCAAGGCGGCTTTGATTATTGTTTTTTAAGTGACCAACAATGGCTGAAGGATTGATTTGAATTTATTTGATTAAAAAAATGTATATCTATAACATCCGTTGATTCTGATACTTTTGTGATTTACTATTATCTATTATCATAAATAGACAGTTTTAATAAAAAATCAAGGAAACAATGAAATTAACTGAAGGACATATAATATGGTTGAAATTTGTTATGGTCGTTCCGCTTTGTTCCTAGATGCTCACTAAGAAACGGGTTCGAAAATGAGCTCAAGGCTCCGCAACATAGAACTCATCTTCAATGTAATTCTTCTAAAAGAATATATTAGCCAATTTCCCTATAAGGAATGTGTTATTTCACCTAAGCCCAAAAGAGTTTGTGAAAATCTTTTCAGCATTTTCAATTTTTAACTTGACTTAACCGATTGCTGATAAAATCCTAAAATAGGTTTCCCATGATATTCTTGTGGGAAATCAACAAAACCAAGTATCTCGCTTACTTCACTAGGTAGGGTTTAACTTATATTTGCTTACAACTCCCATATGACGACAAACCTACACACTCACCGCCATGGGATTTATGGGGGAAAACACCAGGATTTGATCCTCGTTTAAGGGAAAATGCGGATTCTATTAAAACTTCGCTGTGTATGCTAACAACTGCGACGAAGTTTTACCATGGTATTTACTATGGATTGTGGGTTTAACTGTAGTAAAAGCAGCTATTACTCAAGATATTGTTGAATAACTCTTATAAATCATATTTGCTTGCAAAGCCGTGACGGGTAACAGCTACTATAAATATTCAGAGTTTTTATGGATCGATATTTTTTAACACTGACCGAAAAGAACCCGACACTGAGTAACAATTAGCAGCAGGGGCCGCGGCCAGGTGGTTACCGGAAATGAAGTGAACCTGACCGGAAACACTTAATTGTCCACACTTGATAACATGACCACTTTTAATGGCTATAAAAACATTTTGACATATTAGTGGCATAAATACAAATAAATATTTGCTTACCAATGAGTACTACGGAAAGTAAACTACCTAAACTTGTAATAATTCATTTACTTGTTGAATTAAACACTTTTACCTGTTCAATTCTTGTTAATTAAGGGTCGAAATGAAATAATTCCTAAAATTTAATACCTTTTATATTCCTATGTTAACTGCTTGAATACAAGACGATCGATGTTACATAATTTATCTTGCTCAACATAATGTATTAGAGTTTTTATTTGGAGTTTTTTTTTCTTTATGCACCCATGTAGTGTACTTAACTATTTTTTTATTTCTTAAGTATGATTTTAAAAATATGAGTAAATTGTTTTTATTTTTTTTCCTTTTACATTTTTAAAAGTATAATTGTTATTGTTTAATTAGTTATTTCAGAAAAAGGTAAATAAAACATTAAACTATCTATAATATTTTACATTTATTTTATGTTTTACAGCATTTAATCAAACATCGTTATTTTACCTCAACGCTATGGTTTATTCTTTATCTAGTTTTATTATTAGTCAAACTGATGTTACTTTAGGTTACGTTAGGTTTGACACATTTAAAATAAAATAGTGCATAGATTTTAATAAAATTTGAAAGTGTGGTCGACAAGAAATAAGAGTAATTATAGTTCAAAGATGGTTTTTAGTAACGATATTAAAAAGTAGTTAAATATCTCGCAGCTTAGATACGGTGGGTGCACGTAAAAGGCGGGTGATTAAAAGATTAATTGACATACAATGGAGCGGCGGCGCCGGCGGCGCGGCGCTTGGGCCAGTTACAGCGTGCGTTTCATGTCCAGGATATTTCTGAATATGTTCCTGATCAAGTAAAAGTTTAATGCCATTTTCCTGGTAAGATTATATTTAGTTTTAGGTCCAGTATCAGTTTTAATACACAAATAACCTTAGTTTATGCCAGTATATTATTTACAGATTTTTTTACAGATATTAAGAGAATTGGGTTAGTTTTGGATTTGTTTTTTATAATTGTACTTTGTATAAATTGACTATAAAGCAAGTCAATTTGATTTATATGTTATATGTTTTATATGTATGTATTTTATATGTTTATAATAAATTCTAGAATAAAAAATGAGGCGTAATAGAGAGTGATATTTTTTTAAGAGGTTAGCAGATTTCTTTTGCCTTACTTTCCTCGTCCACATAGACTATTGATCTGTGCGTGGATCGTTAGACAAAGGAAGGGGGTGAGCCGCTACAGTACAAGGTGGAAGGTACTGTATGAATGGTACTTGAGTCAATGGCAGAACGCGGATTCGAACCCACGACATCGCTGTCATGGTCCCGAAGTCCGGAGTGCTAACCACTACGCCACCGACTCACCTTAGAGGGACACTTTGTAGCATCTAACGGTTTTTGTATGTAGTGAGGCATCTTGCAGTTCTGATTTGTTCGATCTCGAGGCTTTTACCTTCAAAAACTTTAAATCATGGCACTCTTTAAACAAATTTTAAGATAACTTGGGAGTAGTTTTAACATTTTTAAATAATTTTTAAATATTATTATAATAGAATGTTTGTATTATTCCATATTATGTACCATTTTATTCATCTATTAGTAGAAGAATGAGCCAGTCACAATGCATTCTTTGTAGGCCACTTACATCGCTAGTCATCGTCATGAAAACATGTAGAAATATAACTAATAAAAATATTAACTGTAAGCTTTTAAATAATTAATTGAACCCATTTCGCTAGATTTAAATGCCTTTTATTCCTATTTAAGTATATTCAAGGTGCAATTTCTCTGTAAAAAGATTAAAATACGATACTACCTTAAAATATTAAATATTTTGGATGTTAGTATATTCCAAAGAATTTGCATCAGTTTATTTCTGGAACTTATCAGTAAAAATAATATTTTTGTACCACACATTGTGCCGTATATCTCACTATTTTTGTGGGATTACTTAATTTACATTTTAAAAGCTCCTTCCAGTTTTATCTAAATGGTATGGATTACATATGTAAAGAAGGTAAGCATTTAGGCTACACCTTAGGATATATGCAGATAAACTTTCAACTTGCTTCAAAAGCTTCTGGTCAATGTAAATTTGCCAAAGGCAAAGATTTATATTTATAATGTAAAATAAACAATAACAAATAAACAAAAAAAATACAAAAAAAATGAAATTTGTGCATATAACAATCACTAGCTGTCTCAGTGTATTTATAACTAATTATTTGGAATTTTATTTAGTAATTTTTCAGACATTCCTATTTTATAACAGATGACCAATAAAACAATCTAATACCCTTGTATACTTATTATTCATATCTACCAATCATTATTGCATGATTGTCTAAAATGGTTCACTTCTGTTAATTTAATAAAACTAGGTTTAAATTACATCTTGTTAAAACGAGTAAAAAATATTAAATTTAAATTTAATAGTGGGGCATTAGTATAATTTTTATTTAGTGTAAAGTTGTTCCCTAAACAGATTTTAATAATTTATATTCAAATAAATTAACGTATTGAAAGCCATAAATTTGATAAGATATTTAAAGAAGATACATTTTTGAAAGCTCATAACATTACCGCATGTTTCCTAATTCCAAACCCATACATGACAGTAAACTACAAAGTTAAAATGACAGGACACGTGTAACTGTAAATTACCACCTAAACCTAAATAACCCTGTGACATAACACTGTTTGATTTATATACCAGTAGTAATATCAGCCTAATTTCGGTATACTTGGTTTATAATTGGTTTATTTGATTGATTGATTTTAATTCTGAATTTTCTGCCAAAGTAGAGTTATTTTTAGAGTAAATAACCCATTTATAGGTTTATTTTAGTTCCACCATTTGATATTCTATTTTCAGTTCAATTACAAATCAATCATTTTATCAACAGAAAAAGTAACAAACAATTTATGATATTATTAACACTGCATTCTAAAAAGTTAGATTTTTCATAGTTGATTCATTAAAAATCGTAATAATAATGCACCTTTAAAAATAATTTCTTAAAAAATAAAAGTGGACTTTAAATTTTATGCTAATATCCCTAACAGGGAGAACATGTAGAGGAGATTTGCCGGGGCAGATGTAATCCTGTCCCCTGACGTGGCCCTATTTGCGAAAACAAACGTCCAAATAAGACAGCACTCACCTTGATATAATCTTATAATTTTAGGAAAGCAGTGAATCTTTATTTTAAACCAATTTTACTTGGTATGTATTTTTTAGTAAAATACGAATTATTACGGATTACATCTATTATAAGGTAAGTTTAGTTATTTAAGTTATTAGATTGTGTAAGAGTATAATATTATAAAGATTATAAGATTGTAAAAAATTGCATAGCTTTCTGCAAAATGTGAAAAAAAACTTGCAAAAACTTTCATGATAAAGTATTATAAGAAACTTGAACTATAACATTTCCCATGATGAGTATATTAAACAAATTTACTACTGAAAGTAACAATACCTTAAATTACTTCATTTGAAATATAGATATTCTATATCGTCCTTTAGAAATTCCGTTCTTAGTTAAGTTTATTTAAATAAAATACATGCAACAATTTTCAAGCAAGGTGAACTATTTCATAAAATAAAATAAGCTGATCAAATATCAAGAAAAATTAGTATTTCTAAATCTTTAATCCAATGTAACCATACTTTAGTGAGAGTAATTATAATACTGTAAAAGATGAGAAATGGTGTTAATGTAAAATAGCTGTGCACTTCTAAATAATAAATTTGCTACCAGATGTTCGCCATGTTCGACTTTTCAATTTCTGAATTTGAAACTTTTAATCTTTCTTATCTTAATTTTCTTATTTACTCATCTTCGAAACAGCAGCTCTACATAATTTACACTCGAAACTTCTTTTTTAGTACAACGAAAACCTCCTACATTTAAAAATAAAAGTTATGATATTTGTGTCATTTGGTTTTTTCTCAGTGGGGATTATTACTAAGAAAATTAATTGATATTCAAGTTAAACTTCTGTAAATAGTAAACACATTACACCAGCGAAATAATCTATCCAAATAAATAGGTTATGTTAAACCTCGAAGGATGCACTGGTAAACAATGCACATGTGCACAAAAAAAAAATTGGATAAAAATTATTTCAAAAGTAGTAAATTGATAGGAGTGATCTCAAATTAATTAAAGGTCTCAGTCCCACGGACTAAGGACAAGTAGCGACGTCTCAAATACGTTGAAAAGAAATGAAAAATATAGTAAAATGTTCTCTTTAAGAATAACAAATGAATTTGAAAAATGTGATCTTTGATTTACATTACAAATTTATTTTGGTTTGATTTTAAGACCATAATCAGGTGAAGTGAAGAAATGTAAAAAGTGAAGAATAGACTGACACGTTGCTACATTAAATTTGGTGACGTTATTGACAAGAAATTGTATAAAGAAGGCCAATGTTTATTCGTCTAATTCGTGATTTAAAAACAACTGATTATTAATTAAAATAAAAAAATAATTAAATAAGAAAATAATTAAAATAAAAAAAAAACTATAACATCTGTTGAAAACAAAACATCATCAAAAATTGCTCTTACTTAAATTTTAGAAAATTAATTACTTTTCGTGTCAATTATTATCTTATAAAACCAATTTTGTCTTACTAAGAGATTTGAAATTATGTGAGTAAAATTTAGCACTAAGCACCTCATTTAAAAGTTTAAAAAAGGACATTAATACTTTAACCTATAAATTTGTTTACATACCTAGTGATTTACCTTTAAATTATTATGTGTAGTTTAGTAAAAAATAACGATAGCATCAGCATTCAACAGTCATTCAAACCAATAATTCTTACAAGAAGACAGAAAGCCAGACTTTTTGAAGCAAGAAATAATGAAAATTTAGATGACTCAAACAAACCTAATAATGATAATACCCCAATCGTACATGAAGAAATTATCAGTAAAATAAAAACATTAGAGAAAGAAGTTAAACTACTACAGTATAGTAAAAAAGAAAATGAAAACCTTCTTGAAATCGCTGGAACCAATTGGTTATCCGATGAACATATAAATTTATATTTTAAAGTCTTACTAAACAGTTTCCCATGTTTAAATAACAACAAGGTGTGCATTATAGATCCAAATATTAGCTTAGGTATCAAAATTTCAAACGATACAAACAGTTTTCTAGATCCTTTAAAGATAATTAATAAGGATATTTTGATTTTCCCAATCAATAACTCTTCTGGAAACCAGTGGGATGAAGGTTCGCACTGGAGTTTACTTATACTAAACAAAAGGGTTGGCAGATTTTACTATTATGACTCTTTAAATAACGCTAATCTACACTCAGCAAAACAAGTCATGAAAGCAGTAACATGTTATCTTAATTTACACACGGCATCTGAAATTACTTTTTTGAAAGGGCCCCAACAAAATAATAGTCATGATTGTGGGATATTTATGTTATTAGCTATTGACCACATTGTTTCTAACGAACACTACAATACTCTTCATAATGACAATCTACAGGATCTGCCCAATTGTGACTATGTTGATTGTATCCATAAACGATCTATCTTAGTTTACTTGTTAAAAAACTATCAGAGCATGTCCAAAGAAACTACAATTAAACTTATATTAAAAGAAAAACAATGTAAACTCTCAAGTGAAATAGTAAATAAGAACAATTTATTAGTGGGAAAGGAAAACAAGAGGGATAACCAACAGTTTTCAATTACTATTCCATGCAAAAATCGTTTCAGTTGCTTGACGGATAACATTCCTGATAGTGACAACACTTGCATCAGTACTCAAGATGCAGGATTTCTGTCTAATAGGTATGAATCATCAGTACTTTTTTCCAGTAAATCCAAAGAAATCAAGCAGAAACAAGTATCCTCAAATAATAAAACTAAATCCACAACTACGAAAGAAGAGTTGAAAACCACTAAGGTAGTAAACAACCACAGTAGTAATGACATTCATTGTTCGAACAAATCAACTATTGATGAGGCAACCTTGTTAAATGTCTCTATGAAAGAAAAGAACATTGTATGTACGGAATCAGTAATAAATAATGCTGATAGTAAAGAACACACCTCTAAGGTATCATTTACAAAAAGAAATAAAAGGCATCAAATAGGTTTTTTTTCTGATAGCCATGGTAGAAATATTAATAATATCTTGCAAAAGCAATTAAATAACTCATATGATATATACACTATGGTAAAACCCAATGGAAAGATTGCGCAGGTATTTGATGAACACTTAATATCACAAACAAAGGGTTTTAACAAAAATGATATTGTGATAATTATGTGTGGTACTAATGACGTGACTGAGAAGACGAACCCACAGTCCATTATAAATGAAATTAGGAGCAAAATAAATCATCTTAAACACACAAATGTTCTAATTACCAGCATTCCTCTAAGGTACGACAAACCAATACTAAACAAAATAATTGTTAGTATAAACTATCATTTGAAACTGTTGTTACAAGGATTCGATCATTCATATTTTGTTAATTTACAAACTATGCATAGGAAATGTTTTACTTACCATGGACTACACTTTAATAAAATTGGCAAATTTCAAATCTCAAGAATTTTATCAAAACACATAGGCCTACTGGATATGACGACACAAGAAGACAAGCCAATTCCTGTAATAATTTCAAATCGAAATAATTTTTTAGAACATCCTCGAATGTTAAAGCACCATTGGTGACATTCAGACATTTAGTTAAACTAAGGAATGACCACTATGTAAAGAAGTCTCTAAAATTAATGCACCAAAACATTGATGGACTGTTAAGTAAACTGGTCATTCTTGAAATTATTTTGCAGGAAGAAACTCCTGATATTCTTATTATTTCTGAACACCATTTGAAAGAAAATCAACTTAATGTATTGAGACTAGAAAATTACACATGTGCATCTTATTACTGTAGAAGAAATACTAAGAAAGGGGGAGTTTGCATTTTTGTCAAAAATACCATACAATTTATGGAAATAAATGTGAGTCAGTTTAACATTGAACGTGAATGTGAAATTGCTGCTATAAAAATTGATACTTTTCCCCAAAAAACTACCATAGTAGGAATATACCGGCCACCAAATAACTCGTGCACATCATTTTTCAACCAAATTGACAGATGCTTTAATAGCATACTTAACAAAAAACAAAATATTGTAATTTTAGGAGATTTTAACATAGATTATTGTAATGAGAAAATTAACAAAAAAACATTTTCTTACATCTTAAGAAGCTTCAATCTTGTTGATACAATTTTTTCGTACACTCGTGAATTTAAAAATTCAAAATCAAGAGTAGATAACATATTTACAAATATAGAATCCAAATACATAAATAATTATGTGCTTATGACAGCAGCTTCTGATCATCATGCGCAGATTTCCATAATCGACAATGCGTTATATGAAAAAATGCCAGTGATGAGAATGAAAAAGAGACATTTCACAGAAGAGAATATTTTAAAATTTAAAAGCCTGTTACTTGATGAAAAGTGGACAACAGTATATAAGGAAAATATATCTTTGAATCAGAAATATGAGTCATTTAATTCTTCTCTGACGGAAATTTTCTCACAAGCGTTCCCTCTTAAAAATTTCAAAAGAAATCAAAGTTGTAAACTAAACATAAAACTTTCAGACAGAGTATTATCATTGAGAAAGGAAATTAAACATCTATATTTTTTGACGAAAGATTTAAGTTCTGCAGACCCATTAAGATCTCAGTACAAAGAAAAAAAGAAATGTTTCAGGAAACTAATAAAAGAAGAGAAATCAAACTATATTAACAATAAAATTATCGCATCAAAGAATCCAGGCAAGATCTTGTGGGAAGTAATAAACAAGAATAGAAATAAACCAAACAAAGAAATGAATCCTCAATATAACTTGGTTAACATTTGTGGGGAATCTATAAAGAACCCACAATTAGTTGCCGAAGAATTTAATAAATATTTCATTGATGTTGGAACTACAAATAAAGAAAGTACAAAGGCAAGATCGTATAAAAACTTTTGCTTACCAAACACAATTTTCTTATGCCCGACAACAGAATCAGAAGTTATTGGTATTATTCAATCTATGAGAACTACAACATCCTTTGGGTTTGATGAAATATCTTCATTCATACTTAAGAAAATTTGTTATGAGATAGCTTCCCCTCTAACTTACCTAATAAATTTATCTATGTATTCTGGTGAATTTCCAGCAATGTTAAAAATAGCCAAAATTGTACCAATCTTCAAGAAAGGAAACCCTCAAAACTGTAGTAACTATCGGCCAATATCATTACTTTCTACAATCAGCAAAATTTTTGAAAAAGTAATACTTGTAAGACTAAATTCATTTTTAACAAATTATAACATATTATCTTGTAACCAATTTGGATTCAGACAAAGAATGTCAACAGTAAACGCATTATTCCACACTATTACTAATGCTGTAAGCAACTTAGATGAAAAGAAATATTCTTTATCTGTATTTTTCGACTTAAAAAAAGCATTCGATACAGTACATCATGGACTTCTTTTAAGGAAATTGAGTGAAATTGGAATAAGAGGAATTGCTCATCAATGGTTTCAATCTTATCTAACAAATCGCTACCAATATGTACAGATTCCATTCAAAACAAAAGAAAACCTTCTAACATTTAAAAATTCAAATAGACTAGAGATAAAATCAGGAGTCCCCCAAGGGTCAGTATTAGGACCAATATTGTTTATTATATTCATAAACAATATATCAAAAAACTTAGAATCTTCAAATATATGCATGTTTGCAGATGATACGACACTATCAATAACAAATCTAGACAAAAAATTATTAGAGATTGACGCATTTATCAAGTCCTCTGAAACTACACAATGGTTTGAAGACAACAGCTTTGAAATAAACCTCTCGAAGACAAAATTTATTGAATTTTACATAAAAACTCCTGAATTAAATAGATATGAAGTTAATTTGATTATAAGGGATGAAATTATTGAAAAAGTGAACTGTGTACGATTTTTAGGCCTCTTAGTTGATGAAAATTTAAAATTTGATCAACATATTGAAGAAGTTTGCAAAAAGTTATCAACATGTATTTTTATTTTACGTAGACTATCCCAAATTTGTAAAAGAAATGTCTTACTAAATGTCTACCATTCGCTTTTTATTCCTCATATCAAATATGGCATACCTATTTGGGGAATGACAAATTCTAAAGTAGTACAAATTTTTAAACTTTAAAAAGCTGCTCTTAGAGTTATATTTAAATTGAATTCCATGGAATCTTGCCGTCCTATCTTCAAACAAAATAAACTATTAACCTTTTGGTCTATTTACATTTTCGAAACATTAAATTTTGTAAAAACGAACATATTACTTTTTCAAAATAAAAGAGACACCTCTTATGAATGTAACTTGCGCAAGAAGGAAATCATACCTACAGAATTCCACAGAACTTCATTTTATAAGAAACATATAATTTACAATGGAAGAAAAATACTCAACAAATTACCACAACAATTAAAAAATTTATTTTTCAACGATTTCTACAACTTCAAATCCAAATTCAAGTCCTACCTTATCGATAAAACGTTTTATAAAATCGAAGAATATTTTGAAGAAGAGTAAATACCAGTCATTAATGTGAAAAATTAAATTAATGTATGAATGTAAGATTTTGAATAGATAAAGGAAGATATAAAGAAGTAATTAAAAACATGAAATCAAGACAGAACAATCAAGATAAGACAAATGAAACAATAAATTATTTTTATAAATCTTAGTTTAGAAAATTGTAATGCTGATGCAATCTATTGTTAAAGCAATAAAACATTATTATTATTATTATTATTATTACGTCATCATCTATAATTGGTTAATCAACACAATCGAATGAGGTTTTTTTCTCGATAGTGTATATTAAACACATAAGGCCTAATTGTGACATAGTTGATGGGTGCTGGTCACATTATCTTTCAGGTTACTTACTTACTTACTGGAATGGCCACTCGTACCCCAGTGGCCTCAGCAACACAGCCTCTCCAGTGCGTCCATTCAGCAGCATCCTCCTCACTTAGCCCCATCTTCCTCATGTCTACTCTTACCTGGTCCCACCATCTCGTTTTGGGTCTTCCAGCTGGTCTATAGTCAACGGGATTATTTCTCAATACACTATTCGTTATTGAGTTGTTTCCTTTCCTCGAAAAGTGTCCAGTCCATCATCACCTTCGGTTTTTAATCTCGCTCACTATGTCTGGGTCTTTGAGTAATTAGTGGATTTTATGGTTGTGTTTGATCCTCCAGACTCCATTTTCTAGTGTTGGACCTAATATCTTTCTAAGTACCTTGTTTTCAATCCCAAGAACTTTCCTCTTTTCCTTTTTGTTGAATATCCAGGTTTCTGGTTCATCTTCATTATATTTAACATAAATAAAGATTAGCTTTCACGTTACCACTATAATTGTTTTAGGTTATATGAATAAGTTATATCTCCTATAATAGTATCGCAATTTTAGTTATAAAAACTAATGTTTTAACAAATAGCTTCGGGATTTAGATGGGAGTGGTTTAGTGTTACTATTAAAATTAATATTAAAATTGATCACTCAACATTCATCGACGAAGCACATCCATTCAACTATAAGGTCTAACTTTTATTTTTTGAATAATTTTAATGACTACGAAGTTGGGGTTTCCACCCCAATATACTATGTACTAGGGATTATCCACTATAATAAGAAAGACCAAGGTCATCTTGGTGAATACGACATAGTGTTTACAAAAACCATTGTTTACCGAGAGGTGTTATAATGAATAAAAAAACAACACACCTGTTGTTTATGTAATGTAATTATTTTTTTGTGAAACTACAAAATCAAACAGCGTTGTATCAGTTGTAATGAGAGAAGTATGAATTTAACTTTTTATAAATTTTAAAATAAATTTATTTGATTTTGAGCAACGGGTACACCAGTAATTAAGCTCGTGAACAATTTTTTCATCTAAAGTTAAACATAGACTGTGTTTTATGGAGATTAAGCATAAACTCAATCTCAATAATGTTACTAAGGTCTCAGTATTTGTTAAATTTAATCTTAGGGTTAGGAGCTTTGATTGACACGCAAAATATGAGGTCGTGTTTCCATATTCCAGGACCGGAAATTTCCGTGGTAAATAATGAGTTGTGGGTCAGAAACTACTATCAAATCAAAAAGTATGTCAGAGTTGGCATGGTCTAACAGTCCGATTGGAAGTATAGTTCAGTTACATGAATCAACCATCTTTATTCCCAGTGATTATTCAAAAGTAATTATTGAAGTCACCCATTATCAAGACACAAACGTAACTAAACATGAAATTTAACAGTGAACTCCCAAAATCCAGCAAATACGCGGTTCTCAATGGGCGATAGTACAACATTACGTTCTTTACAGTCAAAAAGATTTCTACCAATAAGTATTCTGTCTTAGTCAAGTATTTAGAAGGGGATGGAAAATAGTTCCTTATGTACACTGCAACGCCTCCACATTGTGCCCCAATCCTACATGTGAGAAATGTGTCTTTTGATGGTTTATAATTTTTAAGGATACCTAGAAATTGCTATTTGATTGAAAAATAAAATAGTCATCAATAATAAATTAGTAGGGAGTTGGTAAATGCCACAGATATCTATCAGAGAGCCTCTTCCACTTTGGCCGTTAGTACTTTTCTCTGGCAAGATGTCTTTCTAGTAGCAAACAAGAATAGTTTAGATTATGTCAAGTTACTCATGACCTCAATTTTCAAATACTTCCCAGAAAGCTTTTAAAATACCACTTTTGATATAGTTACTAGCCCGAAATCTACGTTAAGCACGAATCGCGTTGAGTTTTTGCGGAAAGTTTGTTTTAGTTTACAAAT
Source organism: Neoaliturus tenellus (assembly GCA_030545055.2). NCBI lineage: Eukaryota > Metazoa > Arthropoda > Insecta > Hemiptera > Cicadellidae > Neoaliturus > Neoaliturus tenellus. Next base: position 233,181,090 of record CM061531.1, read on the forward strand.
ATTTTCTATAAACATTATTTTTAAAGTATGAATGAATCTCCTCAGTTAAATCAAAAGAGTATAAAAAATTAAATAATATCCACGAGTTCTTTACATTATATGATTCTATAATTAAATTAAACCCGTTTAAGGGCCAATATGTTATAATTTACGTTTTCATATCTGAATTTGATTGTCTCTCAAATCTTTTCATTCACAAGTTGAGATAGATTCCATATTTGTAAAATAAATACAGATATTTTTATAGTATTTGAGCCTCATGGAAATCATAATTTTAAATGTACATAACATTATAATAACAGTTTTGAAATCTAACCTCATAATCAAAACTAGTAACTAATTAATTGATAATAGCTTTCATTTATTTTATTTAGATTTTCGTTACAATTTACATATTGAAAACACTTTTTAAACTAAATTTAACACATATTTCGGGTATCTTGTAGAATTTAGTTATGAGAGAGGTAGGTTTCTTAGAAGAGCATGTATTGAGCCAGGGGGTCCCTAGATGGCGATTGTGGCTTTTCAGCCGTGCCACAATGCTCTTTATTCACGGAGCGCTTCTAATACAGACCTTGTGTTTATACATATTTATCTGTTTCTAAAACAATTACATGGATATGAAATAAAAAGGCGATAATCCTGTTAAATATACTAATTGTGCAATAAAGACAATTGCTACTTCGTTCTGCTCAATTGAATAATAGATTATAGGTCGTTCGCTGGTCTGATTCTATCGACCCTGGGCTGAGCTTGTTCGCTTCGCTCGCACGCCTCCCAGTAGGTCATGAATGATAAATTTCATTATCTACTTACTTAAACATTATCGAGTCAACACATAACATGATTTTGAAACAATTATTGTTTAAACCTCGTTTAAACAATCAAACTGTGTACATAAGATAAGTTCCCCATAAAATGGCAATTTTAGACCGTTCCCCGTGAAAACGTAAAAAATATTTCTGGCGTAGATAGACACAAAATAAAATATGAAAAAATAAAGAGAGGCATGACAGGACCCTGAACTTAAAAGCTCCTAATTAAAAGCTGAGCTCTTTTATATTTTGAACTAAAATAATCGTGGAATGTGCTAAATTTAAATTCTGTAGCACAGCAAAATAAAAAAAAAACTTTAAAAAAGTTCAAATGGGTGATATAGGGCTTCTTGTTTTATAAACGTGTGATAAAGTTAATTTAAACTCTGAAGTCGCTGAAAAAGCAAATGTGATGATTGTTTCTATTATAAACTTGATTTTAAATCGCTTGGAAAATACTAATCATCCCTTGGCATTGATGATTCTGTTATTCCACAAATAAGTTCAAATTCCACGTCCCTTAAAAAGTCTCTCCCTTAAAACCTCTTCAATAAATTTCCTACTTCCCGTAAAAAATCAAGAAAAAAATAATTCAAAAACTGTTGCGAAAAACTTATAAATATGAAATAAGTAGCCATGTATAATAGAAGATAATACCACAGAGCAAGGAACCTAAATAAAGGTTCCTTACTCTGTGATAATACTGTATATCACTGGGGAGAAAATACACTATCAATTGAAATGAACCTGATAAATATAGGCATTGTCATAAGAGGAGTGTAATTGCATCTATAAATTGATTTATTTGGATATTTATGCCTTTTAGTGGCAGTATACTGTAAATACAGCAGATATGAGTTCTGTACTATGTTGTATAAATGATGAAATACTGTAATCCAAAATTAACCTCTGTTTACGGAATCATCAGTATTATAAAAATAGAATAACATTTTAGCGAATTTCCCTATAGGGAATACGCTATTACGGTAGTAGCCATGGTAAGACCTAAGCCCGGGACCATGTTACTTTTTCATTTTGAGGTCCCCAGAGGCCAAAAACACCGTTCATTCATTTTCATATATATGTAAATATATATATATATATATATATATATATATATATATATCTATATATGTGTCCGTGGTACTGATAACTTTTGAAGGGGACCTCCGATTTTGATGAAATTTGGTATGAAGGTGTAAGACTAGGTCTATTTTCATGAGTTCGCGAACCAGCATGATCGGGTTATGGGAACGGGGTTTTATGGGGTTTCAAAAGGGTCAAAAATTGGTTTTTTGCATTTTTAGAGCATAATTTTCTAAATTCAACAATTTTAACTCAAACCATTTAAAAGAGCTTAAAAAAACAAACAATTAAGTATTTTGAATTTTTAACTTGGCTTAACAGGTTACGGAGAAAAGCCCAAAATAAGTTTTCCATGTTAATCTTATGGGAATCAACGAAATCCTGTATCTCGCTTGTTTATTGGAATAACTTGATAAAATTTGGTATGTACATTCACTTGGTAGGGTTAAACTGATATTTGCTTACAACACCCACATGGCGGCAAACCTACATACTCACCCCTATGGGGTTTATGGGGAAATGAAAAGAACACCATAACTTGATAATATTTGGTATGTACATTCACTAGGTAGGATTTAACTGATATTTGCTTACAACACTCATATGGCGGCAAACCTATATACTCACCCCCATGGGGTTTATGGGGAAAATTAAAAAATGCTGAATATTGATACAGTTTGACATTTACCTAACGTAACTATTACATTTCCTAACAAAACTAACATTTTCTAACAACATCCCAATTCAGCTAACCTACATACCCATTCCTATGGTGTTTGTGGGGAAAATACAATATCTCAAGATCGTTTCGAAATTCGCTGAGTACGCAGGTCTGCTGCGACGGGGTTATTTTATAATTCAAAAGCCAGTGTAACAGAACCCGTAGGTCAGATAAGAATAAAATCTATCAAGATTCATATTTGGGACCCAAAGAATCACAGTCCACATTTTAACTCTTTAGCATACCGGGATTAGTGATGAGTTAGTAAGTCACCCAGAGCTTTAAAAATCAATGCTATATAGGAAGAATGTCATGACGTTATATTTACTAACGTACAACAACAAACTACAGAGTAAATTAAAGATAAAGGTATCTCCAATATTATTATTTTTTTACGGTATTATAATAAGCATTATTTTAATCGTATTAATCTGTACCTATTTTTTCTACAATAAACTTGATAAAAATTATTGAGTGTATTTGCCTTGAAGATTAAATATCTTCATGATTAGCATAACATTATTTATAAATATTTACTGCTCCGCTTGTAATTACAGGATCAGTGGAAATATAAGTAGAGTATTTTTTCATTCCTACTCATCTTTGCACTATTGAAAAGTCTTTTAAGAGTGCTTAAATACCATTGTACTAGTCTTTATTAAAATCCCTTTGTTTTAAATGGAGAGTTTTACACATAAAAATAATAATGGAATTTGAGTTTTCCAATTTAAAGATCTATATCAGATTATATTCAGATAAGCAAAATTATTCAGAAAGTGTTAAAATGTTTTGCCAATACTGAAACTGCTCATTGCAATGACTCATTTGCAGTTGTAGGTTCACGTGTTGATTATGCCACTCAGTAAACAGCTCATTTGATGAAGTCAACTTTAATCAGGGTTTCATGTTGGTTCAGTTTACCGTATGACATTTCACTGATAATTGCCCTACATGTTTTGTTTATCAGATCAAAGCTTTCACAAGACTAGTCGATCAATAAACCTTGAATGGCTTTTTGTTATAAAAGTGGTTCATTCTATTTATTTAAGGATGTATGTAAAGTTCGATCAACTATGCTACATAGTAAACTAAGTCACCAAAGTTTATGGGCTAGTTATGATTATTTTTTTATTTTTGCAATCCTAGTTTTAAAAACATTTACCTGTATGTCTCCCTAATTTATTAACGCATTTTATACAAGTAGAGTAAACTTTCAAAAGTAACAGAAAAGAATTGTCGATAAAATAGTGATAATATCTTAATTTTTATTGTTAGATATTTTTGGGGTAAACCTTCGGTACGAGTGTAACGGTCCCTTTTTTAGACTTATATAATATTACTTCGTTATGAGGTTTAGGGGCTTGTATAGTATTTTTATGAGCAAACTTCAAACAAATTAATTTTGTTTAAGAATTAAATTTTGGTCGGTAATATTTTTATTTCATTCTTCGGGGCATAGCTTTTTTATTTAGACTCAAGAATCTATAGAGCAAGCATCAATTAATCGGTGTTTTAAAATTCTATTTCATTTAGGAGAGTTTGATGTCACAAACATTATCTTTAAATGGAAATTGAGCTTGCAATGGAAGACAAACAAACTTTTCTTTAAAACTATACAACATAAATTTAAAAAGCAGTGTATATATATACCGGGTGTCCCACGAAAAGGTTTAAAACTTTGATTTTATATTACGTGCCCATTCATACACCGAACTTTTTTAAACTTTACACAGTTTACAAAGTAGGTTCTAAAAATATTCTGGAAAAATGTCAACTCCCTAACCTAAGTAGAAACAAATTGGCGGCATATTGAAAAACGATACTTTAAAAACATAAAAATGGTGTTTTTGTTTTTATAAAATATTTTTATTGTTACATTCTAGGGCTATATGACTTTTAAATAAAAAAAAATTAAAAAGAAATTTTACAATCAAACAGCTGTTCTTCAACAATGAGCGTTAGAACCGCAACGTAATAAAGAAATCAGATAATAAATCATGAAAGTAGTTTTTATAGGAAGCAAATTGGTAAATTTTTCAATATGCCGCCATTTTGTTTCTATTAAGGTTAGGGAGTTCAAATTTTTCCAGAATATTTTTAGAACCTACTTTGTAAACTGTGTAAAGTTTAAAAAAAGGTTCGGTACATGAATGGGCACGTAATATAAAATCAAACGTTTAAACCTCTTCGTGGGACACCCGGTATATATATATATATTAATATATAATACGTTTTATCTAATATATTCAAGCCTTGAAAAAATGGGTAGTAAATTTCTTGAATGGGTGTGATTTATGGAATATCTAAAACAAAACTCTTTAGTGGTTTTCTCTCAATATTAATAACCTTTTGACCTCGCTATTTAAAGGAATAATATTATTATATAAACATTATAAACAAAACAAAATATGTTTACTATTATAACATCTAATTGTATTTTTGGCTGCAAAATATTCATAAATATTTACGGATGAATTGCGTAAAATAATCATTAAACATTTTCCAAAATGTTGCCTACAGTATAAAAATATAAATTTCAAGAAATAATACAAATTTTACTTTTGAAGTAGATATACTCTCTGAAAACTTGACAAATGCCCCTTGTATGTCTAACATAATCTCAACCGACCTTTTTGCTTGGATATTGGGTAGGAACGGGCCGTGTACGTATGCGACAGGATGTGTGTTTAACCATTCCAACCACTGAATAGTTTAACTAGGAATGGTTTAACCTGGGACCGGTGCAGTTGTTTAACATGTTCACCCATGTTGCAAGCTCTGGATCTGGCCACGACTCAGCAAAGCTCAAATTTAACTATTGCGTAGCACCACAGTGAACAGTGAACAGTGAACTTTATTCGACAATAGTGAAAAAACTTTTTAAATTTTTTTACGATTTTTAAGTACAAGATTTGTAAAATACTGAACTATGTTACTAATTTAATGGGATCTTAACTATGTTACCTACTAAGTCTTTCGGGAGTGCAAATTTTTCCTAAACTCTTGCGAGTTCTCTAAATTATTTGCCTCTGAGTCGAATATAATATCATTTTACCAGGCGATATTTTGTAAAGTTAATGGATGTATTAAATAATGTTTTCAAGAAATTTGTCACCAAGAGTAAAAAAATTATAATTATATTTAAATAATTTAAGAGTAACAATTTTTAAAATGCCTAGGAACGTTAAAGTTTAATGTTTAGATAGAATCAAGGTAAACATTTAGACCTCTTATTTTTAAGCTCCTTTTTGTTCTTTTTTTGCCTTAGATATACAATATATTATTACGTATATTGACCTAAAAGCTGGACTAAGTTAATAACGGTAGAAAAACTGAACTATGTCCATTCCAAAGATAAGGTTTTATGCAAAAGAACCAAGTATCAGCTGATCCTATAGCACTTTAACAAGACGCTAGTAACAAAAATAGCCTAGGTAAAATCTTAACCTTTATTTCTAGATCGTGTGAACAAGCGTAAAAAATTAGTGATCTTAGGGCTGCTTTGGTGAATGTGTGAGGACCAAGTTGAATTTTTTTCTGAATACATGAGTATTGCTGTTCTATGCGTGGGTGAACATTGGCTCCCAAATGTGAAACAAACTCTCTTCCCAAATATTGGCGATCTTACCTAAGCAACTTGTTTATTTTTTCAGAAAAATTTTGGAATATATTCTTAAAAAAATAATATAACTTTTAGAAACCTCCACCTTGGTGACTTTTGTAGTGAGATGAACATCGGTCTTTTGGGCCTCATTATACGCAGACCTAACTCATAGCCACACTCATACAACATTTGTTGTGTGTGTCTATAGGCCACCCGACGATGATCGTAATGTGTTTTTGACCAAATGACAAAAATGTATCAAACCTTTGGAAAGTTACTTAGATCCTTTAAGTACTTTCTTGAAACACCGACACCCTCAATAATGCACATTTTAAGTTGAGTTTGATAGAAGAGTGAGAGGGATGGATCAGATGAGGTGTAGTTTTGTTGCTGACAAACAGCAGCTGATTAACTTGCTTGGACATTAATTGATAGTCTAATGACCAAAGACTTCTATTATGACACATTTGAGGTTGAGCCTATATGTTATCATCAGTGTGATTTGAACATTCACCTGGAGTATGATAACGACAAGGACAGTGATGTAACTGTTCTCTTGAAGAGTCATGGAGCCTACATCACCAACCGTCAAGTAACCAGAGGTTACTGCCTGGGAACTATGGCACCTTCTCTCAACTCCATGGAGTAAGCTGTCTTTGTATATTGGGCGACAATTAAGTCTGTAACTCATTTAACAACTTTTATAACACAAAATATAAAAATACCAACTTCCACAAATCATTACTACTAATAATAAACTATTTATCTGTGCCACAACCTACAGGATGTCCTCTCTGGGGGACGACCCACTAGGAATGCGTCTAAAATCTTAAGTATAAGTATAGGTTAATATACACATCATACTAAAATCCCTCCTTGGTAGAATCTAATGCCACAAACTGCTCTTCAAATGGTTGACCGAGGCAGAAATGGCAGGCAATGAAAATTTCCATTAAAATCATAAAACAAAAACTTAATGCAATATTTTGCAATGTATGTCACATTTGAGGTGGGGTTTATGATATACTGTTATTTATGATGTGAGAAAAACCATTGGAGTTATTCTTAAAATATCCTTGGGGATTACCCTTCAAGGAAGCTTTTAGGAAGCTATAAGGTTTTAGGTAGTGATATAGTATATTTCGTCACAAGGGCCGAAAGTGGCGTTTTGCCGGCCCCGAGATCGTGTTTCAAGTTCGAGACGAAGTCGAGAACTTAAAACGATCGAGGGTTGGCAAAACACTTTCGGCCCGAGTTACGAACGATATTTTTCATCACACTACACAATGCAATAAATAAAAATAATAATGCAATAAATAAAATAAATTATACTAATGAAAAAAAATTTTATTCAGAGCCAAGCAACTAAGCCAAGCATAACTACTAACCTAATCTAGCGGGATGCAATGTGTTTCCGGTTGCTAGGCAACCAATTCATTTCATTGTTGCAGTCACATGTTTTTGTGATACAACGTGTTGTGAATGTTTTTATGTAAGGTCTAGGCCAGCTGATTTTGCAGGCCTAGGCCGGAAAATTTTGCCGGCCTAGGCCGGCAAAACAGGTGTTTCGACGGTAGAAACGAGGGTCGAAAACAGGTGATATCGATGTAGTGTGATGAAAATAAATAACAGGTCAATACTTTTGTTTAACGCCGATTCTTGCCCCTTAAGCAAATAGGAAAGGTCACTTATAGTACATGACTTTATGAAATTGTCATTACAAACGAGAATAGGTTTGGTAAAAGATGGGAAAAAGAATATTTTTAAGAAAAATGTCAAGGAATAAAAAAAGAAACATTGCTGTTACTGGAAGGTGGAGTGAGATGTAACTGCCTAAATTGCGTATTTTTGTTGCATTCTACGCACGATACACCTAAATTTTTGACACTGACTACTAAACACCCATGGCAAACAATTTTTATTGAACTTAAGAGAATTATTGTATTTAAATAATAACAATATCATTTACTGTTTGTGCTCGGAAGCTTGCTTATTATTGAAAACTTAGAGTACTGCTCTTCCAACTTAAAAGAAAAGAAAAATGTTATATGTGGTTATTTAAAATTATTTTAAAGTTGCTTTAATCATGACAAGTGTATGCGAAATTTGATTCTTCTATCTACAGCAATCCACACAGAGGACTGAGTTGTAGTATACAGACATGAACGCCATAGGACATGTAAGCCGTCCATCCAATTCATGCTGAGGCATGTCTGTTATACGTCTTGCGATGGGACATATTCAGACCAGGTTCAATCGTCAAGCAAGCCTGCCTTTATTGAGACCGATTTAATTGAAATTACTGCATTTATTCAAGGTATTCTTCAAAAAGTGATATTTATCGTTCAAACCAGTTTACTATTCTTTGTTGGAGATTAATAATTCCCATTTTAAATTCCGTTTTAAGATTGTCCTATTTTAATGGTATGGGTCTATATAATCAATTGCTTGTAGCTCCCTAATCATTAATTTTAGACGAGATTGGTAATTGATAAAAACGTCTTAAAACTAGATAGGCCTACACAATTCAAAAATTACAAAAATAGGAGGTTTTAATTCAAAACTTTTAAGTCGGTTTTAGGATTTTTTTTAACTAATGAAAAAAGTGATGGATGAAATCAAAATGTGAAAATCACCACAATGAAGATAATAAAACATCCTTGTTACTAAAACTCCGTTTATAGTTTTAGAATAAGCAGTTGGTACACTTATATCAATCATCTTGTACACTTATTTTTTATTGAAGTTTTTTAAGTTTAGTGATATCTTTTCTAGATATATTGTATAACAATGTAAACAAAGTATACAGGGTGGAATGGAGTTAGTGTTTAATATTTTAAGGGAACGAAATAGGCACAATATGTGATAAAACTGTGTATTTAAAATTTTGTATACAAACAATTGTGGCCAGTAGAGGTGTTTTTCATATTTTTTCTAGACTTTTATTGTAAAATCTTAATTTTCTAAAAAAGCGAAAAAGCAGGACCTTGCGGTGAGAATATAATATTATTTTTTACTCTGCATATAATGTTTAATAGAAATAACAAGATAAACCATGAGTTTAAATTTTTTTTAGTTTTCGTTGGAAGGTAACAAAAAATTTTTTTACTTCTCAATCTTTTTAGACATTCAATAAACTGTATCGATTTTGTTAGAGGAGGTATCTGAGGTGGGATTTTTCCTATTATTAAAAAGTTTGGTATCTTATAGGCTTCAAAATGATGTATCACCATTAAGGATTGATCATAATGTAGGTGAAATAAGCAAACTTATACTAATTAAAACAGGCAAAGTCCAAATTTTGATATTTATGGCTTATAAAGTGTAATAAATGCCCGTGACATGAAGTAAATAATTTTATAACTTTTGGATTACAACAAGTAGGCCTTCTTACATTATCCTAGTGTGTGTTTTGCCTAAGATATAACAATAAATATAAAAAATTTCCTGGAGACATCATAAGGTACTGACTTTTGAATATTCAAATTATCTTACACTTCAACCAATGAATGTATGAACTAAAATTCTTATAAATGGCCAAAAATGCTAATATTTTATTAAATTAATTTTACAAATACTACTGTTTGATTCATGCATTCATAACCCTTATGTAGGCTATCAATCCTTAAAATTATTTCCATAGTAAAAAGCCCAAATCGCGAATTAAGGTTTTCTAATTTTGAAGTTTCGACTCCTTAGTCGTCATTTAGTCGTTGACCAGCCTTTTGAACTCAATCATTTATTATTTATTTATAACAGATTTTGAGGAGGATATAAAATTTATTTACAATCTTAAAACTAAATAATAATTGTTAAAGAAATTGTGTTTTTATAAAAGGTAACAAATCACTCAAAATTTGCATTAAGCCTGTTTGATTTAGTATAAGTTTCGTTATTTCTCCTATATTCTGATCAAACCTTAAAGTATGGTATATCATTTTGAAGCCTATAAAATACTGAAGATTTTAATAATATTGATACCTCCTCTTACAAAATCGATACAGTTTATTACATGTTTTTAAAGATTGAGAATTTTATAAAAAAATTTTTTGTTATCTTCCAACAAAAATTTTAAGTAAAAAACTGAGTTAAACTCTTGATTTATCTTGTTATTCTCATAAAAAGATATTTATGCAGAATCCTAAAATGTTATTAGTTTTTCACCACAAGGTCTTATTTTCCGAGAAAATTAAGATTTTCAAATAAAAGTACCGAATTTTGAAAAATATTAATAAATACCTCTAATGGCCACAATTGTTTGAATAATTTTTTTTATATATAAACAATTTTATTACATTTTGTGTCTATTTTGTTCTCTTAAAGTATTAAACACTAACATCATTCCACCCTATTATTGAATTAAAGAGTAGAGACGTCATAAGAAAGAAAGAACACCACGAAGCTAAACATTTTTTGCAGGCGTTTTACGTAACAGTCTCCTAAGGATTAACAGAAACTGATAGGGTTCATTAAAGAAGGTCTTTTTGAATTTCCGATCCACTAACTTTATCTCAAAGAACGTTCAGAACGATTATCGTTATTCAAAGCAGTTTTCAAAAAGACAAAAATATTATCAATTACGTAATTTCCAAACAATGATTTAGTTCATATTATTTTTTACTGAATAAGATTCATAATTTTCCCGTATTTATGAAGTTAAAGTAATCTGATTGTAATTAATTTATATTATGTAAATTAAATTATAGTAAGTTTGTATTCATAATTCGTGTTTGTATTTCAAGGTAAACAGACGGGCGAGATATATTGACGGAAGTTAAAAGCAGGACAACTTCAATTATAAAATAAACAATTTCAGTACCTGGGCATGCCATTTGGATTATGCTATGAATACAGTATCGATAGGGTTGTATAGAATCTTCAACCAATATTTTCGAGTTGTTCCATAGCATGTATCATGATAAACACTAACTGAGTCCTGAGGTCTGATTCTCTTCTCTACAAGCTCCGTTGTGTAATAAACGCTCTGACCTACCCGCAAGCCTGCTTAGAACAATTTGTAAACGTTTTTCACTCCGCTCATTGGTAGTTCCTGTCACATAGGTGTTACTGTAATAAAAAGCGAGATACATGACTTTTAATGTTATGCTTAGACAAGTGGAAACCTTTATTCAGCAAGTCAACCTGCTTCATCAGAAACTCTACCACTTTGTGGGTGAAGAAATCCAATCCTTTAGACAAAAAATATTTACCATTATACAGTACGGACTGTGAGACATACTGAGTTTGACTATAAAATAGTTTAATTTTTTGTTGCAAAACAACTGTGTCTTATATTAAGCATGCATTGAATGTTAGGCATGCATTGAGTGTAAGTTGTTTGTTCCTTCATTCCAATGATACTTTCATCAATACAGACTTGCTATGAAGGAATAAATGTTATCTTAAACTTTTGTTTATTATATCCAGAAAATCGCCTATTTTCGCCCAGGGGTAAATACTGTAAGGGACTCTGGCTGGTCTCTGAGTGGAATACACGAGACGAAAGATGCAAAATAGTTATAATTAGTTGAAATCTTCTGAAACTCATAGTTTTTGAAAATTTCGTACGCAGCGTTCCTAACCCAGTACTGTTTGATGTCTTTCTTTACGGTTAGTCCTATTGACAACAAAAGAGCTATATAGTTTTTCATCTCCTCCACAGAGACATTCACCCAATGTCGCATACGTGTCGTGGGGACCCCAACCATAACAGATTGGAATGTTTTGATCAGACGTTCTTGTTTGTCACATCAACAATCAAAGTTTACATTGCTTCGGTGAAAAAGAGGAAAAAAGTAATAAGAATTGGACTGTGAATGTCTATAAGTGGGCTTAGGATTTTGTACTCTGAAATTTGGACTTACATCATTTGGTGGCTCTGGTGGGTAGGCCCTAACCCATGGAGGTCGGGTTGGAAGCTCAAGTCGAGGAGTTCCTCCCTGCTGTTTCTGTACTGTTGATGTTTAGCTGCCTGTTGAGCAGGTCTCTCTTGAGCCAATCTCTTCCAATACTGAGCAACGGGATGATATAATCGTCTTCATCAGGTTGCCTTGCACGACGCTGCTTCGAAGGAAGCTGCGGTACAACAAACTGCGGCCGAGAAGTTAATCTCCTTTTACGTGCCGGCATCGGAAGCTTCAATGTTAGTTGTGACATGGCTCTAGGAGGCAAATTATCATGGCCTTCTGAGTCACCTGCCGGTGTTCTTTGCCCTTGTAATGCATAGGCTGGGATATTTTCTTGAATAAATATTGTTATGTTTCCGAGGGTTGAAGTCGTGAGTCAGTCCTACTTCAAATTCGCGGACGGTGAAACATCGGTGTATAGGTTCATCTCACAGAATGTAGTTGAAGAAGATCAGAGTCTTGATTTTATGGTAACCAATGCATGTGCTTAGTTATATGCTTGGTTTTGAGCTTTATGCCGTTGGTGAAACACCAGTCTCCGATAGCTGTGAAACTCTCCTGAAGAATAAAACAATCCTCCATTGATTCTGTCTTGCTGTCCAGCTTGATATTATCTACAAAGAGGAGGCAGCCAGCTTTAATGTTATCAACAATGTAATTACAAAGGTGTTAAATAAATATATATCCAGATGCCCACCTTAAGGTACATCAGATGTGACTAAAATCTCAGAAGAAAACTATCTGAAACTCTTCACTGTTAGTCTGCGATCTGTCAGATAAATTTTGAACTGAAGAATTTAGCTAATAATAAAGTGATCTTGTAATTTAGCAAGATTATTACCATGGCTGATTGTGTCGAAGGTCTATTTCTGTGATATATAAAGACTATTTTACTGTGCTTAATATTCTTTGAAGTTCTATACAGGGTGGTTGAAAAGTAACTTGCACCCCCCCCCCCCCCTTAACTTTTTTAATATTTGAGATATTTGAAATCGGTTTGCGGCAATCTTCTTGGATATGAGGGGCTACAATAATGATGATTAGTTATAAAGTTTTTACCCTTAGGGGTAGTAAGGGTAGGGGTTAGCTCAAAATTTTCAAATGGGAAGTATGGTCAATTTTCGCATCATTTTATAGGTCTTAATGAAACTAAACAATTGACATAAAAAAATAAAAATCGAACCACTAATAACAAAATGGTGTCCTTAAATTATTAGAATCTAATCAACCAGGATAACAATAATAACGGCATAATTACTAATAACAATACTATGGGGAGTTGGGCTTTTTCCAGGCACTATTTACTAACCACTCAGATCTTATTAGCAATGATATGAACTAAAAAAAGTTGCATTGAAACAAATTAAAAGTTAATAAAATAATAATTATTATTTTTACTACCATAATACAATACTTAAGACCCGGGTTATTAGTTGCAATCTTCTTATTAGTAGTCCGATCTTTATTTTCTTTATGTCAATTGTTTAGCTTCATCAAGACCTATAAAATGATATGAAAGTTGACCACCATACTTCCTTTTTGAAAATTTTGAGATACCCCCTACCACCACTACCCCTAAGGGTGAAAATTTTTAAACTAGCCATCATTATTGTAGCCTCTCATATCCAAGAAGGTTGCCATAAACTGATTTCAAATATCTGAAATAGTTAAAAAGTTAAGGGGGGTGCAAGTTACTTTTCAACCACCCTGTATGTTAAACTCATAATTTATATTAAAACCTATATTCATTACTATTTTTATACTAAACTCTGTATGCAATTGGGAAAACATTTAAAAGTAAAGCATAATTAATGTAACAAAAGTGTGACCATAAGTAAAGGTATCATCAATATAAAAATTTAATTTAATATATAATGTAAATTTTAATTTTTCCGAAAATAAATATGTATACAACAAATATGGATCTGAAACACTTTTTCAATATATTACTTTCAAAATGCTCTCAGGTTTTAAAAGTGTATTTTACCATTTAAACCCATAAAAAGAAACTCTCAGTAGTCGCAGCCCATTGGCTTGATTATTTTAAGTTTAACATAGGCAATAATGTAATGTATCTTTTTAATTCTTGTGAACAAATCCATAGCATGAATAATTGCTTTGTATTTATAATTTAAAATTATTTCATCCAGCAGTATCATAGTGATGTTATATTATTGATATTTTTCCTATTAAAAATATATGTTATCGTAACTTTTACATTAAAAACCTAACATCTGTTTGTTTTTAGTAAAATTAATTTTTAATTTTCAAACAATCCACATGTCGTACTCATTTCAAAATATGTAGGTCTGGTAATAAACTGTCATGAGACAGAAGTTCAAGAAAATATCGTTTTAAAATATTTCAATTATTACGAATATAAAAAAAAAATATGAAAGAGAAATGAATAGTTTTTAAACTAGCAGTATACAAACTAAGCTTGCAGCATAAATCAAGATCAGATCCCTCCAAGGTAAATCGAAATCGATGAATCATATTCATCATTTTACAACCAAAGGGCAACATGTGTATGAAATGTTCCTTTAACGCTAACGGATTCTCTTCTTCACTTATAGATTGTGCAATGTTCGTAAAATTTAAATAAAAAGCTTTTTCATCTACGATATCCTGCACACCTGAAATGTTATTGGTGACTTGGAGCCTTTCCTCGTAAAATAAGCGTATTTAATATTGTTTTTGTTCCAAAATAGAATATTTTGCCTATTAATATTTCAAAAAATCTGCTTGATGGTATATCAATAGACATATAAGTTACGTTAAAATAGCGTTTCCTCATTAATTTACATACAGTAAAATAGAACTATATATTTATGTAAATAATGACTCTTCTCAATCAAACCAATACCAAATGCAATGCTGATAGGTTCTTCTCAGCTAACGAGTTAATTTAATTAGTGACAATGGATTTATTAGAGCAATGTGGTATATTGTTGACAGCATTATTCAAATAAGCCATCCTAGTTTCATACCCATAACAATACCGTATTTTTATCCTTTCAACTATCTTATTATGGTCTGATTATAATTTTTATAGCTAACCTACTCCTACAGTAGTTGCGTTTTCAACTTAGATTAATTAATAACACTCGGCTTAGTTGCATGTCGGATGAATAAAAAATATAATATTTTATAATTAGCTCAAAGAATATCCATAATGCAGGCATACATTTTCATATCTAATTATATTTAATGTCCTTGGAAATAGTATAGTTCATAACCATAGTCTAAAGTGGGTCATTGCATCTTCGAGACCATATTTTTGAAGTGCGAGATTTATCGAGCACTTCGAATATGGTTGAGCATATGCGAACCACTTTCGCTCGTGTTTTGAACGATACTTTTCGCTACACTACAAATGCTTTTTTTATATAAAAAACAGACATCGGAATATTTATTTATTACTGTTAATTACTAAAACCATAAACAAAACACAAAACATAAAAAATATTCCAAAACTAAGAAAATTAGTTTAGGTTTAAACTGTACTCCCATTTCAATTTAAGAAACAATAACAAAGGTTTATATACCTAAGAGAATTTAAAACATACATAAAAATATACACCAACCCGTTTCATTTAATAATTTTTTCTGCTATTTTCACTTATAAAATTGAATAAGTTATTACTTATTTTCATGAAATATCAGTTGTTTGAATCAATGCCAAATCAATACTATAGTTCACTGATTCAATAGCGTAATATTAATCCTTTGCTAACATAGGGTATGCTCATTATTCCCATACAAAAGTTGGTGGTCAACACATCGTGTCCGGCAACGACAATGCTGTTTCATTATCCACTACAAAGGCTTGAAATATAATGTGTGACCGTGGATTCTGATAGTTAATCTTGTACAACTACTGACAATAGTGATTTACATAGGTATAACTATTTTACAACCAAAATATACTGATCAGTATGGTCTTTTAATTAGAATTTGGTGTTAATTATATGTATAAATTGTAAATGCGGATTGTATCAAACGGAGGCAGTGCTGTCAATTAAACTACATACAAACGTGTCTTTCCTATTTGGAATTTTTATAAATTTATTCATAACTACACAATTCTTATTGGTAATATTAAAATTTTATAAATTCAGTTGTATTTTTAATACTTTATAAAGGTTAATTGTTTATAAATAGATTTATAATAATTTATACATAAAAAGGGTGTGGTGAGCGTAGACGATTTATGATTTTAAATCCCATTGAACACTTACTAGTGACATATTGTTCGATATACATCTTTTCTATTAATACGTCGATCTTCTGAGTTGAAAGGAGTGTTATATTCCAAAGTCATTACATATGAGATTTCAATTTTAACGGTTAATTTATAAAGGATGCAATCTCGATTGCTCGAATGTAGCCTTTGATGAGTTCATAACAGAGTAGTAGGCTAGTATATTGTCGAGAAAACAGCTTTGGTTGACATGAATATAACTAATCCGTAAAAAATTTCAATCATGCTTTAAATGCTTTTTTTATTTAGTACCATTTTTATTCACATACATACCTCTCATTTATAGTGTCTCACATAGATACCTATTGCATACATTATCGTTCATTGTATAATTATAAGATGAATGTATTATTGGTATCACCGAATATTTAAGGCTCTGTGATTTATATCACTGACTTATTTAAACGGCAAGAACAAACCTCGATAGTTAGTTACTAAATTTAAATTCATTTTTTTCATTTTGTGATTAGCATAAGCTTTTTTAATGAGTAAGGTATGAGCTAACTTTGTGTGTATTTTAATTACTAAAATGCTGCCTTTGTGTTCACAAAATTAGATCCAAAACATGACAAAGTCAAAACATTTATTTTCCCTTGCTCTTTCACAAGAAATTTCAATTGTCATATAGCGAATATATGACAACTGAAGTACTTAAATAGTTATACTAATATTGCACATAATTGATCATCAAATACTACATTTCCCTACATAACTTCATAATACATGGATAGTGTAAAAGCCATGATGTCAGACCATGTTAGGTCCTACTCACTAAAAATGCTCAGAAGTTTCACAGATTGGAAATCTTACTTAAGAGTAAAACTGAGAATAATGTTCTGCGTTTTGTCCTGATTACAGAGCAATTGTTTGAAGAAAATCTAAGTTGTATATCAACCTGTAAGAGTATAATTATTTGATGCAGGTCTGCTATGTTTTCCAGACCTGTGAAAAGAGATATGTCATCAGCATGAAACACATTTCCAACAGTGGAGATTTTTTTTGAAAGTCATTTATAGCAATTACAAGGAAAAAGGCCCTAACACTGATCCTTGTGAGACACCCACTAGATCATTCTGAACTGAAGAGGATTATACTTTTATAAAAACATACGATTTTCTATTTTAAAAGTACGAAGAGAGAAGGTTGTAAGATTGTTGTGAAACTTTGTAATTTCTCCCTTACAGCTTGGAACGGGACACAATCGAAAACTTTTCTCAAATTGAGTAATGTGAGGTAAATAGATTGTTTTTCTTAAATGCATCCAAGGAACAGTTGACTATTTGCATTACTGCTAATTTTGTTGATTTTTCCTGCCGAACGCCAAATTGTGAATTGGAAAAAAGATAAAAATGCTAAAATAACTGGAAAGTTGTTTATGAATCAGAGACACCACGTTGGACACACTTGGGACTTTTAAAATTTGGCGATAATTTTCAGGAAGGAACTTGTAACCGTTCTTATCTACTGGAATCACCTTAGATATTTTTAGATGGTCTGAAAAACAGCCATATTGTATGCATCTATTAAAATTAAAGGATAGGGGTTTATTAATGACACTCATTGTTTACTTGACAACGTTTTTAGAAAGGCAGTAGAAATCCGTGCTTCTAGAGTTTGAGAACTTTTTACTTATTCGGAGTTTACCTAAACAAGTTGTGTTTTTTTAATAAAACCTACATGTTTCAACAATATAATTAGATATGCTATATTTAAGTTTCATTTAAATTTTAATTACAAACATAGAATACTACCAATCCTCGAATAGTTGGAACCCCCCCCCCCCCTCCAAAAAAATTGTAACATTTTACACCATAAAAGTTTGTAAGTTTCGAGGTAAACAAATAACTCGCCTACGGCTCGATGGGGGCTCCGCCCTCATGCCCCTTTAGGGGTTGCCCTAAATTTGTAGAATAATTAAAAGTCAAGTATGTAATTAGTTAGTTCCACGGAAGGGCTAGACATTGAAGACGGCGAAAAAACGGTTTAATACACAAAATTCACAATCAATAGTAAAGAAAGTTATAAAAATCTCTTATAAATAGGTTTTAATATCCCTTCGTAGTTAAAATTTGTTAAAGAGATTGAAGCTGCGACATTATAATAATTTATGTAAATATTCTATGTGTTATGCTGGATATAGGGTCCATCCCCCAATTGCTGGTTACCACAATTCCGTAATTACTGTAAATCCCTCATGTAATGAGGCTAGTTGAGGGCTCCACTCCAATACCCCTCGTTGTGTTCGCATAATAGCCTACGGCTCTTTTTTAATTTTAAATCCCATCTTAGTTCCCCTTATTTCGGTAAAAAATAAAATTGATAGTTGTTGTTCTATGTGTTACGGACATTTTAGGAGTAATTTTAAATTAAAAGAATGTAAAAGAATTGAGAGTATGATAAACAAAGTCCGATGAGAGCACAGAACATCACTGTCCAAACGAGCGTGTGTCAGATTCCTGGCATGAAGCCAACTATGTTTAAAGTCAGTTATTCACCAACTCCTATAAATAAGGTGGGGGATAAAGTATTAAAAATATCATTTATGTGACCATAGAATTGTCAGTAATTAAACAGTTTAATGGCATAAATATTATTGCTTTATGAAAAAACCAATTACGATTTATTTTAAAATGTAATATTTTACTTTGAGGCAGTAGCATACCACACACATAATTTGCATTTCCCATGGTAAACAATGAAACCATTAATTACAAAATATATGGCTTAATATATTTGTCCTTACCATTTATTCCTCATTCATCCTTAATATATGAGATTTCCCTTTATAGTTTATCCATCCAAAAACTAATAGTTAATTTAATTTTATTGTACAAATAAAAAAAATTTAATGTACAGTATGCATACTTTGATATATATATATATATATATAGTTTTAGGAGTATACGTTATTTTCACTTGTTATTTAGAACACAATAAATGAAATATAGGACTATTGAAAATAAAAATAATTTACAAAATATTTTTTGAAATACTTGATATTTAAATTGGTAAAGTTAAAAGTAAATAAAAATGATCTTTCACAATACAAATTTACATTTCATTAAACTAAAGTGTTATTTAATTATAGTTACAATTAGTTGGCTTCTTTTCATATAGTATATGTATTATAGTACAATAAAGTAACACAAACCTGTCAACAACTCAGTTTGCATATAGGTATGGTTTAGTTTGTGTTTTAATTTCAAACTAAGAGTATACACATATTTTAAATCACCATTGCTAATTATGCATTTCACTTCGTAAGTGCGTAACCTAATTAATTTATGTCCAAATAAAGTTACTTGTTTTATTTAAATAGAATATTTTACTGACCTGAAACGCGGTGAACACATTTTAATAATAAAATACAACGAATAAGGAAATGAGTATTACCGATATTGTTACTAGACTATATCTAGCTTAAGAAAATATAAAAACAAAAACATTTTTTATATTGTGTGAATCTAAAAGAATGTCAAATAATTTATGAAGTTTCTGTGTAATATTTTTAGTAGACCAGTGGGTCATGTACTATCGATTTTCATTCAATTTTAATTTCATTCAAAACTTTTTTGCATCTAATATGCTAAACAAACAATACTGTTTAAATTTGAAAAGAAACTATCATATGAATATAATACCGTAAATAAGTCTATATTTAGAAATTCAGTACATGTTGTAAAAAATGAACCATTTAAGGAGTAAATCATTCCCAATGTCACCATTAGGAGAGTATCAGTCTTCAGACGGTTATAAAATGCAAAGCTGGCCATAAACCATGGAGCAGAATACTTTATGAAAGATATTGGTCGTTACTTCTGGAACATTACTCTTGAGTTTGTGAAAACGTCTAGTTGTCTATGCCAGTTTTTGTAATCTCATAAGTCTAACAGATATCCGTATTGATTCGAAAATGTAATATCGTACTTTACTTTTCAAATGCATCTAACTGTTTTAGAACTGCAATAGTTATATATGTAGTGAGGGAGGGAAGTGTAACATTGGCTTTCTGAGGGAAATTGATATCATTCAAGATTTACGTGAGTGCGACAATGTTCGGAGCAGTACAGTGAACCGAAAATCGCCCAACATTTCCAACATCAAGATCCTCTGGAAAATTTTTAAGATTTTTTAAGAAATAGAGGGTTTTAACCTCTACATCGAAAAATTCAACGGTTACTAGCGTAATTATCAATTGGAATATAGCCTCAGCCAACTATCATATATAGAACAATGTGCCGCAATGATAATCGCCATATTATTAGTGCCATCTTATTCGTCAGATGGCAAGATTTATTTTGAATTCACCTGATTCTGTAATGATGAGAATAACTCTTCAACACTCTCCCGTGCTACAACCTTGCCAGTTTCCACTGAATTGTCAGATTCTTGTTATTCTTATTCTTAAGTTTAATCGATATCCCTTAAGGGGGAAAAATACTGATTCTCTTTAAGGGGATTACCCTCTTGACAAGAAGTAAAGTTCTACAGTAAATATCAGGGCGAGAAAAAATAATAGTGTCCAGTGTAGATGAGTAGAAACCCATTATTTAACATCAGCCCCCAGGGCTTCAAAGTTTTGATGTAAGTCTTATGGGAGAATGTATGGTAAAGGATTGAATGAATTGACAGCTGTTATCATAACATATGCTAGCAAACCAGCAAAACATGTGTTTCAGTCATAACATATTTTTTAAACTAATTCTGCCCTCATCAACTGAAATTCTGGTTGAATTTTCGACATTATCTAGTATAGATTTAAATACAGTAAAATATATAATCACAATAATAACATACATTAACTGGCTGGGTAGCTGAGTGGTTATAGTGCTCGCCTTTGAATCCAAAGGCTGCCGGTTCGATCCTGAGGAAAGTTAGTAGCTTTTTAAAGGATCGATTCCGGACCCAGTTGCCATTTGTCATTGGGCTATTAGTTAATGATGCTTTCTAACAACTGGTCGATTTTAGATAGTAACAAGACTGGGGTTTGGACCGTTCCCCGTCAAAACGTTAAAAAATGCCACTGGCGTAGATAGACACAAAAATACAAAAAATACATAAAAAGGGTTAGAGTAGCGTAAAAGATTTGTGACTTTAAATCACTTGGAACACTTATTAGGCCTAGAAACAAATTGTTTAATATACATTTTTCTACTAACACGATGATCTTTCTTCTGAGTTAAAAGAGAAATGTTAAAAAACATTACATATGCTACGAGTATCACCACTTTATAAAGAATGCACTCTCGATTGCTTAAAGTAGCCTTTGAGTACATAACAGAGTGTATGTTGTCGAGAATACAACTATGACGCCTCTCGATAGTGTTTTAGAAAAATGGATGGTATAAAAGATTGATCAAATTAATTATTTTTAAAACCCACACTAGATACATTGGCACGGTTCTATATCTTAAGTTTCATTCTTACATTTATTACTGTTAAGTACTGGTAAGGACATATTTATACTACGTCATATTTTTATCATTATTGGTAATACATTCCCAAATCAATATGTGGTAATGTATAAAGAATATATCCTTAGAGATGGATATAAATAACTTAACTTAATTGAGTAATGTGTTACTGTTTAATTGGTTACTGATATGGTTTAATGATTAATGTATTAACACGTCATACATGTATGCAAAAGTAGTATACTTTTCTAAAAGTTATAATATTTTCTGGCTATGATAGAACTTAGTTCAAATATAACAAACGATGTACGTCATATTTTTTCAAAAGTATTGGAATTGAGGTTATAAATTATGTATTGAATGTCAGCTTGGGGATAAAAGCAGAGTTTAGATGGCTCTAAAATGTAAATAGTACATATAAAATGCTATAAATTGTCTGAGTGATATTATGTCTTTAGTAGTACATCTTTCTTTCTTTAATGATAAGGAAATACCTCAAGAAGTATTCAGATAATAAATGTACAGTACAGTGACTCTATATTGTATCGTATCATGATCACTGACTCTTTTAGGCTTAGTAATTATCTAACTGAATTTGTATTTATTAAATAAAAGACACTCCTATGTACTGTTTAAATGGTCTTTCCTTTATCACTTGAGTAATGCTCAAAATAGCAATATATTTCTTACTAAAGGAATGTGCAGTTTACAATTATAACAAAACGGTTAGTTTTCTCTTAAATATTCTAGTTCGACACATTATTTCATTTTGAGTGACGAAACTTAATATAGGATGAAATAGAAACGGGAGGAGTTAGTGTGGCAGGTTACCGATATGTCTGCAATTACAGCTGCGCCATGTGTGATGCGATGAGTATCATTCCGTCTGTCGAGATTAAATCTTGGGAGGAAGTGTTTGGAATATTGGTGCTCCTTAACTTACGGCGTTCATCTGTTTGATGATAGTACATCATTCTGCTGCATAAACAACTTTTATCTTCCTATAAATATTTGTAACAATAATTAATGTAACACTAGAAATCGCTTCCTGATCGAAATTCGATCAAAATTTCAGTTGATCTGGACCCAAGAAGCTTAAAAACATTTTATAACTGAAACATCTGTTCTTCCTGTTTTTTCTAGCAGTTGTTTTTACAACAGCTATCTAATGTTTTAATCAATTCTCCTTCCTCCATAAGATTAACATTGGAACTTTGGAAGCCTGTGGGGCGTAGCGCTGGTGTCTGATGTGAATTAAAATGTGAATTTGCTCATCTTCATTACTATACCTTTCTAACGGTATGCGCGGATTTCTTCTACGATGCACACGAGCTGAGAAAAAAGGAGGAAATGAAACATGCTTGCGTATTAATATATAGATTATTGCTACGGAAAAACAGTTAAATAAGATTTTTTGGGCTGATTTTGAGGCAAGTTTATTCTACATCGCTTGGACGGTAGTTTAGTTTTATTAATTAATAGCGCTCTAATATTTTCGTATCATACATAAATAAAGTTTTATGTATGATTTCACTACCATATCCAAACAACTTTTACAGCTGCATTTTTTAGAAAATGTGTCTAATATTAGTGGTTGGATAGTTTCAAAAACAACAGAATGAAATCATGTAATATGTTTAAAATTGTATCTAGTATAAAATCATATAAATAAAATCAAATTTAAAATCTTGTTTATTTGCATTAAAAATATTTATTTACAAATACTCTTCATTTCAAACATCAATAGTCTTAAATCATTAACTACATTATTTTTCTCTTACAAATAATCAATTTTTAATATGAAGGAATTCATTAAGTGGTTGTCAACTAAACTGATGGTCTTATATAAAAATTAAAAAAAAAATAGCGACTAAGCCTCGCGTGTTTCAGCAATAACAACACACACAATTTTATTGCGTTCGTAAAAACCAACCAATTGCAATCGTATGAGAGGATTTAGCTGTGGTAGTAGGCTTTAGATATAAATAATTCGTAGGTTTATATTTTGAAGTGTTATACATTGCTTTACCTTTCGTCACTTTAAATACCGTGTTAGTTGTATAGTTGCATTTTTGTATTTATACAGCAAAATTTTTTATTTTGTGACTAAGTGTGTGTAAGCAAATATGATATACGGTAGTTTTATGTGCAATCTAAAGTTAAATTATATATATATATCTGTTTCATGATATTACAAAAATACGTATTTGTCAAATACACTGAGTTTGAAACACAAAGTTTTCATAATAAAGTTTTAGAAATAACCAAAATGAAGAGAAAATTGAGGAGAAAAACATCTTCATCACTCTTTCTATTTACCGATCTATCGCCTACAAAAAACACTTTTTTAATTCTTTAAACCAAACACTTATATGATATTTCAAATACCTTTATCGCTATCGCTAACACTTATGTGGTAGCGATATTTCTTCTTTTTTTTTAACTTCATCCTAATGGACTTGACCTAATTTTCAAACCAATTTATCACAGTCAAACCATCCCAATTACACATCGGAGGCCACCACAGACCAATCCCAACCGGGAACCACCATGCTCCCGGCCCGCCACTACCCCTAAGTAGGTCAAGGTTGGCACAGAACCGAAGTTTTACCCCTAATTTCCTTTAGTGCCATTTAAAAATCTGTGGGTTATGAAGCCAGCAGGACAGATATTGTCAGAAAAGAGCACTCTCTCTCTCTCTCTCTCTCTCTCTCTCTCTCTCTCTCTCTCGAGAGAGAGAGAGAGAGAGAGAGAGAGAGAGAGAGAGAGAGAGAGAGAGAGAGAGAGAGAGAGAGAGAGGGGGAGAGGAAATTCTTAGGACTATCAAAATAATCCACTCCTCCCATCATGGAGTCACTGTGTATGCACACTCCACGAGGGACACCAAGCCTCTGAGAGAAAATTAAGAACAAGAGATAAGCTTAATTTGTTACAAAGAAAAGCATAATGACTTGCACTTATAAACTGATCTATGCTGTGAATAATAAAGCTTTAGTGCTCCCCCTCCCCAAGTAGAACTCACTTACTCTTTTTGACAAAATTGAAGCTTTACATTACAGTGACACTGACCAAAACTAACCGTTTCACTGGGAAGAGTCATTAAAAATGGTTGATTAACTAATGGTAGTTTTCCACATACTATTGTGTTTATAATGTTGGACTAAGTGTAATACTTATTCCAACGTTGGTATAATAATTAGATAAACGAATGTTAGTCGTTTGATTTGTAACATACGCCTTTGCTAATATGGCTTGCAAGTATTATTTAAATTATTGTTCTTAAAGTAATTCCTTTTAAACTTTTAAAACATTTATTTCAGTAAAATCAGATCTATGGCCTATTTATAAAAAAGCAATATATGAAAAAGTTAGAAAGCAAATCACATATACTTTTTAGCCTTATAATATGGTCAAGCTTTTGTGCCTCTAGCTTGGAAAAACATATTTCAACTGAAAATTTTTAATTATCTGTTAGAACTTTAACGTTGATTTATCAACGTGGTTAGTTTTCCTTATTTGCAATGCCGATAAGAACGTATCAGTTTCTCTTACAACTCTTGGTAACAAATAGAGACTTTAGTGTTACTGATGGACTCGGCTTATTGCAAAAATTCGTCTTCACAGCGCGTGGCAATTGTTATGTTCAACATTTGTTTGCGATTCGCTCTACGTAAGGGATGAGGCTATTTATTGTTTCATTCAACGTTTATTAGATGTTAAATTATAACTAGACCGACATAAATTCTTGTCTAGCAATAACTCAAAGTTATTTTTATTGTTCAATAAAACAAAAATTAATAAAAAATACTAGGCGAATTCTGTATGTCTATAGTACAAGTTTTGAACATATTCCTTTAAGAAAATTTGGTGAGCAGTTCATGTAATGGTCGTTTAATGTATAAATCTATAATTTTTCTTTTTCAAAAGAAGTTCCGTTATTGAGAGGTTGTAAAAATGTATCAAAAAGGAATCAAGATGACATGATTGAATTTCGTTATACCAAGTTACTCTGAACTGAAAGTAGGATGATCGAGTTTATTGACGAATTTTAAAGTCAAACTGACAGATCCAGATTGATTCATCGTTTCCGCACTTATGTTTATATTTACATTTATTTACAATGATATAATTTTAATAAATTTTCCGCAGGCCTTAAGAAGAAGTAAGTAACTTATTTAAAGAATGTTAGTAGTTAAATATTGAAGTTTTGTAATAGCACGGATGTAAACTATTATCAAATCAATTAAAACAATAAAATTAAACATTAATATTGAGAACATTTAATAAAATAATTGAAGTTTTTTATAACTTGTAGTTACAGTTAGTGATATTTTGAGAAAAAAATAACACTGTAAAAATATGTTATACCTTTGAAATAAAATGATCTAAAATGATCCAACATTAACAATTATTTCCAAGAAATAAAACCCTTTGAACTGTTAAACTTGTTTCCAGGAATCTAACCAATATTTGAATGAGACATACAATATGAAAATATTTTTAGTTATTTCCACATGAATACACAGTCTTTTTTTAATAGAATTAATGATCGAGTGAAGGAAGCAAAATCATTTTCTCACACAAACACACATTATTTTACAGGTATAATATTTTTATATTAATTCATACAACAAGGAAAATCTTTTATGAAAGAAGGTATGTTATGGGATAGAGGCTCAGATGGTTCACGTTTTCCTTAGTATAAAGGACACAATCTTTCTGTGACAAATTGAAGGAAAGATTTGTTCAGTCAAGGGCTTTATAAACTGTCTCGTTCGGTGAAACACTTTTACATTTTACAAGGAATTTAATTTGTTTAAAAATGGTGTTCATTGTATTTAAGGTGGATTATATTCCATTTTGTTAGTACATTTTTAAAAGTGAATTATTTAACATAATTCCTCTCCATTTGTTGTTGATTGCTTGAAATATTTTTACACAAAACTTTTTTGAATTTTCATTTGATATTTTCAAACGACTTTATTGTTTAGCGAAAGTTTTATCATTTTTTTTCTTTTTAAAGATAATTTAGCTTTATTCAAGGTTATTGCTTCAAAATCTTTGATCAGATACAAATGTAAGAGTTTGAATTTTTAATGGTTTTATTCTTTAGCGAAAGTCTTTTAATGTAAACATTTAAAAATACACCCAAATCTCACAATGAAATCACATTAGCTTTAAAAAGAGTATTGATGCACTCATATTTTCAAAATGTGTCAATACACTTAGTTTATGTATTTTAGAGAGATTTTTACGTATAAAATGATTTGTTATATAGCAATTTGTCTAATAAGATTTATATCTTCTTTTTGAATCGCTGAAAACGTTATTAAAAACTGTACGTTGGTTTTGTAATTTATAAAAAATATAAAAAATGTGTAATGTCTTTAATACAACAAATATCTCTTTAGAAGGAAGATCCAAGTTCTTTAGTTAGTCGTTAGAAAAAGATTTAATAATAAAACCAATCAAAACACCAACAAAATCTCCTTTGGAGCTCAACATTTTATAAAATAATTTTTAATCTCCTGAAGTAAACGAATTCAAAGATTGATAATGAAATACTATTTAGATAACTTTGACATAAAATCAACAGATAATTTTCTTAAAGAGAGAGTGTTATATCACAAATATGTAAAAATATATATGTTCATTAATGGGCCATGTTTGTAATGCTAATTACTTGCCTATTGGTCCATATTGATGGAAGTTATTGTTATTGTAAACACAGATGCTGCTGTAGTAGCACACCATGTTACACTGTATATCGATTTTACCGCCTGTATTTAGAATATTACCAAAAACGATAAATTAATCGTGTAATGAAGAAGAACTGTGAAGTGGAAAATATGAGTACATTTGGTAAAATGTTTGTCAATTCTGTGTTGAAAATAATTGTTATAGTGAAATTTTTATTTTGCTAGGTTAAATTTGAGTTAGAAAATGTTTTTTCCTTCTTTCACTCGTTAATTCTATAGCAAAATAAGAATAACTTATAATTTTTTTTTTAATTAATAGGGATATAAAAAAACATAGTTCCCTTCATTTTGATGGTTAAATAGTCCTTAAAATTAATTTACGTATCTGATACTCTTCGACAAAAACTAATTTTTAATTTATTAGGACAGATATTTCATTTACGTTATTTAATTTGTTTCATAACAAACATTTTATCTTAATATTGATTTTGTTCTAATTATACCTTGAAAATGGCCTTCAATACAGTTTGTGCAAACAGTTATTATAGTAGTGTGTTTTGGTCACTTTTAAAACCGACCACGTGCCCACCGAGCCACGTGCCGCGGCAGCTGGCGCCAGCTGCCATGTCACATAGCTTCCGGTGGGGGTTAGAGGGTATATATGAGATGCTGTAGTTATATTTTATGCCATATAGGTTGGGGTGAAGATGGCGATAGTGTTGGCGTTAGGGTGAAGTGAATTTGCGCATAAAATTAAAATTAAAAGTTAGTTCAAAATTGAAATTCGTCGGTGTTAACGAAACTCTAACAGTTGAAGAAAAATTAAGAGTTAGTTCAAAATTGAAATTCAAACTTATAAATGAGATGTGGAAAATATGTCAAGGTCATCCAGAGTAAGTTTTAAAAAATTCTATCCAACTATCACCAGAAATAGTTTTAAGTCGAAGTAGTTGGTGATAGCGGGATAATTGATTCGTGCCATGGGAGAGGTGTTTCTCGTTTGAAAGTTGGCGATCGAATGAGAAGCGCCGCTTAGGGAGAGGGCTTATAAAATGGCAACCTTCCCCCCACCACCCCTTCCCCCACTCCTTTAGACCAATAACCGGTAGCCGACTCTATGTGGTAAAAACTGAACCAGACATGGCGGCCGCCATGGATAATTCTAACCTCAAACCTTAGTTTTGCATTGGTGAGCATGCGCCACCCCTACTCCTTTACCTTTCTTTTATATTTTTAAAACCGAACAGATGTCCGGGCAGCTGCCCCTATGGGCAGATGTTCGGGCAGGTGTTGGGGGCAGAAATGTTAAAATATTGGGATGGAGATGGCAATAGCGTTGGCGGTCGGTTGAACTGAATTTGCGAATAAAGTAACTAGGGTTGAACTAAAAGTGTACATAAATTAAAAGTTAGTTGAAAACTGAAATTTGACGGTGTTAACAAAACTCTTAATAGTTGAACAAAACTAAAAGTTAGTTTAAAACTGAAATTCAAATTTATAAATAGGATCTGGAAAGTATGTCAAGGTCATCCAGAGTAAGTTTTAAAAAAGCCTACCCAACTACCACCAGAAATAGTTCTAAGTTGAACTAGTTGGTGATAGTAGGATAGGTTGAAGTAACTTTTGAATTTTATTAGTGAACATACAATTAATGTGCAACAGCAGAGTTTAAACAAGTTGAACTTTTGTGATGAATTACAGAGTTGTAAATGCAAACACCGACGACGATGAGAAGGTAAATGCAGAGTCCCCAGATGATGTATTTGAAAAGCTTGAACAAATGTAACATTTCGAGTTGGTTTTTCTGTTCCATTTCCAATCGTTTAATTTCCAATTTCAATTTATCCTCTTCAATTCTAGTTACGAAGGGAACTTCATCCATCATATCCATCATGATTGTGTTAGTGTTTGAAATTTTAGTGATGTTGATAGTTCAGAAGTCGAAGACGGAATGAGAAGTGAAAGGGAGAAATGTTAGTTAAATAAAGAAGTGGTGGGGGGAAGACGTTGCTCTTAATTTAATTATTACCATCAGTAGTGTCAGATGGTGCAGGAGTTAGATTTAGTAAACTGTCTTCGTCAGAACTTTCAACCTTATCACAAATAGGACAATCGTATGTTATTTCCAAATTCATTTTGATGGTTGTAAAATTATCTACAAGTTCTTGTAAAATATTAAAAATGTCTTGTAACTCTTCTTTAGAGTTTATTTCAAAACTAGAATTCATTCGGGCCAATGGAGAGTTGTTCATTGTTGGAGAGTCGGTGATGGAATGAGGATCGGCGCATAGGGAGGGGGCTTATATAATGGTGACCTTGAGCAGGCGTCTAAGGAGGGGGGCTGTCTAGGGAGGGGGCTTTTATATAGGGAACCTTGAGCTTATGATTGAATAAAACGTTTAGTTCTTCTTCTTCGTCTTTTAATTCAATTATTTGAACCGAAGTAGTTGTTTCATCTTCTTCACTTGATGAAGAAAACAATTCACCAGGATTTAAATATTGAACTACAATTCTGAACCATCTTATAGGATATTCCTCAATGACAGAAAGTAAGTTTTGAAACAATTCTTCCATCTCCTCCCTGTCAGTTATTATATGTTCAAATTTGATAAATTTGTTTTCCATGTTGTTAGTTAGAGTGTTGGAAGTGGAATGATTTAATATTATATAAAAATTAGAACTAGTGGTGGGGGAAATCTCAAGGTCATCCAAATGAAGTTTTAAAAAAGAGTGTAAAACTGAAATTACACATTTGATGGTTCAATAGGATCAGAAGACCAATCTGATCTATATTTGCACGCATTTATAATGCATGTACAAAAGTCTTCTTTATAATATGCATCGCACTTTTGACAATTGAGAAGTTTTTCTGGATGAAATTTGATACATCTCTGGGGACAGCAAGTGTGGAAGTATCTTGATTTATAAATCTTGAAGGTTCGCAGTTCTGTTGGCGGTAGTTGTTTTGTCTTGCATTTGCAGTAACAGGATCCGAAGAATTCACATTTTGTACAAGCTAACCCATCCACCATCCATATTCCTACATCAGCACATTTTTGTTCACAACAGTAACGAGGTTCGTATTTGTTATTGTGTTTCTCCATGTTGACGCTGTCGAGTCCAGTGAAAGAATAAGAGTGTATAGTGTTGAATAGCGAGTTTTATGTACTGTGAAAAGTGGTGGGGGTAATTTCAAGGTCATCCAAACGGAGTTTTAAAAAATTATACCTTACTAATGTAAGGAATGTTGATACTTAAGAAGTTTGTTTCTCTTTGTTTTCTTCAGACTTTTTATCTTTCTCAGCTTTAGCCATAGCAACTAGTTCTTCTATTGATAGTGGATGTACTTCAGGAAATTTCAAAATTAATTTAGCTTGGTATCCTTCTTTAGCTAATACATCTATATCTTTAATAATTTGTTCAACAGTGTTGTAATCTTTTCCATAGATTTTTCCATCAAGTTGAATCATCATTCTGTACAACATTTTCTTGAATAGGTCTTGTCGTGGTGAGAGCTGAGAAGCGAATGATTATTTATCCAAGTATCACATCCTTTTTATTAACTCAAATTTAACATGTGATTTTTTAGTTGTAGTTTTGTTTGTCGAAAGTTATTCAACATTGGTAATACTTTTGAAACTTGATGTTATGTTGACCAGTCGGCGATGAAGAAGTTGTAGGTTGTGTAGAAATAAATATTTCATCATCGCAATATTTTGTTTTAGTGAACATCCTTGTATTAGTAGCACTAACATCAACAGTTAAATGATAACCACCGGTAAGTAAAACTCGCATTTCGTTGGTTAAATCTTCGAGTTGTTCAAAAGTTGTAATGGTGTTGGTATCGTAAGATGCACACTTACGACGTAAGACTTGACGTAAGAGCAATAGAGTGTGCGAGATGTGTACGGTACGAAAGGTAGTCGTAGACTGATGAATTTCACAAGTAGATTTTCGCTTTTATAATCACACAAAACTGGGTCAAGGTCATCCTGTGGAATTTTAAAAAAAAGCAACATATTGCAATGTACAAAGACATCACAATATGTTGCTTCTTTTAATTTTTTGTTTTTTCTTTATATCATATTTATTGAA
This sequence comes from Neoaliturus tenellus, assembly GCA_030545055.2. Lineage (NCBI taxonomy): Eukaryota > Metazoa > Arthropoda > Insecta > Hemiptera > Cicadellidae > Neoaliturus > Neoaliturus tenellus. Next base: position 233,212,694 of record CM061531.1, read on the forward strand.
AAACAATTACAAACAAAATAGTTACAATGTTATGTAGAAACTAATCAGTAGTAGGTGTTACATGAATAGTTAGTTCAGTTGAGTTGTTTCCACTTGGTCCATGCGAAACCAAATAGAGTGCGCCGGGTTGAATTACACGAAGATCTTCATTTTGAAGAAGTTGTACGAAGCGTCTTGGTAGGAAGATCTGAAATTTTGGTTCGTCACCAATTGTATATGGTGCCTCGCTCAATGTGCAATTAATAGCATCACCCACTGAAGTTCCCATTCATTCGTTATCAGGACGTGGATGAGTGCGGAGCTCGTTATCAGCTAGACTGTCCCGACCTGCCCTGCTGCGTTCCCCTGCTTATGCATGTGAAACTATCATACATACAATTTTACTTCGTTTAATACTGTTTTTACGTGTTAGGCCTATATTTTTATAATCGCCATGGCTGAGTGTGCACATTGCGGCCAATCTGTGAACCATAGTGCAAGTGATGTTATTAAGTGTACACAATGTAATAACTATTATCATTGCAATTGTGTTGGTTTTGATGCTACCAAAAAGCAAACACGGAAAAATGCCTTTCGTTGTGTAAAGTGCTCTGGAACAACTCAGTCTGCAAGCAACAGTGACTCTGAGGACTTTGGAGGTAATCTACAAATTTTAAAAGCAATATCCGGACTAAAAACTGATTTGCAAAACATGTTCGATGATAAGTTTAAATGTGTGGAAAAACAGATTGCGGATAAAATGGAGGTTAATTTTACTTCAATTCAAAAAGATATTAGTGAAATTAAAACTTCGTTTCAAGAATCAATAAATTCATTACAAAGTGAAAATGTTTCATTGAAAGAAAGATGTAAGTGCCTAGAGGACAATCTTAATGTAACTGTTAACGAAGTGCACGATTTAAAGGCTCAAATGCTTGATATTCAACAATATAGTAGGCTGAGCAATGTTGAAATCGTAGGAATTCCGCTTACTAAAAATGAGGACATTTATGCTATTCTCCAGAAAGTGGCCGATAGTATCGACGTGCCATGGCAACGAGGTGATGTCTCCGTGGCCCATCGTCTTCCCAGCAGCCAGCAGGGCCGCCACCCAAACATCATTGTCAGGTTCATCAGCCGATCGACCCGCGCCACCTGGTTGAGGGCCGCAAGGCAAAAAAGGGACCTTAACACCGTCCACCTGAGTTCCGCCTTCCTACCGGGCCCTGTGTACATTAATGAACACCTCACATCGCACACCAGGTCGGTTCTCAGCGAGGCCAAGAAGATGGTTAGAGAAGAGCGACTCGCCTTCGCCTGGGTGAAGGAGGGACGGGTGCTGGTCAGGGTGACGGCGGACGCGCGGCCGCGGCGAGTCAACGTAATCAGCGACCTGGAGAAGCTGGCCCGAGGTCCACGAGCCGGCAACGTGAGCCACGAGACAGTCAACAAGGAGTCGGCAACTGCATCTTAAGTAAACCTTCTTACTCGGTAATCATTATGTTTTTATTTATGATTCATACATTAATACAGCAAAAATTTATTTCCATTTCCTCTGATGTATTTTTTATTTTATTTTATTTTTGCAGTAACTTACATTCTAAAGATGATTATGAGACTAGCTGAAATAAAATTCAAACTAAAAAATAACTTCCAGTACTCATCATAATTATGTTATTTATTTATTACTAATTTTATTTATTATTTTTAATAATAGTTCCATGACAAACTAGCTGTTTAAAATACTTTTTTTTTAATATGTACTGTAAATAGTTTGTAAATGATAGGTTAAAGGTAAACATAATATCTATTCTACTTTAATTGTGTAAATTTTTAACTATCTTTTTTTACCCAAATGTTATAATTTTGCTACAGATGTAGTTAATAATAAGTTAAAATTTAAATAGAAAACTTTTCAGTACAATTAATTTTATTAATTTGTTTTTAAATAATCACTTTTCTCTTCATACGAGGGAACATTTCAAACAATTAAGTATTATATCTTAAGAATATGTTAGTTATCTAACTTTGGTTATCTCCATATCTCAAATGACTCAACTGTTGATATGCTGTTTAACCACCTTATAGATTGTCCATTATCTAATCTATGACAAGTAGTAATAATATGTAAATAAATGAGATGGAGAAGTAGTTTCAGGTACATTTACTTCAAACAAATACACACTGTATACTCTGTAGTTAAGTAGAGAATTTTTTAAACTTTTATTGTCTATACAAATGATAAAATTATGTTTTTGAAGGTGATAGTTTCAAACTAATTTAAGTTCAAGAGGATTGTTCATGATGTGTATTATGCTTTAAAACTTTAAATTTTAAGTTGAAAACAGGTTTTAATTTTTAATCTCATTCTATTTTTTTATTAGGTTGTTTTTCTCCATGACGAAAACTTGTTGCTAATGAGCGACTTAGTTTATATATTATTAAATAAATAAAATTTTAATATCTACTCATTTTTTAAAACTTTTTCTGTTTAATTAAAGGTAATAAGATATAAGTACTTTGTTATATGTTATTGTCTCATGCTTGGGAACAAAGCAGGGAAGGAAGCTAATTCACTCATAAAGTTTCTTATTTACTTTTACTATTTATTTTTATTACTCAATGCATAATACAATTGACTACGTTGAAAATTTTAGGAGAATCAGCAGTAAAACTATAGACGGGACCGAAGTGAAAACGCATTTCTCTAGCAATTCATTTTGTCTTAAAGGCATTTATTTAAATATAAGAAGTTTCAATAAAAATTTTGATAATTTTTTACTGTATTTAGAAAGCTGGGGAATAAAATGGGATTTGATAATGCTGGGGGAAACGTGGCTTGATAGTGAATCTTGTGGTGTGGTGCAACTTGAGGGGTATAATATGTTCAAAACAAATAGGTGTGTAAATCGCAATGATGGCGTGGTTGTGTATGTAAGGGAAGGAGTGAATGTGAGTGAATGTAGAGAGCTGGAGCTGGGCGACGTGTTTGGTTTGAGTTTTGACGTAACTTATCTCGGCAATCGATCTGATCTGCTGATAGTGTACAGGACACACGATAGTGACCTTGACAACTTTACAGAAGCACTAAAACATTATTATCACAACATGACTAGGAACAAAACTTACATACTGATGGGTGACACTAATGCCAACCTATTAGAGACGAATAAAAAAACGGAACGCTACTTAGATGTACTCTTTGAAAAAGGCTTCATGTGTGGTATTAATGAACCCACTAGAGTCTCTGGAAATAGTAAGACATGTCTAGACCATATTTTTGTCAATCACTCTGACTCAAGCGATCTAAAGACAACTGTGATAATTAATGACGTAACTGACCATTACTGCGTTGCTTTCGAACTAACACTCAAACATTCACGTTCAATTCCCACAGAATATATTCCTTTATCTTACATTGACAAAGCTCAATTGGGGGAACTGGTTGATAGTTGTGACTGGACACAAGTTACCAACATTGCTGATGTAAATATGTCGTGTAATAAACTTTTTTCTCTTTTGAAGGAATTTAGTGAAAGTTCTAAAAAATTTCAAACCAGGAACAGTCATAAATTGAAGAAAATAAAACCGTGGATTACAGAGGGGTTAATAAAATCAATCAAAACAAGAAATAAACTCAGTAAAAGATTAAAAAGTCAACCATTTAATATTGAATTAAAGCGGTTTTATATCTCTTATAGAAATAGACTTAACGTTCTTATTCAAAGAACTAAAAATAATTATTACAGATCAAAACTAATCAACTCAAATAACAACCCTAAAATTTTTTGGAAAACAGTAAATGAAATTGCAGGTAGAAAAATAAAAAAAGACATTTTTCCAATTGAACAATTTACCGTTAACAAAGACTTTGGACACGGTGACCGAAGGCGGCAGGTGGCCGACGAGTTCAATGAATATTTTTCCCAAGTCGGATACAACTTGGCCTCGAAAATCAACTCAAGCGGTCCACCTGTCGTCAATGACGAAGACTACACGATCGATGCTGATTTCACTCTTAGCACAATCACTGAGGACCAGTTACTGCACTATGTTACTAGCCTGCGCGGCGGCTCAGCTCCGGGCTGCGATGGCATATCGGCAGACTTTTTAAAGCAACATTTCCAATCGCTATGTGGCCCTTTACTCCATATTATAAATAGAAGCATTGTGTCCGGCGTGTTCCCCGATGCCCTCAAAGTTGCCAAAGTCATTCCTCTGTATAAATCCAATGATAATTCAATTAAATCCAACTATCGTCCGATCAGTTTGTTAAGTGTTTTTTTCAAAAGTATTAGAAAGAGTCGTCAAAGATCAATTAGTCAAATATTTAGATGTTAATTCAGTAATAACAGAACACCAGTTTGGGTTTCGGAGGTCTAAAAACATATCTGACGCGCTTTACAAAATCACAACGGATATAAATTTTTCTCTTAGTAAAAATAAACGTTGTCAAATTTTATTTTTGGACTTAGCCAAGGCTTTTGACACTGTGGATAGACATAAGCTGCTTGAGAAGTTAAACCTTATAGGGATCAGGGGTTTGGCATACAACTGGTTTAAAAGTTACTTGGAAAATCGAAGACAGATTACATCAATTAATGGGATTGACAGTGAGGCTAGAAGTATAGATTATGGGGTAATTCAGGGTAGTACAATGGGTCCTTTACTTTTTTTAATCTATATTAACAACTTAGCAAAAGTAAATATTTCAGGTAAGCTGTATCTATTTGCCGACGATACAGCCATTCTGCATGAAGGTGATAATTGGGATTCCGTATTCGAAGCTGCCAAGAGGGACCTATCTCAAATAAAATCTTGGTTTGATAATAATTTATTAACACTCAATATATCAAAAACCAAGTGTATGCCAATCGCTCTTAGAAATAGTACCGACACGACAATCAACGGTCTTAAACTTCATATTTGTGGGGATATTCAATCAGAAAATTGTGATTGTGAAATCATTGAAAGAGTAAATTCGTATAAATATTTGGGTGTCATGATGGACAATAGGATGTCATGGACAATGCATGTTAAATTTATTAATAGCAGACTTAGAAAATTAATATATGCTTTTAATCAACTCAGTAATATTTTAACACCATCGGAAATTAAAGTAATATACTATGCTTATGCACAGTCAATTTTAGAGGGGGGAATATTGGCATGGGGTGGGGCTTACAAATCAACACTTAACCCTCTGTTAGTAACTCAAAAAGCAATTCTTAAGGCAGCGATGGGGAAGAGTCGGCGGTATCCGTCGGATGCTTTGTTTGAGGAGATCAAAGTGTTAGACGTAAGACAACTTTTCATTAGAGCAGTTATTTGTAATTTATTTAAAAACGCTAATAGTATTTTACAAATTTCAACCCACTCGTATCAAACTAGAAATGCAGTTAACTTTGGAATTCAAATTCCCAAACTCTCTAAATCCTTTTCAACAACGAACACTTATTACATTTCACATATTTTGTATAGAAATCTACCAGACTTTTTAAAAAATTCAGCTTTATCTTACATGGTTTACAAATCAAGAGTAAATAATTGGCTTCATACGATTGGAAGGGTAAACTCAGAAAACTTGATCACTTCAATTTACAGACGTTAGGCTGATATGCCAGGAATGTGTGGAGAGAGAGCGCGCGAGTGTGTGTGTGTGTGCGTGTGTGTGAGTGCGTGTATGTTTGGGTCCGTCTGTCCGTCTGTTGAGTGGTACTTTTTGGGGGGGGGGAGGGAAGGGGGTAAAATCCATCATCTATTAAATAAATGCCAAGTAGGAGCATTTTTTCGCTTCGGTTACTGTTTATGGTTTGAATTTTAATTGCTTTTTTCAAAGCATTCTCCTAAATAATTACATTTAAATCCAAGTTCTACTTTTTTATAGTTTTAGTTTCCTTCTTTTTTCTTATTTTATTTTTGATTAATATGTAATACCAAATAACAGCTCAAAAAAGATTATATATACATTTTTTTAATGATAACGTCTCATCTTGCTCTCACGCACGGGCTACTTGTAGCCTATGTGAGATGTATTTCCTAAGCTAGCCATCAATTTGTTAGGTTAGTATTAAGAAACATTTTATCAATGGCCCATGTTACATGGTATTAATATGTATTCTCGAAATAAAGCTGTTTTTGATTTGATTTGATTTGATTTGATTCCATTTTCTTGATCGTATGAATGATGTAGTGTTTTTCTTCTTTTAGTTCAGAACATTTCTTCGTAGGTAGAATTGATGATTTAGAATGAGCGTTGAACTGATCAACCAAATTTTGAAGTAAGTTCTGCGATGCCATCTTGATGTTATTGTTAATTTTCTTGTTAATAAGAATGTCCGTCGGAGATGTTGTCTCTTCGGAGGTTCGAGTAATACTCATGCTGTGTCATGGTAGCGCTCTCACTTTTATAATCGACACTACCCCCACCACTTTGTTGAAGGAAATTATTCAAGCGGTAGGCATTCTTTAAAGCGCACTGTGACCTTCGATGTTTAAAACTTTTTGATGAAATACAAAGTTCGTTGAAGTAGCATTGGAAATCTTTATCAATTATTGCATTAATCACTTCGTTGCTTGTAAATGATTGTATCCAATTTGCTTTTTCCAATCCCCTTGTGTAGATAATTTTAAACTCTTTGCAATAATGATTCATAATGTGCGGCATCATGTTATAATTAATGAAACCTTCATCCCATCTTAAGTTGTGAAAATGTTTGTTCAACCATTTGTTTGTAACTTTCGCTTTAGTTGTTAGTTTATTAAATGGCACTGGAGGTTTGAACAAATAATGATAAACTACTGATGTGTTCATGTCCAAGATTACTAATTCTTTAATAATAAAATTACCATCATTTCCTCGGAAAGCTTGAAATTCAATTATACCTCTTTTAACTTCCATTATGTGTGGCGCATTAGAAAACGAAACCTGTTTATTCATGATGAAGTCTTATTAACAACTGACTTAAAAATTGAATGAGCCGACGTTTATAACAGACAGGATTGTTCTTCTTCTTTCACTTCTTGTGCCACTTCATCGATATTAAAATTGGTGTGATAGTTGTTTAATTGTCTCCACATTTCAACTTCTTGAGGTATTCTATTAAAGATTGAAGTATCCACGGGACCGTATAAAATTGGAACAAAAGGTTGTTTGTCCAATGTATCGATTAGATAGTCTTTAATTATTGCACTTGAAAATATTAGTTGTTTCAAATATCTGGTGACGGGACCGGTAGTACAACTTAAAGTGTAAAATTCTTCTTTAGTGAAATATAATTTAACATTGTGTGTAGTTAAATCTCTGAAGCGAACAATTTGTCCTCCACGATGTTTTACTATATCAACTTCAATATTTGATTCTAATAAACTTAATCTTGTTCTTCTTCCAAATGTGTTGTTACTTAGATAGCACTCCAAAAGATGTAAATGTTTCATGAGAGATTCCCAAGTAGTTTCACTGAAAGTAACCATTTTGTTTCCATGATTTAAAATAACAATTGGTGAATAATCCATTGATTTTAAAATTCCAACTGATATACTTTTTGTCATGCATGAAGAAATTGGGTAGATAATCCGAAGAAATACTTCTGTTAAAATATTTGTTGTAATGTTAACTTCAATCCTTTTTACTTCTTTTTCAGCTTCTTCTTTTTCTTCTCTCTTCTTATGTTTGTTAAACTTTAGGAACTCATCCATTTCTCGTTCAACTTGTTTTTCTATATCTGAACTATTATCATCCATTAGAGGTGTATTTTCTTCTCTGTTAGTAGAATTCATCTTGCGAACGATGTTTCCCATACAACGGTTGGAGATAGAATGAAGTTTTCACTAATTATTGCTTTTATATTTTTCGTAAAATCCTTGAAATTTATACTATTACATAATTGTTTGTTTTCAACTTGTATTTTACAAACGAAATTCTAACCTCAAAAGTTAAGGTAGATAATTCTAACCTCAAAAATCTGCAGTTATTGTACTAATTCTTCTTAAAGTACATTCTTTACAATTCCGGTCAGTGGTGTATAAGTAACTATTTTATCATGTAGAATTAGACAGTATGCCGAAGTTCCATCCGCTACTGGTTCTTCAAATTCCATTTCAATTTTTATATCCACACTTGATGATTTTACCGATTCATTTTGTTTTGAACAATCGATTACAATTATTGGAATAGTATAAATGGAGCCTTGGAATAATACTGGTCAGGTGATAATAGTGGTGTATTAGTCTTTCCATAATATGACGATTGAAATCTTGCATACATATCGTATAAAATGGAAAAACGTTTTTTGCTGAACATAACATTCAAATTGTCATATGGAAAGAATTGAGAGTTAAGGAAAACTTTACAATTCTTTATTTTACAGTGATCAAATTGACCAGCATTTGCAGTGATAACATCTTTTCGCTTAGTTTGAAAACCAAGTATTATGTACCTTGCTCGTTCCAAGTAAGTTGATGTTTTGACGGTCCATGTTTGTCGTTCTGTCTGAGGTAGTGTAGGGTATTCATGAAATTCCCAGCTCCGGAATGGCATCACAATATCACGGTCAGATTTTAACTTTCTCAATAATACGATTCTATGTTCATCGGCCAATCTTACATGAGGTACTCTCCAAACAACTTTATCCAACTGTAGTTGCCATTCCAGTTTATCTTCCGTAGTTGCAGGGTCTGCAAGTATCAAGTCCTTATTAGTTGAAGATCTGAGTAATACTAATTCTTGTTTAACATTTATTATTACCCGTTTGTAATCTTCAGCGAATCCCAAAAGCAATCGTAAAGGTACATGAAAATCAAAGTGACCGTTGTAAGCTGGTGTTATAGTGTCTTTATCGGGGGCAACCCATCCGGCGGTGACTATTGAATTCTTCTCATGCGGTGTTAATGATGTTAATCCTTTCAATGTCGTTGTTAAACCAACCTTTTTTGTTGAATCAACCGTCACCCTTGATATTTCATATCTTATTTCATCAAAAAGATATGCCATAGGGTTATTTATAAAAGGAACTGTTGAAGCAGTTTTTCCATCCAATTTTAATACCCGTCCTTCGATGTACAAGTAACTTTCACACGGTAACGTGTAAATATCTTGTTGTTGAATGGGAATCCTTATTTCATCGTTATTGTTTAATTTTGATGAAGTGTAAGGGTTGTGTGTGTGATATTCCTTCTCCCATAGTGTTTCGTCGAACGTTGGTCCTTGAGATATATCCAGGATATCCATCGCTGTTAAGTTTCAATCCAATCTTCTGTAGAAAACGAATGTTGTCCGATGTTAACTCTTCCAATGTCGAGGAGCTACTGAGCTCCCGACTCTTCCGTTGCGGTTTAAATGATAATCCCATGTTGACTTTTATGTTGCTGCTCTGATGTGTATCCGTATAGTAATTGTTTCTCCTCTAAAGTCAACACTATGACCGTCTTGATCCAATATGTTCAGTACGATGTCTGAAATGAAACTGGTGTTTAATGGCAGGTATATCAAGTTTTGTGGCTTCTCAACAATTTTAAAACCTGGAGCAACAGTTGGATAAAATGTATGTAAAATATGCTGATTCACTCCTTCTCTATACGATCCGTGTATAATATTACACGTTACATCGATACTATTTACTTTTAATATTGTAACAGTTGTATCACCTGAATGAGTAGTTCCTGGAGTTAAAATTTTCTTTTTTATATCTGTAAATCCAAGTAAACTGCCAATGGAGTTTTCCAATCCGACATCAATATAATATTTTGAAGTTATTTCTGCTTTTAAAGTGTTATTGTTTCCTTAGATGGTGATATTTTCTTCTCCAAGTTTTTTCTGTAATAATTGGTTTATATCATCAATTTCATAAGCTCCAGTAGGAAATGTAATTATTTTCAATTCTGAGTATTTTCCTGCAGCATCCTTAGTTTCATAATAATGTAGTAAATTGTTCTTCCCTTCCGTAACATTGGGAATTGAGTTGTAGGTAGTCAAATCAAGTAATGCCGCTTCCCATAATCTTTCTTTAGATAGACGCAATGCTGGGAACAGCGTACTTTTCAATGTGGATGAATTTCCACTCAGTGACACTGTATACGATGACATCTTAAAGGTGACTGACACTTTTCGCTAGAAACTCCAAACATAAATGCCCACATATTTCAGTATTGTTAGGTTGTTCTCTTTTGTAATTATAAAAAATGTTTTTGGAGTTTTGAAAATAATGTTGAAGTTCTTTCGGCGGTGGTAGATTGCCAAAACTGTCAAAGTAGTAAACGGTTTGTCCGAGTTTTTTATAACATACCCAATGAGTGCCTGGACCATAGGTGGAATCCAAATTTACTATTCCAGTTTCATTTTTCCATATTTTAGTTGGTAATGCATCTTTCATAAAAACTCCTCGAAAGAATGGTATTTTCAAACATTTTACATAATCATTTAACTGATGATTTGTTAAGGCTTTATTTGGAATTATCAATTGATTCTTCTTATTTAGTACACACGGTACGGTCTTTATATTTAAAGATATAAATAAATACGGTAGCAGGTATAAACCTGCTCCATTTTTTACCATTTGCCAAACAGAAGTCTTTTTTACATTTGCCTTACGAGTTCTACGACGTCCCTTTTTAATGTTTCCACCTCTTTTGGGAGCATCTCTCTTTGCAGGTCTTCCTCTGCGACGTCTTCCACCACCTAACTTTGCTTTCGTCTTCATGGCTGTAGTTACTGCCCAAGCTGCTGCTTTTTCTGCAATACTTGCGTCACTTGATTTTACTCTTTGCCAAGCTTTTTCCGCTAGAATTTTATCTGCTATTGATCTATTTGTTGAATCTTTATACTTTGAATATGCTATATCGTGTTCTTTGCAAGCTTGATCTAATTTATTAATTCCAGGATCTCCTCTTGCTAAACGTTTTGCCAACTTAGTTCCAGGTCCACAATATTGATAACCTCCGGGCAGATGTAATTCGTATGGTAAAGCGTCTATCGCTTGATTTACAACAGCACCAACTGGAATCCGTCTGAGCAGGGATAATGCAGCTGATGTTATACCACGTCCTCTCTTGCCGCTGTCTTGACGACGACTGAGCGATACGGTCTTCATTATGTTGTCTTATATAACTGGCGTGTTTACTCCACGAGATACTTTACATAAATGAATAACTTGTGCAAAATATTTTATATTTAAAGACTTAGTTATTCAAATTAATTATATACTGATTTATAATTCTATTTTTAATCCAAGCTTCTCGTTCATCGGGTTGAATCATCACATGACTCGTTGTACTAGCTATATGATTGTGGGTATCAATAAGTAAATTACCCACTATTCTTATTAAACAATCTAAAGTTACAGCATCTTTCGGATGTTGAGGATCTTGTAACTGCATAATACGTTTATCATTACACGTATAAGCGGTTGAATCACTTTTTGATGTTGTTATGACTTGTCCAATAGTAGCAGCATCATTTGAATCTTCACCTGGTAAAATATTAATTATTTTCTTCATCTTTGCATCATATTTGGTCCCAAAGTGTTTATCCCAAGTTATTGTTTGTTTCATTGCAACACAATCATTTTCTTCGTAACCAGGATAATTATCTTTTATTCTTCTATTACGACCATTGTATGTACCTAATGCACCACCACTCGCAATTAATGTTTGTACCATTAGAGGTACATCTGAATCTTTTATACCAAATCTTCCATTTGTTATTGTTTTATGTCCTGCATCCCATTCATCATTATTTCCTTGCATTAAATTAAACTTTTCATTTCCATGTATAAATTTATCTCCCCGCTTTAAAACGGCATCTTCATGTTTTACAAAATTTGATGTTTCCTTTTTTAATTCTTTAGATAATTGTTCCATAGTAACAGCATCTTTTGGTTGAGAACCAAACTTTACATTTGTCAATGTTTTACCATGACAATCGATTCCATTAACATCTTGTAAAATACAGTTGTCCTTGATGTATTTTAGGTTTACAGCATCACCGTCTTCCTTTGGGTATCCAATGTCATTTATAATAAATTTATAAAAAGAAAATCCATGTTCAGTTTTTTCCGGTATTATAGAATGTAAATATTCTTTATTAACTGAATCTTTATCATTTTTGGATTTCCCACGTTGGTTATTCTATAATTTCCAGCATCATACGTTTGTCCATCTTTTAAGTTATTACCCCATTGCAATTTTAAAGTATTTGAAAGTTCAGATGATAAGTACTCTTTAGTAATTGCATCAGAACCTTCAGTTGGTTTACCAACATTAATTATTCTATGTGATTTAACATCGTAAGTATTCTTATGTAATTTCAATGATGTTGAAGTAGCTTCTTTTACTGTCTTCAAATTTGCTCCATCAGTATCTTCTTCTGGATCTTTAACTAGTTTTAAACGTTTATTACTT